>CM040124.1:73242514-73623181 GCA_022559845.1 Amorphophallus konjac | reverse complement strand
AGTTTCTCCTTTTCGGGTGTTGTAAATTCCATGGGCGAAATTTCTGTAAGGAGGGAGGGACTGTAAGGCCCGTGCCTTAATGGATCCTTGATGGTTTTTGTTCTATTATTTGTTCTGGAATTTCCAGCTATTTTTCTGGATTTTTAAGTATTTGTCTGGTATTTTTCTGGATTTATTTGGAGTTATTTGAGGGTTATTAGAATTAATGAGATTTTAATATATATAATGATTATATTATATATATTTTAATTTCTTTTTTTTCTTTTAATCCCTCTCTCACCCTCTTTCTCCCCGTCGATCTCTCATTCTCACCCTCTCTCTCTCTCTCTCCTCCGTGCGATTGTCCCTTTCCCCTCCCTAGGGATTACTGGTGAGACGAGGTCGGATTGAGGCGTGGTTGGTGCCGTTGGATTCCTCGCGTCGAGAGGAGCGCGTAGGTGTCCACTTCGGCGTGGTTCGGTGATCGTGGGAGCGGGTTAGAGCTTGAAGGCTCGGTGAGCCTACCTCGGTGCATGCGGCCTATTCGTCCGTTTCGGCTTACAAGAGGTAGGGGGATGGAATCTCGATCTCGCTAGGATCGTTTCCCTTAGCTCGTTTGTTGATTAGCGCCCCGTAGCATGCATGATGCCCATGTTTCCATATTTGGGGTTTTAGCTTAAATCTTTGAGTTTAATGCGTTTTAAGCCTTGCATGTGCTAGATTTAGTTGTTAAACTGTTGTATAAACTGTATGGTTTGGTAGGATATCAGGTTTTTCGACGATACCCGGTGATTTTTGTCGTCCGGGAGGGCTTCGGTTTACAAACCGTACCCGCCCGTAACCCAGGTGAAGTGACGGTCCTGCCAGGAACTGTCACTTGCCAGACGGTCCATAGTGGACGCGTCGCTTCCAAATAACGACCCACCGGGGGTGCGTCATTTGGAGAGTAACGGTGGGAATCCCATCCGTTACTCGCTCGTTGTTTTCAGTTAGCCAGGTGAGGCGGTGAGTCTGGCGGTCTATTGGCCGACCGTCGTTCACTTCCGACGCGCCTAGACCGGAGCGTCGCTTCGCCTGCTGTCGTTTTCGACGCTGTTAGTTGATTTGGTGGCCTCGGGTGGATGTAACGGCGGTGACCCACCGCGTTGCTTGGAAGTAACGCATAGGACCCCTACCGTTACATTCCCTCTTGCACCTTTGAGCTGGAACTCAGGTGGAAGTAACGGATGGAGACCAACGCGTCATTCTTGGTGTAACGCGCCAGTCCCCGACCGTCACTTTCAAGTAGCGCGTGGGTATTAGACCGCCGCTTCCCTGATGGTTTTAATATGTTGCCAGCCCATTCGTTATGCGTTCCTTCGTATACTCATGCCATATTCATATTGTTTTAATGTATTGTGGCGTGTTTTATTACCATTAGAGTAGCCTTTCTTTCCACGCAATGGAGCCACTGTTGTTTCCCTAAGGTCTGTTGAGTGCCGACCCGCTTGAGGATGGCGGAGGGGTATGTTTCCCATGCACGATTTGTAATCTAGTTCCGTGGGCTCCCAGCCAATGGTAGCGTCCTACCAAGGGGGAAAACTAGCTAGAGGGCCTGGCTCAGGCTAGAGTCAGTGTGTGCACACGTGGTCGGAGACTGTGGACTGACACCGACGGGTGCCACTCCGACTGGTCACTTGGTTTGGTATTGTTTACGCGCTTAGCTTGTCGCTTCGTCGACTGCGAGTGCTTGAGACGCAGTGTAAGTCGTCAGTGGACGCTTCTGGTTTCTGCTCCAGTGGTTGTCCTTCCTTGTTGCTTGGATTAGTTAAGACTTATTCTATTTGGTAGTTTTGGTTTTAACGCTTGCATTTAGTTAGCTGTGGCATGCTTTAGCTGTTATACATGTTTAGTTAGAGTTACAGCTTTACTTGAGTAGTTATCCATGCCATTGCCTGTTAGCTTATCTTTAATGCATGCTCTAATTGATGTTATTTATGCATGTATGCTTGTTTAGTGTGAGGTAGGGATCCGCGTGACCCCTACTGAGTCTGACTGTGACTCACCCTTTCTCTTTTCAGGTGAGCCGCGCCCGCCGTCTCCCGGTGCTTCGTGAGTTGGTTCGGAGACCATGTTAGTTGCCAGCTTTAGTCGAGGCACCTTTTGAGGCTTGTTGTACTTTTGTTGGGGTATGCCCCGCGTAGTTGTACCTTTTTGGGCTAGTACTCTTGTTTCTTTGGACTAGTATATACATATCACTCTAGTTATTTTGAATTGCTTCCGCACTTGTGTTAATTTATTTACTTAATTGTAAATTGCGCGTTCCAAATTCCAATTCGTTATGCATACCCCTCAACACTTTTCTTCCAACCCTTCAGGGGCCTCATCAGCCTCTTGGGTGGCTTCCCCAGTTCTTGGTATCGGTGTATCGATGTTATCGGTATATCGGTATCCCAAACTCTGGGTCATTACAGCGGCCTTCTTGGATGTTGCCGCATCCTTCTTCTTGCCACGGGTGACCGGAGGAGCCATGGCGAGGGCAGAAAGAAGGAAGAAATGGTAGCTTAGGTTGCTGGAGCATCGCAGTAGAGGAATGGAGCTAGCTGGAGTGCTAGGATCCACTGCGGAGGGAGACAGAGGAAGGTGTCGACCTCCGCGTTACGAGAGAAAGGGTTTGAAATGTTAAAGTGAAAAACACGATGTTCACCAGTTAGTAAAAAGGTAAAGTTAAGATTTTTCCTTTTTAAAAGAATACCCTTTAGAGAAGGAATAGTTGAAATACCCCTGTCTTTATTGTCAAATGGTTTAAGGCCTATAAGCTCAAGTTTGAGGAATAAGGTTTAAGAAGAAACCATTTTTCCAACAAATAATATGATTAAAATATTTAAATGAAGTCATATGTTTTAACCAAGCCTATTAATCTTACTCAATAAGTTCATTAGACAAGATTGGGGAAAAATTAATCAAGTATTGAAAATAAATAAAATACCTTTTTTTAAAGTAAAACCTAGAGTCAGCCTCCAAAAAAAAAATTTAAATAAACAGTCTAATAAAGCATTTACGTTTTAACACAAGGAAACACGTTGTTCACACGCCAGAGTCCCTAGTTACTCAGTGTAGCTTATCTTTCTGTTTTCTTTTGAACAGAGCAAGCAGTCTTCATCATGACTAGATTTGCTGTATTTCAATGACGTAGGATCTAGTTTCTCTAAAGATGATGCCATTGCTCTGAAATTATTGCAATATAGTTTTAGGAGGCGTATTCTCTAGATGACTTCAATTTAGGTGACTTGTTTACTGACAATACAAGCTAATATTTCTTTAACCAAAGAAGCCCTTTTACAATTATCTTTCAGAAGCTTAGGCGGCGGTTATTATCAAAGACTTTGAAGAGTGTTTTAACTCTATTATGAGTGCAAGGTTGGGGCAACTTAACACAATTATCAACCAAATTGAGGGTTATAAACATCAAACCATTTGTTTAACAGAGGTAGACCATAATAACTTAGCCAAGGTTGTATGAAAGAATTAAAACTTTCTCAACTCCCCCTAAATTAATGACCGGTGACTAAGCAATGGTTCAGAATTAAAAGATGTGGTGAAGAAATGATAAAGTAGGGTGAGTAGATAGAATGACTCTCCTTTGGATCACACACCCTTGAGTGGCTGAGTAGCAGTGTCGACACTTCCTATGAAGTAGTTGAGAGACTGTGTCGACACTTCTAATGTACATCGACCTTCATTCTAACGTGCACCGACCTGACTTGATGGTGTCGGCCTGCTGATGGAAAACAGAGGCCTATACTTGAAGTATTTCAATGCATGTGTCGGCACATCCCAGAGTGTGTCGACCTGTTCATTAGCTTTTTCTCAGCCAATGTATCTGATTCTAATCCTTCTGTGATTTCATCATTTCTGAAACACTTTTATCAATTTCTGATACAAGTGCCTCTGACTTTCTGATTTCGGTTAGTTATTCATAAAATTTTACCCTTTTGTAGCCAGTGAGAAGTGCTTTAATTAATGCTAAAACTTTAAACATGCTTGTGCACTAAAAATTAATTATGCAGATTGTAAAATGCAATTCTGACTCATGGTACTTGGCGGAGGTCAGTCCTCACGCATGGTGAGAGTTTCCTGACATGCGAAGCCTGACTTTCCACAACTCAGCATTTGAGATACCATGTAGTCAAAATATGATATGTAATTCAAGACAATCAAAATGCACACAAGCTCCCCGTGAATGTGACCACCATTCATGAAATAATTCAGTGAACCAATAGACCATTTCAAGATAAATCAGATAACCAGCAACCATCATAGCAAGGACAAGTATCTTGAGCATCAAAAAAGAGTAAACAGCTCAAACCTGAGTTGATTGAGGTCTGCATAGACCTAGTTCTCTCCTTAAGGTTTAAAACCTGTCATTGGTTAAAGGTTTTGTGAAAATATCTGCAATCTGATTTTCTGAGTCAACAAAATGGAGCTCAAAATGGTTTTTAAGGACTTCATCCCTAATGAAATGATGCCTAATTTCTATATGCTTAGTCCTAGAGTGCATGACTAGGTTTTTTGCAAGGTTTATAGCACTTGTGTTATCACACAAAATGGGAACACATCCAAGATCTATTAGATAGTCTTGGAGTTGGTGTTTGATCCACATCACTTGGGTGCCACAACTCCCTACAGTAACATATTCTACCTCTGTAGTGGAGAGGGCAACCGAGTGTTTTTTCTTGGAGGCCCAAGAAACCAAACGCCCACTCAAGAATTGGCAATAGCCACTAGTGCTCTTGCGATCCAGTTTGCAACCTGCATACTCTGCATCTGAATATGAAATAAGTGAAAGCTTACAAGATGCAGGATACCATAATCCCAGATCTTCAGTGCCAGTAAGGTATCTAAAGATACGCTTGACAGCAGTCAAGTGGGACTCTCTAGAACTAGACGGAAATCAAGCACAAAGCTAAACACTAAACTGAATATCTAGTGTAGATGTAGTTAAATAAAGTAATGAACCAATCATACCTCTTGTAGTGCCCCAGAATTTTATATAAATAATTTTTTAGAATTTATAAAGGCCTAAATATATTAATAAATGGATTCTGAGACTAATAAGTCATTATAAGGCCCAATTAGGTTAAATAATTAACCAAGCCTATTTACACATCATCTAAAAGGTTTAAGGCCCAAAACTATTAAGTTTGGCCCATGTTCTAGAAGGTTATTTAGCTTATTTACGGATTTTAATGATAGAGACTAATTATCTAAGATAATTATATGGATAAATGAATAAAATAGTTTTATTTATTTGAAACTCTATATACGTTGACTGTAACGGTCTATCGCGAGACCGTCACATTCACCTAACGCGCCTGTGTTCGACCGTTACACTCTGCAGATTCCGTAAGAGGAAGAACTTATAAAAAGATGGAAACTTGATGATCTTATCTACTAGGGATCAACGTGGGAAGAGTTATAACATTACCAAGGACTCTTAGAGATCAGATTTTAACAAATTAAAGACTCTAGAATCGATCTAATCTTCAAACCCTAGCCAAAACCCTATAAATAGGACCTAGTTCTGATCTGCGCGACCCTTACTTTTGCTCGCGTGGAATCAAGGTAAGGAGTCGTAATCTCGGGTAAGTTCTTTAGAAGTATTTGTTTGCAATACTTTAGACTAACTCCTCTCCAAATTTCACATCTTTAGGTCAAGAGGTCGTGGAGTTAGAGCCCAAGGAAGTTGCTGAAAAGTCACAGGAAGAAGGGAACTAGGGCTCGGTGTTCAGACCATAATTGGAAGTTTAAAGCCTAGACAAGAGGTAGGTCATCTCATGAACGGAAAAAAACATCTTGATAGGACTAAAAGCCTCTGATTTGACTGAATTTCATGCATCATAGATCATCAATTTCATGTTTTCATAGTTCCATGCATGTCATACATCTCTTAGCCTTAAATAGAAATAAAAGAAGTTATCTTGTCTATTCACTGGAACCCATGCATATAGATAGCCTATACTTCGTTATCATGCCTAGAATAGACATGGTATTTGATTTAGACATGATGTGATGTGATCTCTTAGGTTTCATATCATTTTCTGTCAGCAGATACTGTAACGCACCATAGTAGGACCGTCACACACAAGTAACGGCCATACGATGGACCGTCACAGTCCCTGATTGCCTATTGATTTCTCTGTTGACTCTGACGCATCTATGCAGGAGCGTTACATTCTGTAACGGTTGCTCGATAAACCGTCACACTCCCTGTGACGCGCCTTGGCTAGACCGTCAGGTTCCTGTGTACTGTCAACTCAAGACAGAATAAGACTTATCAATGTTACTTACTATTAAGCTTAGTTAATTAAGTTTTTACCTGATTATGTGACGTGAAGGTTAATTACTCATTCATGATAGGTATTGCATGTTTTGGCATCTTATTGTTACTTTAAGTTATGTTAATTTCATGAGCCCAAACTCTATAGTTTTGTAATTAGAAACATGATTTTGAATGATGTATTGATGGAGTTTTTATCATGATTTCACATCGATATATATCTATATATATATTCTTCCTCTATCAATAGAGTCATTTCTATAAGTACATGGCACATACTCCGGTATGTTGACCATTAGTTCACATTTTTCACTATAGGAACATATTCTTGAACATGAGGACCTCTCTATTGGATATTCCTTCCAATGGACTAGGAAATCTTGTTTCAAGGCCTCCGTAATTCTCCGCGCGCCTGGGATTCCCACTAGGACGCCGAGTTGGTTGTACCATTAAAACCCATTAACTAGAATGCACTATCGTGTTTTCTGATTCTAGTAATGTAACGGCCTTACATTGGACCGTCAGGCTCACGTAACGGCCCATTGCATGACCGTCACATTTCTCTGGGTCTATTTTGTCTTTCTGGACTCGGATCACTGTAACGGCCCACTACTGGAGCGTCACAGGATGTAACGGCCCAGTAGATGACCGTCACACAGCTTGTATATGTTAACCCAAGGTTTGACCAAAGGGTTGATTTTCTAAGGTTCTAGATGGACTAATGATAATCTAGAACTTATCATATTGATCAAGGAACTTAATATGATGAATGAAAAAAATAAAGAATGTACTGTTATGCTGCCGATTTATTTCATAAGCATAGCATAGTCTAAGTCATTCTTGATCTCATATATTCAAGTTGAAGCGTTCATTCATTGATTTTCATTATTTGGAATTGATATATTCTTGGCCATACTTTACTGTTACATGCGTGGAAGTAGCTTAATTTATACCTGAAGATGCGATCGAGCACTGATTGTGTTCAAGGGCTCTATGCTAGTCCCCTCGTCTGATTGCTGGAAACATACTATTTTATAAACCATGGGGTATGATGCTACTGGCGTCGCATTGCGCTGGGAGTACTATTTCTATAAATAAGTGAAGATACACGACACGACATGACATTCTTGTACATGACTTTCTTGCTTGATATTCCACAGAAATTCACAAAGCACTTGCTCATAAGTATAAGATGCTAAAGTGTTGATTATGTGGCTTGCTAGTACATTCTCGATATATTCTTGTTCATGAAAGGCCAATATCATGTTCTTGTTCTATTCTTGCTAGTTCATTCTTGTTCTCATTCCATCTTATATGATTGTCCTGTTACTTTGGTTTCATCGCGTGATCATCGCATTGCATGATTTTGCCTTATTTCTCTAGAGCTAAAATATTAATTATTTTAATAGTGCCTTCATGTTGATGCGAAGATACCTACTGGGCAAGTGTGCTCATTACCTATTTTCCAACATTTTTCAGAAGATGGAAGTAGTTCAGATTCGGATTTGGGCTATACTAGTGGCGGGTCCGGAAGTGAGTGAAAGTCTTGTAAAGCTACAAGCGAAGACTTAGGAAGTCTATAATGTTTAGATTGAGTCAATGTAATTTTCTTATTTCTTGAGTCTAGTAGAATGAAAGGTGATTATTGTAAAGGAATACTTTGATCATTTATGAAATAAAGTTGGAGTTTGATTAAATTCTGTGCAATTGCATTTATGTGTGTGATTGTCTCGCGCTCTGGTCGTTCTTGCTTGCAAGAGGCTTACCATGCCGGCTGTTCGCGCTCCCCGAGCGAGTCTTTCGCTGTAATAAAGACTCGGGCGTGACAGTTAAGTTGGTATCAGAGCCTAAGTCTCAGGACTTAGGGAAAGGAATCATGTCATAGGATAAGTCTAAGGTTTAAGGACCCCTACCTATGAACTAAGGAAGAAATTCCATACCCATGTGAGGATTGGGTAGAGCCCGGGATAAGATAATTAATTAGCTTTAAGGTTGATTCTCATGAGAAATAACAAGTTGTTGTTTTTCTCTCTCAAGTACCCTATTTTACAAATGGCTCATCGCGTAGATTGGGACGATATGCAACAAACAGTTGCCGACCTCACTCAGGCATTGCAAACTATAGCACAAGGTGGTGCAGGGGCAAGGGCTGGTGACCTACATCGCAACTTCCGGAGTCTAAATCCTCCGCGATTCTATGGATCTTCAAATCCCGATGAGGCAGAAAATTGGATCGATGAGATGAATAGGATATTTGACGTTATTCAATGCACTGATCAGGAGAAGGTGCGTCTAGCAACATTTCAACTAAATAAAGATGCCCGTACATGGTGGAAGTCGGTTCCGGCACCTCCGGCCAATGCACCTCATACATGGGACGGTTTTCTTACTTTATTCCGTACCAAGTATTTTTCCAAGCATGTAAAGGAAAGGAAGGCCATGGAGTTTGCCTCCCTTCGTCAAGGGATGATGTCGGTGGTAGAATATGAGCTGCAGTTTTCAAGACTAGCACCATATGCACCACACCTTATTAGCACGGAATTATTAAAAGTAAATCGATTTATGGACGGGTTACAGCCCGGTTTCATTCAGCAACTTGGGACACAGAATATCCATACTTATGCGGAGATGGTGTAGAGGGCATATCTATACGAGAGGACCTTAGAGAAGGTCGAAAAGTTGAAAGGAAAAGGAGAAGAATCTAGCCGACGATCTGATCGGCATTATAAGAAGGAGAAGTTTAGCATCACGGAGCCATACAAAAGCTGTGACAGCAAGAAAAGATCAAGGATCGGGAACGGTGGAAGTTCCCAGAAGAATAATAAAAAGGTTAAGGAAGAGAAGAAGCAAGTTTCCTCGGCATGCACTTTTTGCGAGAAATTCGGCCACTCGACTGAAGAATGCTGGAAGCGCCTCGGTGCTTGTTTGCATTGTGGAAGTAGGGAGTATCGTGTGCCAGATTGCCCCCTTATAAAAGATCAATCAGCTAATGGAGGACGTAGGAGGCAGGATGGCCTCAATGCCATTCTAGACGAAGAGGAAGCGCCCAGGGATGATGGGCTTATGGAAGGTACTCTTCAAATTTATTCTCGTCCTGCATTTGTGCTATTTGATACTGGTGCCTCTCATTCTTTTATTTCCACTACCTTTACAAAAACGTTGTCAATTGCATCAGTCCCCTTACCTTCAGACCTTGTTATTACTACACCTTTAGGATCTAGAACCAAGCTCACCGAGTATTATCCTAATAGCGAAGTGATAGTAGAAGGTCACAATCTCCCCGCAAACCTCGTGTGCCTTGACATGAAAGGTTATGATGCCATCTTAGGGGTGGATTGGCTTGTAGACCATGATGCTCATATCAATTGCCGAAATAGGATTATATCTTTTCGAAAGCCCGGCCTTCCAAGATTTTCTTTTCTTGGCATCAAATACAAGAAACATCCTACCATTATATCTTCTCTTCACGCTTGCAAGCTTATCTCGCAAGGATGTGAAGCTTTTCTTGCTTCAGTCATTATCACCGAATCTAAGGAAATTGTCCTAGCAAACATTCCTATTGCAAATGAGTTCCCAGACGTGTTCCCATCTGAACTACCTAGTTTACCGCCCGAGAGGGAAGTAAACTTTACCATCGAACTCATTCCAGGAGCAGCACCTGTTTCTATAGCCCCTTACAGGATGTCCTTCACAGAACTCAAGGAACTAAAAAGGCAGTTGCAGGAACTACTAGACAAGGGTTTCATCAGACCTAGCACATCCCCTTGGGGTGCGCCGGTTTTATTTGTCAAGAAGAAGGATGGTTCTCTCAGGCTATGCATCGATTACCGGCGACTGAATCAGCTGACAATTAAAAACAAGTATCCATTGCCGCGTATTGATGAGCTCTTCGCTCAGCTTTCGGGAGCAGAATATTTTTCTAAGATTGACCTCAGATCAGGTTATCATCAGCTTAGAATCAAAGAGGAAGATAATTATAAATCGCTTTTCGAAGTCGTTATGGCCACTATGAATTCGTGGTAATGCCGTTTGGGTTAACTAATGCCCCAGCAGCATTTATGCAACTTATGAACAGTGTCTTCCAGCCATACCTGGATCAATTCATTGTCGTCTTCATCGATGATATCCTGATATACTCCAAGACAAAAGAAGAACATGAAGAACATTTGAAAATAGCTTTGCAAACACTTAGAGAACACAAGCTTTATGCCAAACTCAATAAGTGTGAATTCTGGCTCGAGGAAGTCTCATTCCTAGGCCACATTATTTCAAAAGAAGGTATTACTGTGGATCCTTCTAAGGTAGAAGATGTCAAGAATTGGAGTCGGCCTACGACTGTGTCTGAAGTAAGGAGCTTTCTGGGTCTATCTGGTTATTATAGAAGATTCATTAAGGACTTCTCAAAGATAGCAGTTCCTTTAACTAGACTCACCAGAAAAGAAAATCATTTTGTCTGGTCAGAGGAATGTGAGAAGAATTTCCAAACTCTTAAAGATCATCTTACAACAGCCCCTATTTTGTCACTACCAATGGAGGGTGGTGGATTTGAAGTGTATACGGACGTGTCTGGCATTGGCTTAGGATGCGTTCTCATGCAAAATGGAAAGGTAATCTGTTATTCTTCAAGACAGCTGAAACGACACGAGGAAAACTATCCTGTACATGATTTAGAATTGGCAGCGATTATTTTCGCCTTGAAAATTTGGCGTCATTATCTTTATGGAGAAAAGTTTACGATCTACTCAGACCACAAGAGCTTGAAATATTTATTCTCTCAAAAAGAGCTTAACATGAGGCAAAGGAGGTGGTTAGAACATCTCAAGGACTTTGATTTTGCTATTCAATATCATCTTGGCAAGGCAAATATTGTAGCAGATGCACTCAGCAGAAAACCAATGGGTATGTTATCAAGTCTCATGATTAGTGTAACTAACCTTATTCCTCAATTTGCCCAGTTGAATTTAGATGTTGACATTAAGGAAGAAGATTGCTTCATAGCTAATATCCGAGCTCAACCTACATTAATAGAGGATTTGGCCAAGTTACAAGAGGATGATCCAGTTTTACTGGAAATTAAGGCCAATATTGAACAAAGGCCGGATTTTTCTACTTCTAATGATGAAGATTACTATTCAAGGGCCGAATGTATATACCGGATCATGAGGATACAAAGAAATTGATCCTAGAAGAAGCACATAAATCAAAGTACACCATTCATCTAGGAGATACAAAAATATATCAGGATCTCAAAAGAAACTTTTGGTGGCCCAATATGAAGAGGGAAATAGCTGACTTCGTGTCTCGTTGTCTAACCTGCCAACAAGTTAAAGCTGAACATTTTAGACCCGCAGGTAAATTACATCCCTTAAATATTCCCGAATGGAAATGGGAGAGCATAGTGATGGACTTCATTATGGGTTTACCTAAGACAAGAGGTGGACATGATGGCATATGGGTAATCATAGATCGATTGACTAAATCTGCACACTTCATACCAATAAAGAGTCGATGGTCTGTGGATATTCTAGCAGCATTGTACATAAAGGAAATTATCAAATTACATGGTGTCCCCGTCACTATTGTATCAGATAGAGATCCTCGATTCACATCACAGTTCTGGAAAGGTCTACAACATTCACTAGGGACCAGATTAAATTTTAGCACAGCCTTTCATCCACAAACTGATGGTCAGACGGAAAGAACAAATCAGGTGGTAGAAGACATGCTCAGGGCTTGTGTCATTGATTTTGGAGGAAGTTGGCATGATCACTTGCCTCTGGTGGAATTTGCATATAATAATAGCTATCAAGCAAGCATACAAATGGCACCTTTTGAAGCTCTATATGGGAAAAGTTATCGATCTCCAATATGTTGGAATGAAATAGGGGAAAAGCAATTTTTAGGCCCCGACCTTATCAGGGATTCTACGGAGAAAATCAAGCTCATTCAAGAGAGAATGAAAATGGCACAAGATAGGCAAAAGTCTTATGCCGACAATCGAAGACGTGACTTGGAGTTTCAGGTAGGAGATCATGTATATTTGAAAGTTTCTCCAGGTCGTGGTATTCGAAGATTTGGCATTAAAGGAAAGCTAACTCCAAGGTTCATTGGCCCATTTGAAATTCTTGAAAGGGTCGGTGAAGTGGCTTATAGATTGGCTTTACCTCCACAATTAGCAGGAGTTCATGACGTATTTCACGTCTCCATGCTGAAGAAATATGTATACGATCCTGACCATATTATCACTTATGACAATCTGGAGATTCAGAAGGATATGACATATGAGCAAATGCCAATAAAGATTCTGGATCGGGAAGTGCGTCAACTAAGAAATAAGGTTATCCCTATGGTCAAAATTCAATAGAAGAAAACATGGCCATACGAAGCAACATGGGAAACCAAAGCAGTCATGAGAAAAAGATTTCTAGAATTATTTAACTGTAAGTACACTCTCCACAATCCATGTCTTGAATTTGGGGACCAAATTCTTCTAAGTGGGGGAGGGTGTAGTGCCCCAGAATTTTATATAAATAATTTTTTAGAATTTATAAAGGCCTAAATATATTAATAAATGGATTCAGAGACTAATAAGTCATTATAAGGCCCAATTAGGTTAAATAATTAACCAAGCCTATTTGCACATCATCTAAAAGGTTTAAGGCCCAAAACCATTAAGTTTGGCCCATGTTCTAGAAGGTTATTTAGCTTATTTACGGATTTTAAGGATAGAGACTAATTATCTAAGATAATTATATGGATAAATGAATAAAATAGTTTTATTTATTTGAAACTCTATATATGTTGACTGTAACGGTCTATCGCGAGACCGTCACATTCACCTAACGCGCCTACGTTCGACCGTTACGCTCTGCAGATTTCGTAAGAGGAAGAACTTATAAAAAGATGGAAACTTGATGATCTTATCTACTAGGGATCAACGTGGGAAGAGTTATAACATTACTAAGGACTCTTAGAGATCAGGTTTTAACAAATTAAAGACTCTAGAATCGATCTAATCTTCAAACCCTAGCCAAAACCCTATAAATAGGACCTAGTTCTGATCTGCGCGACCCTTACTTTTGCTCCCATGGAATCAAGGTAAGGAGTCGTAATCTCGGGTAAGTTCTTTAGAAGTATTTGTTTGCAATACTTTAGACTAACTCCTCTCCAAATTTCACATCTTTAGGTCAAGAGGTCGTGGAATTAGAGCCCAAGGAAGTTGCTGAAAAGTCACAGGAAGAAGGGAACTAGGGCTCGGTGTTCAGACCATAATTGGAAGTTTAAAGCCTAGACAAGAGGTAGGTCATCTCATGAACGGTAAAAAAACATCTTGATAGGACTAAAAGCCTCTGATTTGACTGAATTTCATGCATCATAGATCATCAATTTCATGTTTTCATAGTTCCATGCATGTCATACATCTCTTAGCCTTAAATAGAAATAAAAGAAGTTATCTTGTCTATTCACTGGAACCCATGAATATAGATAGCCTATACTTCGTTATCATGCCTAGAATAGACATGGTATTTGATTTAGACATGATGTGATGTGATCTCTTAGGTTTCATATCATTTTTTGTCAGCAGATACTGTAACGCACCATAGTAGGACCGTCACACACAAGTAACGGCCATACGATGGACCGTCACAGTCCCTGATTGCCTATTGATTTCTCTGTTGACTCTGACGCATCTATGCAGGAGCGTTACATTCTGTAACGGTTGCTCGATAAACCATCACACTCCCAGTGACGCGCCTTGGCTAGACCGTCAGGTTCCTGTGTACTGTCAACTCAAGACAGAATAAGACTTATCAATGTTACTTACTATTAAGCTTAGATAATTAAGTTTTTACCTGATTATGTGACTTGAAGTTTAATTACTCATTCATGATAGGTATTGCATGTTTTGGCATCTTATTGTTACTTTAAGTTGTGTTAATTTCATGAGCCCAAACTCTATAGTTTTGTAATTAGAAACATGATTTTGAATGATGTATTGATGGAGTTTTTATCATGATTTCACATCGATATATATCTATATATATATATTCTTCCTCTATCAATAGAGTCATTTCTATAAGTACATGGCACATACTCCGGTATGTTGACCATTAGTTCACATTTTTCACTATAAGAACATATTCTTGAACATGAGTACCTCTCTATTGGATATTCCTTCCAATGGACTAGGAAATCTTGTTTCAAGGCCTCCGTAATTCTCCGCGCGCCTGGGATTCCCACTAGGACGCCGAGTTGGTTGTACCAATAAAACCCATTAACTAGAATGCACTATCGTGTTTTCTGATTCTAGTAATGTAACGGCCTTACATTGGACCGTCAGGCTCACGTAACGGCCCATTGCATGACCGTCACATTTCTCTGGGTCTATTTTGTCTTTCTGGACTCGGATCACTGTAACGGCCCACTACTGGAGCGTCACATGATGTAACGGCCCAGTAGATGACCGTCACACAGCTTGTATATGTTAACCCAAGGTTTGACCAAAGGGTTGATTTTCTAAGGTTCTAGATGGACTAATGATAATCTAGAACTTATCATATTGATCAAGGAACTTAATATGATGAATGAAAAAAATAAAGAATATACTGTTATGCTGCCGATTTATTTCCATAAGCATAGCATAGTCTAAGTCATTCTTGATCTCATATATTCAAGTTGAAGCGTTCATTCATTGATTTTCATTATTTGGAATTGATATATTCTTGGCCATACTTTACTGTTACATGCGTGGAAGTAGCTTAATTTATACCTGAAGATGCGATCGAGCACTGATTGTGTTCAAGGGCTCTATGCTAGTCCCCTCGACTGATTGCCGAAAGCATACTATTTTATAAACCATGGGGTATGATGCTACTGGCGTCGCATTGCGCTGGGAGTACTATTTCTATAAATAAGTAAAGATACACGACACGACATGACATTCTTGTACATGACTTTCTTGCTTGATATTCCACAGAAATTCACGAAGCACTTGCTCATAAGTATAAAATGCTAAAGTGTTGATTATGTGACTTGCTAGTACATTCTCGATATATTCTTGTTCATGAAAGGCTAATATCATGTTCTTGTTCTATTCTTGCTAGTTCATTCTTGTTCTCATTCCATCTTATATGATTGTCCTGTTACTTTGGTTTAATCGCGTGATCATCGCATTGCATGATTTTACCTTATTTCTCTAGAGCTAAAATGTTAATTATTTTAATAGTGCCTTCATGTTGATGCGAAGATACCTACTGGGCAAGTGTGCTCATTACCTATTTTCCAACATTTTTCAGGAGATGGAAGTAGTTCAGATTCGGATTTGGGCTATACTAGTGGCGGGTCCGGAAGTGAGTGAAAGTCTTGTAAAGCTACAAGCGAAGACTTAGGAAGTTTATAATGTTTAGATTGAGTCAATGTAATTTTCTTATTTCTTGAGTCTAGTAGAATGAAAGGTGATTATTGTAAAGGAATACTTTGATCATTTATGAAATAAAGTTGGAGTTCGATTAAATTCTGTGCAATTACATTTATGTGTGTGATTGTCTCGCGCTCTGGTCGTTCTTGCTTGTAAGAGGCTTACCATGCCGACTGTTCGCGCTCCCCGAGCGAGTCTTCCGCTGTAATAAAGGCTCGGGGCGTGACACCTCTATACTTCTTTGCATCTATAAGTGTACCTTGTTCATCTGCATCCAGTGAAGTGGTAGTCCCCATTGGAGTTCCTAATGGTTTGCAGTTGGTCAGGTCAAATCTTTTCAGCAAGTCTTTCACATATTTGGCTTGATTAATGAAATAGCCTTCATTGCTTTGATTTATCTGCAAGCCAAGAAAGAATTGAAGCTCACCCATAAGACTCATTTCAAACTCATTAGTCATGAGTTTAGTAAAATTCTCACACATTTGGGATTTTGTGGACCCAAACACTATATCATCTACATAAATCTGAACCAACAAGATGTCCTTACCTTATTTCTTAGTGAATAGTGTCTGCTCTCCATTACCTCTTATGTAGCCCTGTTTGGTGAGGAATGAGCTTAGTCTATCATACCAAGCTTTGGGTGCCTGTTTCAAGTCATATTGAGCCATGTCCAACTTATAAACATGGTCTTTAACATGTGAACATTCAAAATCAGGGGGTTGCTCTACATATACTTCTTATTTCATTAAGCCATTCAAAAAGGCACTCTTTACATCCATTTACTGCAGTTTTATTTTATGAGAACATGCAAAAGTAAGCAGAATTCTAATTACCTTTAATCTGGCTATAGGGGCAAAAGACTCTTCAAAATCTATTCCAAACTCTTGTTTATACCCCTGAGCCACCAATCTGGCTTTATTTCTGATTATTTTACCATCTTCACTTAGTTTGATCCTAAAGACCCATCTAGTACCTATGATAGATTTCTCTTGGGGCCTAGGACCAAGATGCCACACATTGTTTCTTTCAAACTGGTTTAATTCATCATGCATAAATTTTATCCAGTTGTCATCTTTTAAGGCCTCCACAATATTTTTAGGCTCAGTTTGGGACACAAGAGCAAGTTATTCAATTTCATCCATAATTCTAAAATGAGACCTAGTTTTAGTTGGGTCATGCAGATTACCTAAGATGTTTTCTAAAGGATGATTTTTTAACACTCTTATATCAGTTTTAGAGGTAACATATCAGTTTGAGAGTTACCTCTATCTACATAATTGACCGGAGCATTGCTTGACTCTCCTTGGTCTTCATTTTCTTGTGTCTCCTCGTGTGAAAGATCTTCTTTTCCTTTTACATTCAGAAATTCCCCATCATCATCTTTCCTGCAAGAGTTTTCATCATCAGTCTCATCAAAGGTGATGTGAGGTGACTCTTCCACACATAGGGTCTTAAGATTATATACTCTATAAGCTCTAGACCTATCTGAGTATCCACGAAAAATGCTTTCTTCACTCTTCGGCTCAAACTTGTCCAAAACTCTTTTTATCATTGTTGTGAACAAAACACTTTGAACCAAATACTCTCAAGTGAGAAAGATATGGCTTTTTACCTTTGAGTAACTCATAAGGAGTCATTTTAGTGAATGGCCTTACCATAGAGCGGTTGATGATATAGCATGTCGTGTTTACCGCTTCTGCCCAAAATCTCTTTAATAGTTGCTTTTCAGCAAGCATTGTGTGTGCCATCTCTATGAGAGTTTGTTCTTTCTCTCGACCACCCCATTTTGTTCGGGGGTTCTTGGTGATGAAAACCTGTGATTTATTTCTTCAGTTCGACAAAGATTGTCAAAATCAGCATTGTCGAATTCACCACCATGGTCTGAAAGTATGTTGGAAATTTTGAACTTACCATCTTGCTTTACTTGCATGAAGAGTGCCTAAAACTCATCAAATGCATCATTTTATGTGCAAGGTAAAACACCCATGTGAATCTAGTAAAGTCATCTACTAAAACATAGTCATATCTTTTACCACTTAAGCTAGCTGCTTTGGTTGGACCAAATAAGTCCATGTGAATTAGTTCAAGTGGTTTAGATGATAAGCTTTTAGTTCTGCTTTTAAATGACATCCTAGTTTGTTTTCCTTGTGCACATGCATCACAGATTTTATAGTTCGGTTTGAATTTAATTTTAGGCGGCCCTTTAATAATGGAATGCTTCACCAATTTATGAAGTGCATTGTAGCTAGCATGACCTAGTCTATGATGCCACAAACATGCTAATTCAAACTTAGGTGCAGCAAGATAAAGATTTATGTGAGCAGGATCATCTAGGTCAATCATATACACACTGTTGACTCATAGCAACCTCATCCTCTTCAGAGTTGCTACTTGAAGGCTCTTCATCTTCAGAGATGTCCTTGGTGCTTGGCCCAGCCTTGAGAGCCAGAGGCTTCTTCTTACTTCGCTCAGCCTCTTTATTCTTCAAATTCATCTCATAGGTCATCAGGGACCCTATGAATTGTTCTACCTTGATGGTATCCAAGTCCTTTGATTCTTCTACCACTGTTGCCTTTGTATGCCATGCAGGAGTTAGGGATCTTAGTATCTTTCTCACAATCTCTTGCTCAGAATAGGTCTTACCTAGCTCAATTAAACCATTAGTGAGCATGGTTAGGCAAGCATACATGTCAGAGATAGACTCATCAGTTTTCATTCTGAATTTTTCATATTTAGAAACTAGCATATTTACTTTGGTCGCACGTACCTGTGTTGTCCCTTCATATATTACCTCAAGACGGTCCCACATTTCTTTTGCAGTGGTGCATGTAGACACTCTTGAGAATTCTATTGGGTGAAGGGAGCACTGCATTATGTGCTTGGCACCCCAATTCAGCGTTGATCTCCTGATATGCTCCTTTGTCCATGTATCCTCATATTCAGGGAGCTCAAACGGTCCTTTGCTAATAACTCGCCAAGCCTCATGATCCTGAGCTCTGATAAAAACTTGCATACGGTTTTTACAGTAAGGATAAATTGTCCCAGTGAAAAAAAGAGGTCTATTTATGGAATGCCCTTCGGGCATTGGACTCTTAGTCGCCATATCACCGGTTCTCTCAAGGTCGTTAGACCACATATAGAGAGACTAGCTCTGATACCACGTGTTGAGTAGTGATCGGTGGATCTAGAGCGGAGGGGTGAATAGATCAGCCCCTTCTTTGCGGAAATAACAGCTAGATAAAAACTAAGATCAGTAAGGCAAGAAATAGTTGCTAGCTAATGAGCTAAAAGCAAGAGTGATGATCAATAGCGTTCCTACCGAGCATCTACTGTCAAGTCACAATAGACAGCAAACCACATAACACAGGTTTTTAAGGTGGTTCGGTCTCTATCCGGAGACCTACGTCCACCCCTCACTTCAACCAAGTGAGGCTTCACTAGTGCAAAGGAACTACTGCTGATTCACAGGTTCTAACAGAGAGAAGACTCTCTCTAACCGCTGCCAAACAGCTTGAGGGTGTACAACCCAACACCCACAGACCAGTGAACACACTGTCCATCTTCCTACTCGTATGTAGGGAGCAAATATAAGAGTATGTTTTTTGAGAAAAACAAAACCAAAAGCGGATGAACCAGACAGGGTATAACAATGAAACTTTATGGGAGAAGAGAACTCCTATCTGGAGAAGAGTGGACGAAGCCTTGCTTCTCTTCGTCTTGTTCCTAGGTCTTCACCATGACCGCAAGAGGAACGATGGATAAGCTCCTTAGCTTTTTTTGCCAGCTGATGAAGCTATGGATAGATGCTATCTCCTTTCCTGTGAAAGCTCCTGAAGTGGAAGAAGACGGTCTGCTGTGTTGCCCTTACGCCAGCGACACCAGGAAGGAGAGGTCTCTCCGAGCTTGCTTCCCCACGTTTCTTCTTCTTCTCTAGTTCTTCTTCTTTCTCTTTGTGTGCAGCTCTCTTACATGAACCTGAGCTCCTGATATCTTCTATATCGGTGGCTCACGACATCTCCTACGTTGTCCCCTGCAGAGACCATACCCAGAACATCGCATCCACATTACTTGATTTGCTTCCTTAGCTCCGTTGACCTTTGTATGTCGTGCTTACTAGTACGTGGGTCGGTAGGGAACCATATCTGCAGCGGTACCAGCATCTGGAGGATTTCTCTACCAGTCATTAAGACCTTCTGACAAGATGAGCTTCCATACGGCTTTTCAAGTGCGAACGGATCCTCCAAGACCAGTTGCGGATCTTGGAAAGCATAAGCGACGGGATCCAGATCCGTTCTGGAAGAACATGAATGTGTCGACACTTTCAGACAAAGTGTCGACACGTCCCATTGTCTGCTTGAGGAGACTTGCTGCTTTCATACTGTCAACACCTTCAAACGGGGCATCAACATGAAGTGTCGAGACTATGTGTCAGGTAGAGTTGTAGTCCACTTTGTTGAACTGAAGGTGTCGACACTCTTTTACAGGGTGTCGACACGTTGTGCCAAACAGAGCCCAAACAGAAACAGCTCAAAGTCAATTTTCTTCTTGACGTGTCGAGACGTTGTCACAGGGTGTCGACACGTTGCTCATGCCAGAGCTCAAATAGAGACGATTCAAACTTGGTTTCTTCATGAAGTGCCGACACGTCGAGATGACAGGTCGACACTTGAGAGTCCTTCACCTGAGCATGTCCAAATACAACTTAACAAATCATTAATCATACCATGTGAAATCAATCAATGAACTATGATTTGTTATCATCAAAACCAGGGGACATGACAGATTTCACTAAAACCCGCTGCACGACGGCAGTAAAACAAACACACATGGGGTCAACGACCCCACACACACACGCGTTCCCAGACAACGACGAGAATCCACGCACACGAAGATGACACTCTGAAATCGTCTATGAAGACAAAATATATGGAAATACAAAGCTTAGTTCTGATATGATAAACTATGCTCAAATAGTGACAGAGAAGCAAGAGAATAAGATATCCCCTTTTGAATCTTCAATCTATCTCGGAGATAAGGTGGAAGGGTGCACTAGAAAAGATAAACCAGGAAGTGGAAGCAGCCGCCCCTTGTAGATTCAAACGCCTAAGATAGCCGATGGTGGAGAACAGTAGTAGCCGCCTCCAGATCTGAGCTCAGGCTTGTGAGAAGCGATCTCTCCGGCTTCTTCTTCCTTCCTCCAGCAAGTATGTGTCGCCCTTTCCTCAGTTCCTGCAAGGATGAAACAATATTAGCATAAGGGTTTTTTTCTTATGATGGAGTTCGCATGATATATATACTCAAGAGAAAGAGATGCCAAAAGACATGAAAGCCCATGGGAAAACCCTTCAAAACAACATCTAAGCAAGTGGTGAAACCCTAAGGGTAAGGGGGTAAAAAGCCATGGCAAACAAATCAAGAAAAGAGGGGTTCGAATCCGAATCCGACAAACTCGTTCCGGACGCCCAGAACAAGTGTCGACTCTTAGAGTCGACACTTGTTCGCGAGTGTGCTGCTAGCGAACAAAGAAACAACACACAGCCGAAAGTGTCGACTCTCAGAGTCGACACTTTTTGGCAAGTGTTCTGCCTACAATGAAAAATATGAACCAAGGCAAAAGTGTCGACTCTCAGAGTCGACACCTTTTGCCAAAAACTCTGGTTGCGATTAAAACCAAGCACTGGCCTATAAGTGTCGACTCTCAGAGTCGACCCTTGCAACCTGCTGCATCAAGGTAGTGATGGTGAGGACACCAGAGCCAGAGTACGGCTCGACTCAGCGAGCCGCCAGTACCGGACACGCAGCACGACTTGGTCGGCACCGACCTCTTTGTAGCTGGGGGACTGTCTGGAGTCGCCACCGAAGTCTTAATACTTTAGTACGTTTTTATACGTATTTGTATTTTATACATATTCGATCGTATTTGGTGTGTATTTAGCATGTATTTGGGTTGTATTTTGGTTTGTATTATTTTAAGTTTTAATATTGGGTCAATGGGAGAATAATTGACCATGTATTTGTATTTTTGATTTATTTTGGTCCAAGGGGGAATTAATTTAGTCCAAGGGGATTAAATAAACCAAAGCCCCTTATGTTGACTTGGAGAGAGGGGTGCCGCCTCTGTTGTCCATGGGGAATTATTTATGCATTGTTTATCCCATTTCCCCATTATACCCCCATGACCAAGGGTATCCTAGGTCATTTGGCAAGGTCTAGGGTTTTAGTATTCAATGTCTCTTGTTGTATTTTGATCAAATTAATGAAGAATTTTTATGAGAATTATGCCATGGGCGCACCCCTCTCTCTCCCTTCTTGCTAGTTCTTCTTCTTCCTCCTCCAAATTTCTTCAGATCTAGGGCTGAAACCCCAAGATCCCTGGTAGATCTTCCTCTCTTTCTCTTCCTCTTGCTGCTGCCAACGATTGCCGCCGCCGCCGTTCGTGCCGCCATCAAGCCACCACAACCCGTCATCCACCCGCTGTCCTGAAATTCGGAGTTCCTGGACAGCAGCTCGGTAAAAGGGCTGGTACGGAAGATCCAATCGTCGGATCGTGATGAGATTTTGAGTATAGGTTCCTCCCATCGTCCACCATGCCCAATTTAATTTTCATGCAGATCAGAGCCCGTTTAGGCCTCTTCCCAGTCATTTGTTTTTCCTCCTCATAGTCTGCATGTGTGCAGATCTACGGGATAGTCTGTGGTAGTCAATTTTTCCCACCCCCAAAATGTTGTCATAAAAATACAAAACAATTATGTGCATCACTACCACCCTCCCCCCTATCCACCATAAAAATCCCAGGTCCTAAATCCTGATAGGGTGCAAGGCCCGGATACAGAGGGGGGGTGAATGTATCCCTCTTCAAATATTGCCTAATTAAATCTGTAATGCTCAGATATGCGGAATAAAATATAGTTGCAAAAATATACTGAGAATACTTAGAAGGATCAAAGCAAGACAACAATTCAATTAGCCCTCACACGATCCTAAGCAAGCATCTAATGAGCGCAGCAATGAAAAGAACACATAAGGAAAATCAGACCACAAGTGAACACCAGGATTTTTTAGGTGGTTCGGTCCACAGACCTACGTCCACCCCTCACTCCAAACCGGAGTGAGGCTTCCACTAGCAAGGCTAGAACAGCAGACTCAGTCTGCAACAATTGCTGCCAAACAGCTTGACCAGGGGAACAACCTCCCCTCTTCCTCCAAACCGGAGGGAACCACTAGTGACTCCCAGTCACTAGCAAACCAGAGACCGAGGTCTCTCTTCCTCCACCCAGGAGGGAACCCACAAGCGACACCCAGCCGCTTGCAACCGGAGGACCAATCCTCCCTTCCTCCAAACCGGAGGGGAACCCAGAGACCCAGGTCTCTCTTCCTCTGAAACCCAGAGGGAAACCGCTAGTGACACCAGTCACTAGCAACCGGAGACTCCAAGTCTCCCTTCTCCTGAATCAACAGGAGGAACCTCGACCTCACTAGAGAATCGGAAGAACAACAAGCCAAGTGTAAAAGAAAAGAAAACAAGAAATGAAAATACAGCAATCAGAAAGCTGGAAATGCAATGCAAAAAGTAGCCCTCGCAGGAGCAAGTCTGGCTTGGATTTGATCCAAATGCCAGTGAACAGATATTCTGATGAATCCTCTTTCTTCTTCTTCACGAACCCTCTCTCTATCTCTATTTCTCTTTTTCTTCTTCTTCACGAGCTCTCAGTCTATCTTCACTCTTCTTCTTTTTCTTCCTATTCTCTCTGCTCTTCTTTTCTTTTCTTCTTCTGCAACTTCTTTCTTCTTCTTCTTCTTCTTCTGCTCTCTGCCTCTCTGCTGCTCTCTCCTTCTATCTCGATCAGTCTTCTCTTGAGGAAGAAGCTACATATATATAGCAGCAGCTAGGGCGTGTGTAGGGCTTGTGCCCTCTTTGTCCATAGTACACCTCAGATCATGTGCCAGGTGCCAACCTTGGATCACGTGCCCAAACATTTTCTTCTCGAAGGATGTATCTGTCAAGCAGTCATAAGAAGATATTAGAGGGATGTACAGAGTTGGTTCAGGCTTTTAACAAAGTGTGTACAGGCATGATGCAGCATTGAGTGTATAGACTTGAAGTGAATGCGATGCAGACACAAGAAGTGTATAGACTTGAATGCTTGGAAAGAAATGTATAGACTTCGTCTTGAAGGAGATGCACATATGCACAATGAACATGGATTGAAAGACTAAGCCACGAGCAGAGCATGTATAGACTTGCTGAACATCAGCATAACCATATCAGCAATAAATGTGCAGACTTTGTATTGAAGGATGCACAATAGAATGAAAGTATGCACATTGAATGCATGAGATGCTTAGACAAGCTGTCACCGAATGTACAGACTTTGTCTTAGTGTTTATGCATGAGTCTGTCAACGAATGTACAGACTTTCTATGCTGCATGCACAAGACGCTAAGAGAGACGCTGTATAGACTTGACAATGCATGGACTATGCACATAGACGCAGCAAGACTCTGTGAGCGCCAAGCCGATGTACAGACTTTGCGAGCGCCAAGTCGATGTACAGACTTTGTGAGCGCCAGGACCATGTACAGACTTAGTGCAAACAGGATGTGTAGACTTGCTATGGGGGGATGTGTAGACTTAGTGTTATGTAGCCAAACAAATGAATGCAGATGTACAGACTTTATGTGATGCCGTTCGAAGCATGTATAGACTTAGAATGCATGGAAGGGATTGTACAGAATTTGTCTGTGTGTATAGACTTTGATGCCCAAATGCAATGTATGGACTTGTATGAAGAACAGACTGTACAGACTTCAGGCTCAGCTGCGAACTGAGCTAAATAGTGTATAGACTTGATGAATGCGATGCAGACACATAGAGTGTATAGACTTGAAGTGAATGCGAAGCTAAAGCATGCAGAACGATGTACAGACTTTGCATATGTGAGACATTGTACAGACTTTCTAGGCATGAATGCAACCGCTGTACAGACTTGCTAGGCATGAAGGCAACCGCTGTACAGACTTGCTGTGCCTGCAGCAGATGACACCAGTGTACAAACTTGAATGCTCGAAGCACACGATGTATAGACTTTGAAGCATGTGAACACGGCGTTGTACAGACTTATGTATGCATGGATGCACTGACTAAGCCACGAGCCAAGTGGCGATGTATAGACTTGTGTTATGCACCCAGACAATGTATAGACTTGCACATAGAGACGCTGCATGAGACGATGCACGAGATGATACAATGTATAGACTTGATCTTACAATGCATAGACTTGAAAGACGATGCATGAGACGATGCATGAGACGATGCATGAGACGATGCATTGCATAGACTTAGCGATGCAATGTTCACACTCACTTAGACGCTGAGTGAGATGCTGGACAATGTACAAACTTTACTTCGTGCAAGCTACAGGACAATGTATGGACTTTGAAAGATGATGCATGCATTAGCCAACGATGTACAAACTTTGCCAATGTACATACTTTGCCATGGACTAAGTCTGTATAGACTTGCTTATCTGACGCATGCAGTAATGTATAGACTTGACCGATGCAATAAGACTTTGTACAGACTTTGAACGTGTGTGCGAGACACTGTATAGACTTGATGCAGCTTCAAAGCAACCATGTGCAGACTTTGCCGTGCCTGAAATAGGGCAATGTACAGACTTGCTACCTGGTGATTATGCATGGATGCACACGATGTATGGACTTGGAAAGTGATACAAGCACCGGCGGCAATGTATAGACTTAGTATATGATGCACATATGCACTGAGTAAGTCACGAGCAGCAACACACGTTGTACAGACTTTGGAAATGCTTAGCACATGATGTAACAAGGCTCTATACAGACTTAAGGCTCTGTACAGACTTAACCTGAACATAGTTATGAAATGCATGAGTATAGACATCCATTGACTTATGTCCAACATGAAACATAGTTATGAAATGCAACGAATATGCACACAGCCTGTTCGATGGAATGACACTCAAGAGATGCTCAATCAAACATTCATATGCAGACACAAACAAATGATGACTTATGCTATCATCAAAACCATAGGGACACAACAATCTCCCCCTTTTTGATGATGGCAACACTATGAGTCTCATGAATGAAAGAAATGGAATATTCAGACTAGACTCATCAAAGTATTCTCCCCCTTTGACTTCATCAAAAAGAGAACAATACTTTGATAATCTAGTGATGTCATATGAGACACCCAAAATAGTTCAGCCGATGAGGGCAACACAAAATCAGAAGCAATTAAAATAATTCTCCCCCTTAGACAAACAACTTATGCAGACATGCATATGCAACAAATACTCCCCATTTGACATGGCAGAAGGTAGAGAGCTAATGCAGACAAACAACATAATCAGACACACTTGCACATTGTCTCCTTTTGCATATAGTCTCTCAAACATACCAGAGAATTCTTCCCTTATGATCCATGATGTAAGAATTCTGATAGTACAAGGATGAACTCTAGTTATCCAAAGGCTGCAAGTTAACAGGTTATACTGAGAGTTGTGTCTCACATAAATGAGAACCAATGTCAATCAAAGCACAGTGATAGAGAGCAATAGGATGAACAGATTCAGCAAATAGTAAAAATTGAGATATATAACTTTTTAGCATGATACCAACTTCATAAAATAGAATTTAAGTTTTAGATTCCTCCATTATAAAAGCTTATGAATCCTTGATTGTCAGATATGGTTTAAGAATGATGTAAACCAAATTTTTTTTTTCAAAAAGAAATGGTACTCATATCTGAACCAACTCTTAAAAAAAAGGAACTACAAGCTCATATAAAATTCTAGTTCAACCAACTTCCATCTTACTTAGTTTACTTTCCATGACTGCTTTAAGAGATACATAAGTGAATGCATCTGAATTTTAATTATTCTTTCAGAATTTGATTTACACTTGTTCATATTTTTCCCTTTTTTTAATGAACAATTTTGGTTTATCAACACCTTTTGACGTGGGGAGACACCTTGATCAGAGGCCAGAATCCCCAGTTACTCAGTGTGACAACCGTATTGCTTCTCCCATTTTAGAGAACAGAGGTAGCATTAAAAGTATCTTTGGCATGAGGATACACCTTGATCAGAGGCCAGAATCCCCAGTTACTCAATACAACTATGCCATTGCTCTGCCATATTCTCATAGTAGTTTCCAATCATATCTATAAACACAGTTAACCATGGTACTTCATGACACAGTCTTTTGGACAGGTTTCTTAGTAACCACAGTCATTGCTCTGTCCATACTTTTTCTCAGAATGGATTCAGAACAAGTTAGGTGTTTAAGAACAACTACATACACTATATATCTCAGTCAACGTAGACATGGACTTCAACTTTTCAGATTTCAGATAGTCTTACATGAATTTACATGAAGCAGACAGTTAAAGTTTATTAAGAGGTTGAATCAGATATTTTCAAGTTCTTTGAGTCCAAATAAGAGTACATAAGACTTAAACTAATTCCAGTTAACAAATGTTCTTAAGCATGTATAATGGAAGGTTCCTCATTAAAGATGTTTTAACTTTTATGAAGTAGTATTCAGGCTAAAGGTTTACTTCATATCTCGACTCATTAATTCAAGTGAGCTGACTGATATTTCAACAAACAGCATGGATTCTGAAAAATTGCAGCAGGGAGACTGCTCTTGAGCAAAGTAGTTCAGAGTTGACAGATGAGGTATAAATTCAGGTTATGAATGCTTCATGATCAATCAAGAGAGATCTTTTGATGATGGAATCACTGACACTCCAATTGCTAACTCTGATATGATAAGTTGAATCAGATAGATGGACAGGAAGAGTTCAGACAAAGACACAACTGAAAAGATTAAGCATGCTCCCCCTATCAATATGCAGTGAGTCACTTCCTCCCTTTTTTTATATTTTCAAAATAAGAGATATGCAATGCATTGACTCCCCCAAACTAAAAGCACTGAATCATCCTATATGTCATGAAGACAATGCGATACCAAATGTTCTAAGTGCATCAGATTTTTCAATGGCTGCAAATGCAAATTCAGACAATCATGTGAAATTCAGATGTTCGCAGAGAATTCTTAATCAGGCAATGTCCATCAACAGAGTTGAGTGCAAAACATACACTTTAGATGAGGAGACTTCAGAGAATTCAAATTTGACAATGCAGATGATGAACGAATATGCAAAAATAGATTTAACATGCTATGCAGTAAATCTAAGAATAGGAAGTGCAAGGAATTTACCTGAAGGGTTCAGAAAGGGGTTTTCTTTTGAGTGCCTTGGTTTATTCCCCAACTTATTTTCAATCCAAGGCACACCTGCAAAATAAGGTTTATTTTGCACAAACAGGTACCCAAACAGTCTTGGGTCCTGAAATGAGAGTGATGCCTTTGAATGGCATTCTCAAGCTTTTCTGGGCAACTAGATCATCAATTTTCATTACCGAACAATTATTCATAGAATGCCCAAAGCCACCACAATAACGACACGAAACAACATGTTTTGTGTTCTTGATGTGCACATTAGCATAATCATGAAACCTATGTGCTCGTGAATGAAATTCTCTGATGTTTACATGAGCATTTCTTCTTCTATTTTGGGTTTGCCAACAATCTCTAGCTCTGTGGCCTAACTTACCACACTCAAAACATGCAAGAGTTTTCCTTTCAAAGACAAATCCATTTGTACCGGAAGTGTTTCTATTGACAGGGAATTTAACAGATTCATAGTTAGACTTCCTTCCCTGAGCATGCCAACATTGGGCTGCAATGTGGCCCATCTTGCCACAGTGAAAGCATGAATTAGAATTTCTCCCACCAGCATTCAGCTAGCATTCAAATCTCGTATGACCCAATTTTCCACAATTAAAGCATGTCATATGCTGGTTTATTGAATCAAACTTGTTCTTGTTAACAGCATGACTGTTTGCATAAAATTTAGCATGATATGAATGTGTTTTTTTCTTATCATTAACAAACCAGCATTGTGTAATCTTGTGTCCTAATTTACCACAATGAAAATATTCAATTCCTTTTTTCTGAAATGAAGGATTTTTATCATGATATTTTCTAGCACTCAGATCATCCTTTTTGTCACGCCCCGAGCGCGGAAGAAACCCGGAGACGCGTGACGAGTTTATATCAATCATGTCAATCAGAGTGGTCGTGTATTCGACACAAAGACAGAGATGCGCAAAATAGCAAGATAACCCAATCCTTTAATTCATAATGGATAGACTATTACAAATCCAATACTCTGTTTAATAAAAAGAAAAAGAATACATATTTGACTCAAGAAACTATAGAAAAGACTAGATGACACTTGAGCAGCTCTATCACTTTCACTCTTGACCATTCCCATCCGATTGACTTCCATTGTCGTCGGACTTACCTGAAAAGTAAAAAGGGACAAACGGAATGAGCGAACGCTCAGTAGGAAATTATATCTCAAGTACTAGCAAGGGGTTTAAGTAATTACATTTTTCATGAATGCAATAAAGCTATGCATGCTCGCATAAAACGACAAGATAGAGAGAATGTAATATCAAAGAAATAAGATGAACTAATCATGAACTTCAACAAGATAACAAGTTTATTCAAGATATTCAAGCAAGTACGTTTAACAAGTCATGTCAAGAACTTTGGCTATCATGTATCAAGCAAGTAAATTACCCTTTTTCGGGCCACGCATTTCATGTCAAGTCAAGTACGATTCAAGTACAAGATGTGTGTGGAATGTCCAATCAAGCAAGTCAAGTACTCGGTATAATGCCAGATACCTTATCATTTTAACTCCCATGGGCACAAGTACTTTCGGGTGCTCCTCCCAGGACCAGATCGGGCCCTATATGCGCAGGCATTTATCATGTGTTTTGACATCCACTCTTGTTTATATAGCCAATATAGAATTTCAATCATCAAGCTTGTAGACACGTATGACAACTTTGACAGAATAGAGTCCAAAAATATGACAAAGGACATAGAATGGCGATAATAACGGTATAATCACGATATCGATAAAACTAGGTAGAATATGGTTCCCTTAACTTGGGTACCATGATAAATCAATATGGACATTCTTTATATAGAATTGAGGTCCACATGAACAGTATATCAAAGGTAAGATACCCTCATTCTTATCATAGAATTGAGGTTTACAAGAATGACATTATATGGCATGATATCACCATCCCATTAAGAATTTCTTATGATATACTCTTTGTATAATCATAAGGGCCGGTATACCATGTTTCTTTAGATTGACATGGCAAAGATCGTGTAATGGGTTTTTAGGGTACAACCAGCTCAGTCGACCTTGAGGGAATCCAAGGTACGAGGAGTCTTACGAGGTCTCTATGACTAACTCGCTAGTCCAAAGGAACGGAATGTCCAATGGAGAGCTTGTATGTCAATGAGAGTTGAGTGTGATCGATGAAACAACATGAAACGTGAGACTATACTCACGGAGTGGAGAATAGTGCCGATATATATATTATATAACATATGAAACCATCAGTTAACAGAAACAGTGGAAAATCAGTTTTTCAGTAAAATAACGACTTAATCAGAGTCGTTTATCAAGTAATTAACGCCTAATAGAAGGGCGTTTACACATATTTCCATTTTTTTTAGAATTTTAATATTTCATTAATTTATCTAAGGAAAGGGGCGTTTCTTTGCAATGAGACGACTACAGTAGCAGGCGTCTTTTTATTTACAATATTTTTCAGAACATATTTATTTTCAGAAATTATCAAAAACGCGCCCTTGGCAGGGGCGTTAATCATTAAATTCTTATTTTTGCAGAATATATTGTTCGGGATTTTAACAGAAACGCGCCCTATGAAGGGGCGTTACTTTTAAATTCACGCCCTGTTCTGGGGCGTTAACATATGGAAAACGACTTTGTCCAAGTCGTTAATTCAAGTTCTTCAGAAATTTTAAGGACAGTAATAATTCCAGGATAACAGAGGAACGAATATAATATCATGACAGTAAAGTTAGCAGGTTGAAGACAAAGGATCATGCATTATTTTATAATCATGATTTCATAGATAATCAGTTCTTAAGATGGGTGATTAACGGTTTAAAGAAATTAACGCCTGAGTACAGGGCGTTAAATATGAAATTAACGACCTGGGAAGGGTCGTTTCATGTGAATTAGCGCCCTTGCCAGGGGCGTCTCTTTCAAAATATTTCAGAAAACGCATGGAAACTATAATAACCGTATGCATGACATGCTTATATATATATATATCTTGCATTAATTTCATTTGGGCTACAGTAACTTGAGAAAATCCTACCTTGATAGTTTGATTTGGAGATAACCGTGAAGGGTCTGTGAGAAGGAACGACGCTCTGTTCAGAACAGAGACTCCTGAACAAGTTGCTATTGGATGATGGCTTTGATGAAAAGGTCGTAGATGAAGAACACTTCGTTTCTTCAACTGCAGCTTTCCTATAGAGAATGAAGAAACTGTATCAGTTTCTTCGTAATCTGAACATCACACAAAAGTAAGAACTTTTACCCGGATGAAGAACTCTGTTTCTTCAGAACGTAGGGGCTTCTTAACCTGTAAGAAGAGAAGAAAATGAAGAATATTAATTCTTCATGTAGTCGAAGCAGAGAATCAAGGAAATAAGAAGAACTGTTTGTTCTTCACGTACCGTAGCAGAGAAGATCAACCAAATAGGTTTTAGGGTTAGATCGATCAAGGTATTTATAGGGATTTTGGAAATCCTAACAAAGGTAGTGTTTGATTGAGGGTAATATATCCCTAATAGAGTCCTTACCATAGTAGACACTTACTAGATTAACATAATCCTTCCCTGGATAAGCTCCCGGGTCGAACGGAACTGGAATCGAATTGACGACCAAGGTCAGGGCGTCGACTCTTTAATTGACGACCTGGTGCAGGTCGTTTATTAAGAAGCGCCTTGTATTAGGGCGTTCCTTGTTTTAAAACACGCCCAAGAAAAGGGCGTTTCTTGTCCTTGCCCTTTTTGGCGTTTGGAATTTGACGTCTTGTGGTGAGGGCGTCCTTTCTTGAATAACGCCTTAGGTAGAGGCGTTTCTAATTTGAATAGCGCCGTTATCAGAGGCGTTATTTATTTTTGTTTTATTTTTTTTCTATTTACAAGATTTATTTATAAATCTTTATCATTATTAATAATTTATCAGGGTTGCTACACCCTCCCCCACTTAAAAAGAATTTGGTCCCCAAATTCAATTGTATATCATGTATACACGCGGAGTGTGTAGAGTATATACCTCTTAGAACAACTCGGGAAATCGTTTCTTCATAGTTTCCTCGGTCTCCCATGTCGCTTCGTGTTCAGGATTCTTATTCCATTGCACCTTGAGCATGGGAATAACCTTATTCCTTAGAGCTCGTATTTCTCGATCTAAGATCTTCATAGGCTTCTGTTCATAGGTGAGATCTTTCTGGATCACCAGATCTCCATGTTCAATAATATGAGATGGATCGTGCACATACTTCTTCAACATAGATATGTGAAACACATTATGCACGTCGGACAATTGAGGAGGCAACGCGATGCGATAAGCAACCTCGCCAACTCTTTCGAGTACCTCAAATGGTCCGATGAATCTTGGCGTAAGCTTGCCCTTAACACCAAATCTTCGTATGCCACGTCCAGGCGATATTTTAAGAAATACATGATCTCCGATTTGGAATTCAAGATCTCTCCTTCTTGTATCTGCATAAGCCTTTTGCCTGGTCTGAGCAACTTGCAATTTTTCTCTGATTACTTGTATCTTCTCAGTTGTATCCCTTACCATGTCTGGACCTAATAGTTGTTTTTCTCCAACTTCGTTCCAGCATAAGGGTGATCGGCAACTCCTTCCATATAAAGCTTCGAAAGGTGCCATTTGGATACTAGCTTGGTAGCTATTATTATATGCAAATTCCACTAGTGGCAAGTGATCGTGCCAGCTTCCTCCAAAGTCAATGATGCATGCTCTAAGCATATCTTCAACAACTTGGTTAGTTCTCTCGGTCTGACCATCCGTTTGAGGATGAAAAGCAGTACTAAAGTTGAGCCTTGTTCCCAACGAATGTTGTAATCCCTTCCAAAAATGAGAAGTAAAACGGGGATCTCTGTCAGACACGATTGAGACAGGAATTCCATGTATCCTGACTATCTCTTTGATATATAATGCAGCTAAGACATCAATTGACCATCGACTCTTGATTGGCAAGAAATGCGCCGATTTAGTCAATCGATCAATAATAACCCATATTCCATCATGTCCTCCTTTTGATTTAGATAGGCCCATGATGAAATCCATACCAATATCCTCCCACTTCCACTTAGGAATATCTAGAGGATGTAGTTTTCCAGCAGGCTTTTGGTGTTCCGCCTTGACCTGTTGGCATGTGAGACAGCGTGATACATAGTCTGCTATTTCTCTTTTCATGTTGGGCCACCAAAAGTTCCTCTTTACATCTTGATACATTTTGGTTGATCCTGGATGAATAGTGTACCTTGATCGGTGAGCTTCATCTAAGATCTTCTTCTTTAATTCCGGACAGTCGGGTATACAAGTTCTACCTTTGAATAATAATCTTCCATCAGAAGTTAGTTGAAAATCAGATTGTCCTTCTAATCTGCCTTTGATTTCCACTAATATAGGATCATCATCCTGAAGCGCTTGTATCTCAGATAATAAATCTGACTGTATGCTTACATGAGATAATGTGACAAATTTGGCTTCCTTGTCCAAGCTTATATTGAGCTCGGAGAATTGTTCTAGCAACATCCATTCTTGTATCATACAATTGGCCATCATTGCTCTCGGCTTTCGACTAAGGGCATCAGCAACATAATTACCCTTTCCGGGATGGTATTGTATATTGAAGTCGAAGTCCTTGAGATATTCTAGCCAGCGTCTTTGTCTCATGTTTAGCTCCTTTTGTGAAAATAGATATTTGAGACTTTTGTGATCGGAGTATACAGTAAACTGCACTCCATATAAGTAGTGTCTCCATATCTTTAGGGCAAATACCACCGCGGCCAGTTCTAAGTCATGGACGGGGTAATTCTCCTCATGCTTCTTCAGTTGACGTGAAGAGTATGCTATGACCTTTCCTTATTGCATTAGGACACATCCGAGGCCAATGCCAGAAGCATCTGTGTAGACCTCGAATTTCTCTCCTTCTATTGGTAGAGCTAACACCGGAGCTGTAGTGAGATGATCCTTGAGAGTTTGGAAACTTCTTTCACATTCCTCACTCCATTCATATCGGATCTCCTTACGAGTTAATCTTGTAAGTGGTACGGCGATCTTAGAGAAATCTTTGATGAATCGCCGATAATAGCCGGCAAGACCTAAGAAACTTCTGATCTCGCTTGCATTAGTGGGTCTTTCCCAATTTCTCACAGCTTCAACTTTTGACGGATCTACAGATAATCCGTCCTTTGATATGACAAGTCCGAGAAAAGCCACTTCTTCAAGCCAGAACTCGCATTTGCTGAGCTTAGAATATAGTTGATTTGTCCTCAAGATTTGCAATGCGATCCTCAAATGCTCTTCATGTTCTTCCTTAGTCTTGGAATATATCAATATATCATCAATGAAGACTACTATGAATTGATCCAAGTAAGGCCTGAATATGCTATTCATTAACTGCATAAAGGCAGCAGGGGCATTTGTTAGTCCAAAAGGCATAACAACAAATTCATAATGGCCATACCTGCTTCTGAATGCGGTCTTATGAATGTCATCATCTTGATCCTTAGCTGATGATATCCCGACCTGAGATCAATCTTGGAAAAATATTTGGATCCTGAAATCTGATCAAATAACTCATCGATTCTCGGCAGTGGATACTTGTTCTTGATAGTGAGATGATTCAACTGTCGATAGTCGATGCACAATCTCATGGATCCGTCCTTCTTCTTCACAAATAAGACTGGTGCTCCCCACGGGGAAGTACTTGGTCTAATAAACCCTTTTCGAATAAGTTCCATCAACTGCTCCTTCAACTCTTGAGTTCCGCAGGGGACATTCTATAGGGTGCCTTTGAAACTGGACCAGCACCAGGGACTAAGTCAATGGTGAAGGCCACTTCTCTTTGAGGGGGTAATCCCGGCAAATCTTCCGAAATACGTCTGGAATTCTTGCACTACCTGAATGTCTTCTATCTTAGTTTCCTTAGCTTCTTTAACAGTGACAAAAGCAAGGAAGGATACACATCCTTTCCTGACGAGCTTGCTTGCTCGAAGAGCCGAAATAAGAGGGGATTTGCTCCGACTCTTGGGGCGAGTAAAGACTAATTCTGGAAAATCTTTGAAAGCAATTTGGCTATTGCGGCAATCAACCGTTGCCTGGTATTTGGATAACCAGTCCGCTCCCAGTATAACATCATACTCCTTTAGATCGAGGCATATGAGATCTATAGGTAAATTCCTACCTTGAACCATTACCTCACAGTTTTGGTAGTGATGAGTAATATCATTTTCACTTCCAAGAGGAGTAGTTAGAACTATTTTTATCCATTCTGGTTCTAATGGTAACGGGTCGGCAAACTTCTTAGAAATAAAGGAATGCGATGCACCCGTATCAAATAAGACATAAGCACTTTTGGAACAAACTGTTAATGTACCTTCTACCAATCCACCTTCTTCTTCTGGTTCGGTCTCCTGGATTGCATGAAGACGAGCATTCTTCGTCACCGGGCGTTTACCGTCACCGGCTTGGTCATTCATTAATGGACACTCGAGAATCCGATGCTCACGGCTTCCACAACGGAGACAAGCTCCTAATTTCCTCCAGCATTCTTCGGTCTTGTGACCAGCCTTGTCACAATGCTTGCATACTACGTTTGAAGGTGTAGTGGTGATAGAGAAGGGCTTGGTCTTTTTGAACTTATGGTCTTGAGAGGAAGAACCTCCATTATTGGGCCTCTTCTTGAAATTGGGTTTGAAAGAACCCGAACCCGTGACTTGTTCCTTCTTGTCTTTCCCACGGATCCTATCAGATAGTTCCGTGGCATCTTCAAGTAATTGAGCTCGGCGCACTATTTCAGAATAAACTTGGATGTCCATAGGCGCCAGTTGAGTAATATAGTGGGGCCTAAGCCCATTAAGAAATCTTCGGGCTTTCATCTTCTCCGTGCTAATAAGATGCTTAGCATATCTAGACAACCTGGAGAACTGAGCTTCATAATCTGCTAATGATAAAGATCGTTGCTTTAATGCAGCGAATTCTGCAGCCTTCTTTTCTTGGACTCGGTCCGAGAAATATTTAGCATTGAAGTATTCCACAAATTCTTCCCATGTTACTTGAGTAGGATCGATGGTTGCTTCAATAGACTCCCACCAGCATCTAGCATCTTTCTCTAACTGGAATGTAGCTAATAGAACTTTGTCCTGATCCGTGCATTGCATGACACGGAATATGGGTTCGGTTTCCCGAACCCAATGCTCGGCATCGTCCGGATCGGTCGATCCCATAAACTTCGGGGGATTCATGTTCTTAAAGGCTTGGTGTAAGCTTCCAGCTCGTGGAGCACCACCTTGTGCTACCTGTTGTAGCACTGGGTCATCCCTTGGAGGGTACGCTGCATGTTGCGCCATTGAGCACGTTCGGCAGCCATTATCCTACAATTACAATAACTATATTAGTTCGTGATCGTATTTAAAGACTCGTACACTACGTTAAATCTAACCCTTGGTTCTACCCAATCTCACTGGTTTAAAGGTTCGACTTATCCTTGGACTTGGGTTTTCCCTAGAATTGAATACCTTAGGCTCTGATACCACAAAAACTGTCACGCCCCGAGCGCGGAAGAAACCCGGAGACGCGTGACGAGTTTATATCAATCATGTCAATCAGAGTGGTCGTGTATTCGACACAAAGACAGAGATGCGCAAAATAGCAAGATAACCCAATCCTTTATTTCATAATGGATAGACTATTACAAATCCAATACTCTGTTTAATAAAAAGGAAAAGAATACATATTTGACTTAAGAAACTATAGAAAAGACTAGATGACACTTGAGCAGCTCTATCACTTTCACTCTTGACCATTCCCATCCGATTGACTTCCATCGTCGTTGGACTTACCTGAAAAGTAAAAAGGGACAAACGGAATGAGCGAACGCTCAGTAGGAAATTATATCTCAAGTACTAGCAAGGGGTTTAAGTAATTACATATTTCATGAATGCAATAAAGCTATGCATGCTCGCATAAAACGACAAGATAAGAGAATGTAATATCAAAGAAATAAGATGAACTTAATCATGAACTTCCAACAAGATAACAAGGGTATTCAAGATATTCAAGCAAGTACGTTTAACAAGTCATGTCAAGAACTTTGGCTATCATGTATCAAGCAAGTAAATTACCCTTTTTCGGGCCACGCATTTCATGTCAAGTCAAGTACGATTCAAGTACAAGATGTGTGTGGAATGTCCAATCAAGCAAGTCAAGTACTCGGTATAATGCCAGATACCTTATCATTTTAACTCCCATGGGCACAAGTACTTTCGGGTGCTCCCCCAGGACCAGATCGGGCTCTAGATGCGCAGGCATTTATCATGTGTTTTGACATCCACTCTTGTTTATATAGTCAATATAGAATTTCAATCATCAAGATTGTGGACACGTATGACAACTTTGACAGAATAGAGTCCAAAAATATGACAAGGACATAGAATGGCGATAATAACGGTATAATCACGATATTGATAAAACTAGGTAGAATATGGTTCCCTTAACTTGGGTATCATGATAAATCAAGATGGACATTCTTTATATAGAATTGAGGTCCACATGAACAGTATATCAAAGGTAAGATACCCTCATTCTTATCATAGGATTGAGGTTTACAAGAATGACATTATATGGCATGATATCACCATCCCATTAAGAATTTTCTTATGATATACTCTTTGTATAATCATAAGGGCCGGTATACCATGTTTCTTTAGATTGACATGGCAAAGATCGTGTAATGGGTTTTTAGGGTACAACCAGCTCAGTCGACCTTGAGGGAATCCAAGGTACGAGGAGTCTTACGGAGGTCTCTATGACTAACTCGCTAGTCCAAAGGAACGGAATGTCCAATGGAGAGCTTGTATGTCAATGAGAGTTGAGTGTGATTGATAAAACAACGTGAAAAGTGGGACTATACTCACGGAGTGGAGAATAGTGCCGATATATATATGTATAATATGAAACCATCGGTTAACAGAATCAGGATAAAAATCAGTTTACAGAAAATAACGACTTAGGTCAAGTCGTTTCTCAAGTAATTAACACCTAACAGAAGGGCGTTTACATATGTTTCCATTTTGTAGAATTTTCATTAGTTCAGTAATTTATATAAAACGCGCCTTGGTCAGGGTCGTTTCTTCAAGATCTGACGACTACACCAGAAGGCGTCTTATTGTTTACATATTTGACAGAATATAATTAATTTTTAGGAATTATCAAAAACGCGCCCTGGGAAGGGGCGTTACTATTTAATTCTATTTTTCAGAATATATAAATTTCAGGATTTTAATCGATACACGCCCTAGGAAGGGGCGTTATCTTTCAGATTCACGCCCTATGAGGGGGCGTTAACAGGTGTAAAACGACTTTGTCCAAGTCGTTAATTCAAGTTCCTTCAGAAACTTTAAGGACAGTAATAATTTCAGGATAACAGAGGAACGAATGTAATATCATGACAGTAAAGTTAGCAGGTTGAAGACAAAGGATCATGCATATATTTATAATCATGATTTCTTAGATAATCAGTTCTTAAGATGGGTGATTAACGGTTTAAAGAAATTAACGCCTGAGTACAGGGCGTTAAATATGAAATTAACGACCTGGGAAGGGTCGTTTCATGTGAATTTAGCGCCCTTGCCAGGGGCGTCTCTTTCAAAATATTTCAGAAAACGCATGGAAACTATAATAACCGTATGCATGACATGCTTATATATATTAATATCTTGCATTAATTTCATTTGGGCTACAGTAACTTGAGAAAACCTACCTTGATAGCTTGATTTGGAGATAACCGTGAAGGATCTGTGAAAAGGAACGACGCTCTGTTCAGAACAGAGACTCCTGAACAAGTTACTATTGGATGATGGCTTTGATGAAAAGGTCGTAGATGAAGAACACTTCGTTTCTTCAACTGCAGCTTTCCTATAGAGAATGAAGAAACTGTATCCGTTTCTTCGTAATCTGAACATCACACAAAAGTAAGAACTTTTACCCGGATGAAGAACTCTGTTTCTTCAGAACGTAGGGGCTTCTTAACCTGTAAGAAGAGAAGAAAATGAAGAATATTAATTCTTCATATAGTCGAAGCAGAGAATCAAGGAAATAAGAAGAACTGTTTGTTCTTCACGTACCGTAGCAGAGCAGATCAACCAAATAGGTTTTAGGGTTAGATCGATCAAGGTATTTATAGGGATTTTGGAAATCCTAACAAAGGTAGTGTTTGATTGAGGGTAATATATCCCTAATAGAGTCCTTACCCTAGTAGACACTTACTAGATTAACATAATCCTTCCCTGGATAAGCTCCCGGGTCGAACGGAACTGGAATCGAATTGACGACCTAGGTCAGGGCGTCGACTCTTTAATTGACGACCTGGTGCAGGTCGTTTATTAAGAAGCGCCTTGTATAAGGGCGTTCCTTGTTTTAAAACACGCCCAAGAAAAGGGCGTTTCTTGTCCTTGCCCTTTTTGGCGTTTGGAATTTGACGTCTTGTGGTGAGGGCGTCCTTTATTGAATAACGCCTTAGGTAGAGGCGTTTCTAATTTGAATAGCGCCGTTATCAGAGGCGTTATTTATTTTTGTTTTATTTTTTTTCTATTTACAAGATTTATTTATAAATCTTTATCATTATTAATATTTTATCAGGGTTGCTACAGATTAAGACAAACTAAAATAGAAAATAATCAAGGATAATATTGCTAAGCCATTTAGATCTGGTCAAGAATCCAAATCTCTGAGCTAACACTAAGCCGAAGCCCGTTTGTCCGCGCATCAGCTCAGAAAGTGGAACCATCGTCCCAAACCTTTAACGACTCAACGGCCTATCCGTGTGATCAAGACTCTCCTAAAATCTCATTGTTTTTGATGAAGGGGAACTCAAATTTTAGATTCATCAGAACCACAAGGTCCTTGACATACTATAATAGTGTAGATATCATATAATAATAATGCTTACAAGAAACATATACAAGATAACACGATGTTACTCCCATGAGTGGTCCAAATGCCTCGAATCCTACAAACTTCTGCACTTGAAACTTATTAGTTTTCATAAATAATCATCAATTTAGAACATGACATGATCATAAGTGCTTAATCATAAACAATTTCACCAAAATAATAGCACTTAAGTTCATTAAAACATCATAATCCAATAAAACACGCCTAAGAATAGGGCGTTAACATCATAAAAGGCGCCTGACCATAGGTCGTTTAACATTTAAAACATGCCCCGCTCGAAGGCGTAAACATCAATGGAAGCTTAGAAGAAACACGACCCCGTCAAGGGCGTTACATAAAACACGACCCATGACAGGTCGTCAAACCAAAAATCGGCGCCCTTACACAAGGCGTTAATTCAGCACGAACATCCGTTTCTAAATCAAGAACACAGTCCTTAACCCAATCAAATTTCTATCTTCGGGACTCTTTAAGACTCTTCAAATCCTTATAAAAAGGAAGGCTTTCTTTCAACAAACCATCCGAATCTCTCTCTGCAGCCGAATTGCTTCTTTTCTTCTTCATCTGCAGGTTGCAGCACGAGCTACTTCTGCAAAGCAAAGCGATGGTCAGGATGATGAAGAAACCTAGGATCTCTACTCCCAGAATTACTGAAGTACAAGGGCACATAAGTAATCGAATTGCTTCGAATCAGGTAATCTATTCCTCTGTTCTTTGCTCTGTACTGTTCCTTTTCTTCTTTCTCTTCTGCCGAACTCTCCTCTTATATTTCATATGCTTATGTTCGTCACTGCATGTGTTATATTTTCTTCTCACAGGATTATCCAACCCTTCCAGGAGCTAGAAGATATATCCAAATCAAGTGGTTGCCCCTCATCCTCTCCAAATTCTCCTCAGATATGAGGGTATATGTAGCTAGATGGCATCTCTTAGGATTGATAACCCATGCCAAGCATTATGACCAAATCCATCTTGATTGGGGTGCCATGGGAGCATTGATTGAAACATGGCATCCTTCCACCCATACTTTCTTATTTTCCACATTGGCGGCCACCATCTTGCTGGAAGAAGTAGAGATGATCCTGGGCTTGAAACGAATGAAACAAGGAGAAGAAGAGCACATGGCCAACATGCCAAGACCTATCTCGTCTCATGAACTCTTAACCGGCCTTATACCTAGCCAAAACCTAGTGAATCAGATCAAAACAAATAAGGGAATCAACCTCTTGAAGCTAGCCTCATGGGTATACAAAAGGGCAGATCAAGCCAAGGAAGAGGAGGAGATAGAAAGAATAACAAAGGCCTTCGTGGTTTGCATAGCAGGTGCGCTCTTGTTTCCATCCACGGAGGACTTCCTTGAAGAGAGTCAAATAAGTGCAGTGGTGAGCTTATGGGAAGGTGAAAGAGTTGGACCGGCCATACTAGCTTACCTCTACAGCGGGCTTACATCGGCGGCCATGGGGCGGCCCATATACGGCTGTATGCTAGCCTTCTCAAGTTGGGTGGACCTCCACTTTAAATTTGATCCATGCAATGAAGCCCAACAACCGTCAAGGATCTTCTCCAAAAGTCCGCTTTCTTACATCACCGGCTCGTTGGGAATAAGCAATAGGGTGACGAACCGCATTCCTCAAATCAAGAAAAGGGCGGAGTGGAGAGAACACCTTAAGGTAATGCCCAAAAACCTCTTTACTTGCGCTCCGGGAATACTCAAAATGCAGGAACTTCGCGCAAGATTCTCCATCGGCACGGACCTTCGACTTATTGGCGCATCCGAGTTCATCTTGTACAATGCACACCGGTGCCTTCCTCAGCTCGGGCTTCCAAGGCAAGTGTTAGAAGACATCTCCCATCTTCCTCCAATCAAATCAAGGGATCTAGGCAGCAATGAAGATGGAGAGGAGATAATCACCATTCAAGCTCTGTGGAGACTAAGCAAGCTTCGTCAACCTGTGGAAGACTTAGAAGAAGACAAGGAACATTGGAAAAATTATGTGATAGCATTGAGGAAATTAAGGCCCAAGGTGGCTCATTAGGCATTGTAATCCTTTCTTTCAAATAATAAAGATTGCTTTCTGATTGAGCCAATTATCACTGTGATTATGATCAAAATCATCCAAAACCTGCGTTTCTGTTGCAAATAACGCCTCAAAGAACGCCGTGAATTCAAAAATAAACGCCTTACCTCAAGGCGCCTCAATCGGCCCATCTTCCATATTTGACGCCTGCACAAGAGGGCATGACTTAAATAACGACTTCAAACAAGGCATGAATAGGTTCAAACCCCAAAGAATATAATCGTTGAATCATCAAAACTAACGCCTTTTCCTTAGTCACTTCTCAAGAATAACACGCCCTCAACAGAGGCGTTACTCTAAGCCAACAATGATGACTTTCATCTCATCAATCAACGCCCATTCAATGCGTCTGACGACGGTTATCGTTTCCCATGCAAAACAAGTTAACGCCCTAATAAACGTCGTCTATTTTTAGAAAACGCCCAACGAATGGTCGTGAATTCCATTAAAAACGCCTTCCTTAAGGGCGTGTCTTCTTTTCGAAACCCAAAAGTCATCAGCCCCCTTCTTCTTCCTCCTCTCGTTCATTCTCTCCCCAACAAACCCTAACCGAAGCCCCCCCCCCCCCCCCGAAGCCTCTCTCTCAAACTCCCATCCTCTTCTCTCATTCCCCCAATCTCTCTTTCTCTCCTAGCCCCAGCCATGGCCAAACGCCAAAGGGTGAGTGCCCCAGAGGTGGTCGATCTCGACGCCGTCCACGCCGAAGAGGAAGAAATCGCCGTGGAGGAGCTCGCCGTCGTGGCCGTTGAAGAAGAACCGGTGGTGGCCGGCATTGACGAGGCCGAAGGAGCAGCAGGTGAAGCAACAGAAGAAGGAGGAGAAGACGAAGGTGGAGAAGAAGAAGAAAAAGGAGACGAAGATGAAGAAGGGGAAGATGAAGAAGGAGAAGACGGCGGACCACCGCCCACGGCGGCGGTTGCTCCCCGGGGTCAACTCCGGCGGCCCAGACGGCCACTGCCTCGACCACAGCCCCAGAAGCACAAAAAGGTAGGTTCCCCTCCCCAATTCCATTTTTATTTTATTTTATTTTCATTTTATTTTTTTTCCTGATTTCCATAGCCCTCGGGCACGAGTTCTGCAACTCAGAAAAGAGACGCCTCCCGTGGGGGCGTTATTCACAAATGAAACGCCCTGCCCCAGGGCGTAAAATCCTTTTATTTTTCTGAAAATTAATTAACCCTCATGACAAACGCCCTGCAGAATGTCGTTTCTTCAAAATTATGATTTTCCATTAATTCCATGCCCATTAAATGTTTTCATTAATTATTTCGCATGCTGTCATTTTTATTTGAATTATCTGAAAATCATGAAATCCACGCCCCTCACCAGGGCGTGATTTTAACAAGAAACGCCCAAACCAGAGGGCGTTTCTTCATTAATTCTCTATTTAAACTGAACGGTCCCAAATGGAAAACGCCCCATCCGAAGGCGTGATTTGAAAAACATTTTAGGATTTTAGAAATTAACAACATGTTCACGCCCTTCACAGAGGCGTTTCAAAGATGGAAAACACCCTCAGCCAAGACGTTACGTCAAACCAAAATTAGAAAAACGCCCCCTTTAGGGGCATGAATTTACTAAGAAACGACCTGAGGAGGGTCGTGACTTCCAAAACATTAAAATCAATGCCCAGGCAAAACCAAATGCAATTACACATGATTAACCAAACAATTAAGCAAAATTCTTCTCTTTTAATGCGTGCAGGGGCTGATGAGGACCCGTATCTCATGGGTCATGGTCTGGGCAGCATATCAGGGTCTCCCCGACTTCCAGAGAGTTAGGGTAGATGCTATGGGGTTCAGGGCTTTCCTATCCATTGAGCCATTTAGACCCGACCTAGCGCTTATCCAGGTTTTACGGGAACGTTGGGATAGGGTGAGCCGGTCCTTCCTGATGCCCTGGGGGCACATGGTTCCTACCCTAGAGGATGTGACTAGGATTACAGGGTTGAGGGTGGATGGTGAGGCTGTGAGTGGGTTCACCTATCCTGACTACACGGAGATGGCCCAGAGGTTACTAGGGCTGGTTATGGTCTATGAGGTATCGAGCGAGTGTAGGACCATCTTCCGTACAGACCTAACTACGGCGATGGGTTTAGGAGATGCCAGGCACAGGTCAGGGGAGACCTTAGGTGAGTTTGCACAGAGGCTGACTGACGGGGTGAGAGCGGTATGCTGCCAGGACCCGACTGACCATGAGAGAGCGGATCGAGACCTGAGGAGGTTCCTGCTGCTGCTGCTCGGGAGATTATTGCTGGGGACGAAAGCCGACGTCATCAACTGCCGCTTCTTGGGCATCCTTGAGGACCTGGAGACAGTTGGCACTTACGCTTGGGGTGCAGCGCTGCTGGCACACCTGCTGGCGGACCTGTCCACGGGGACAGGACGTGAGACGACCGTCAGTGGCTTCTCACCTTTTCTTCAGGTATTTATTTTCCTTTTTTTCCTTTTCTTTTCATGCAAATGAATGCCTTACTAATGCAATGCATGGATACAGGTGTGGAGCCACCTATACATGCCGATGGGGCGCGTCGACCCACGGCCGGGAGCTGAGGGATCCTTCCCTCTGGCGCGACGCTGGTTACCAGTCGTCTTCGGTGCCCCACTCGACTACGAGTTGTGGGTTCTACGGAGAGAGTTCCGCGACTTCCCTCCCTCGCTGGTATGTATGAATAAATGATATGCATTTCTTTTGAGTTGATTTGAATTGATTATGATGAAATGATAATGATATGTATGAATGCAGGTGCAGTGGAGGCCTTACGAGGATATGACGGATGAGGGCCAACCTTGGGTCGTATCGGGGCGACCTCGCTTTGGGCGTGAGCTGTGGCTGCACTGCCTGAGCGAGATCGAGCCGTTACGGCTCAGGTTGGTGATGAGGACCCTGGGCTTGCACCAGGAATGGATCGAGGTCGGGGAGCCTCGAGGCATTGGAAAGAAGACCCGCGGTCGCACCAAGGCGATCGACTGGAAGGTACGGTTCGCGGAGCAGTACGGAGACTGGCAGCGAGGCGGGACCCGAGTCACCTCCCAGGTGATAGACAGCTCCGAGTATCTCCGACGCTACTGGGAGGTTCACGCCGGCAGACCTCAGATGAAGGTCTTAGGGGTATGTATGGATGCAATTATTTCTAAATGCCGATGCTTATACATGTCTATTATGCAACTAATATATGATGAATGCAGGATGCGCGAGATATAGCGGCTATGGATGCCCAGGCCCATCTACACGGCCTGGAGGACCAGCTGGCCGCCACACGGGCAGACCTGGAGACCCTGGTGAGTGTTTAAATTATTCCTATATGCAAATGAATTTTTGTTGAATTAATGATTAGCCACTGACGGTCTTAATGAATGCAGCGTGCCCAGCAGGGAGCAGTGAGGAGAGATCTGGGGGAGGCCTCCAGCTCGAGGGGGCCTAGTGCAGAGGTGACTGCACTAACAGAGCAGCTGGCCAGCGCGATAGCGCGAGCCGAGGCAGCGGAGCGCGACCTTGCTTCACGGGTAAATTCTGAACTCAAAACCTCATTCAAATAATGATTAGATATAAATTGTGCACTGATGAAATTTGTTTTGCAGGCCGAGGAGCTCCGAGCAGCCCTGACTTGTGTGGATGAGGGCTTCCGCATGACGAACTCTCAGGTGTGTGATCTACCTTCAGCCACATGTTGTTATTTCATTTCATGAATTATTGAACTGTGGAGCTGATGATTTGTTTACCTGTTTGCAGGCTGCTCAGCTACGGGCGGCACGTACCGAGTTGGCGATCCGTGAGCAGCGGATCACTGAGTTGGAGCGCTCTGTGAGGCGGCGGGAGGAGCTTCCTCAGGACGTGGCCGAGTTGCGGGTGGCTCTTGAGTTGGAGAGGCGGGAGCGTGCCCGAGAGCAAGAGGAGCACCAGACGGAGCGTGCCCAGTTCCTTGAGCTTCAGCAGGCGGAGCGTGCCCGGTTCCAGGAGCAGGTGGCAGCACGGGAGCGAGAGCTAGCCGACTCGAGGACCCAGTTGATCCTTTCTCAGGAGCGGCTGCGAGTGTCCGAGGAGCGGTTGCAGCGAGGCCGTGAGCGAGCACGGGCTGCGGGGTACTCCTTCACCAGCTCCACCTTCGTGGCGGGTTCTTCCCTCCGAGAGAGGAGCGAGACAGGGGGACACGTTCGGGTTCCGGCTTCTTCACGGGGGCCTATGCCTCCTCCACCAGCGCCAGCTCGGGACGGTGAGGAGGAGGTTGAGAGTAGGAGAGCAGAGGAGGGTGGAGGCGAGAGCTGAGAGTTTTATACTTGTACTCCTCCACCCTCACACCTGTACATGATAGACATGATGATATATATATATATATGAGATTTGAGCTTTTGTTACCTGAGCACTTGTGTGGTTGTGGACTTGTGTTTGTGTACTTTTTCTTTCCACGTTCCTCGTGTTTGCTTTACTTTGCCCTGTATCTGCAGCTGCGGTTTTCACTTGAACAAACAGGTTAATTCATCTGTTCGACTTGGCCCCTTGCCCGGCGAGCAAGGGGTGTCAATATTCTGACCTTAATAATGGGTCAAGGGGCCAAGCCTTTAATTAAATAAGGCAAAATGAAATAACCAAAACTGGGAGATGCCTCATGCAATCACACATATGCAAACAATAATTAAAAGATGTCCAGGCAAGAGTGCAATTCATGCAACATGAAGAATTTATTTTTGTTCTTTTCATTATCTATATTTTTTTTTGGGATTTTCTGAAAAACACGCCTTAGATTAGGTCGTTACTCTAGTAAAAGACGCCCTCGGAGGCGGTGTGAATTTGAAAAGATTTTTGAATTTTGTTGAAAACACGACCTTCCCAGAGGCGTTATTTTTTTAATAAGAGACTTTAAGCGAGGCGTGAATTAACATGAACGCGCCTTGAACAAAGGCGTTAATTTTATTCTTCCCAAATCAGGCTGATAAAGCCATTAAGGTGGTGGGCCCTACTTGGTCATCATCTAAGATCCATTAACCTTTCTTGAATAATTAAAAGGGGGATTGGCGTGCATATAATTAAACTTATACACAAGATTTCGTGCAGTGCATTCTCTTCGGTTTGTCTCGACCATTCTGCTGGTTCATGACTTTTCCAAAAATAAAAGAGAAGATATAAGGAAGCCCACAAAAGATTCAGAGATGCCTGAGGCAAAGCTACCTCCCCTACCCTATGCCTGTTGGGGTTCGGTCTTTGGCGTAGGGACGTTTTGTTGCCTTTTGCCTCTTTTCATATTGCATGCATACGCCCAAGGTTTTCCTTGCGGGGACTTTGCCCTCTTGACATGCTTTTCTTTTCACCATTTGACTTTCACTTCGAGACTGATTTGCATTGATAAAAAAAACCTAATTGTACTTGGGCTTATTGTGGCATTTGTTCCCTTTTGGGCCCTGACTTCCTCCTACTAGGGCGGCGGATAGGCTTGGCGTGTCTACCTCGAGACCTCCCTTCCTCCCTTGTGGGCCGAAGAAGAAAAGAATGGATATCGTCTTTCGCCTTTAGTCCGGTTTCGACTTTCCATCAGATTTGGCACTGCTTGAGCTCAAGAGTAAAGTGTGTAATGTGTGCGGGGTCAACCCCCATTTTAAATTAGCAAGACTGATGAATGGATTCTGAATTTTGACCTTTCGGACCGTGGACCCTTGTATGCCATGTCGACCCAAAAGGAAAACCATGAAAGAAAACTTTTTTGTTTTGATTTTGAAAATATTCGATTTTTTTGGATTATTTGGGAGATTTCTATTTTCTTTGGATTTTTATGAAGTTTTCAATTTTTGTTTGGATTTTTGTTCAGGGGTAATATTTCTTGATATACAAACCATTCCATGGGTGAGTCAATTCCTCTCCTTCAGCATTAACCAGTTTATAAGCATTGCCAGGATAAACATTTTTTATGACGAACGGCCCTTCCCAATTTGGTTGGAGCTTTGAACGAGGGCCACCGGGTTTTACAAAAATTCTTTTGATTACCATTTCACCGACCTTAAATTTTCTCTCAATTACCTTCTTTTGATAAAAACGTGAGAGCCTGTTTTGATAAACGCGCGCATGCTCAGCGGCGACCAGACGCTTCTCGTCAAGGAGTTCCAACTGGGCAAGGAGTGAATCACGACGCTCATCAATAGAGAGCTCCTTGTCCAATTGTACTCGCAGAGAGGGAATAAGAATCTCATAAGGGACTACTGCCTCCATTCCATAAGTAAGGGCGAAAGGAGTTTACCCAGTGGGAGTTCGAATGGAAGTGCGGTAGGCCCAAAGAGCTTCAACCAGCTTGTCTGGCCAGTCCGCAAATTTACTAGCCTCACACGTCTTCTTAACAATTTTGATCACGGTTTTATTAGTGGCCTCTGCTTGGCCATTGCCCTGCGGATAATAGGGAGAAGAATGATGCAATGCAATGTTGTACCTGTTGCAGAGATCCTTGAGATCTTGAGAGATAAATTGAGGTCCATTGTCGGTGACGATGGTATTCGGGATCCCGAACCTCGTGATAATGTTCTTCATGATAAATTTGCAGACGGTTGACGCTTTAATTTTCACGTAAGCTTCTGCTTCCGCCCACTTGGTGAAGTACTCCGTTGCCGTCAGGATGAACGACTTTTGCTTCGTGAGGAGATTCGAGTCACCAAGAGGTCCAATGATGTCAAAAGCCCACATGGAAAAAGGCCATGGGGAGGACGTAGGATGGAGTGAAGAAGCAGGAGAATGAATCTTGTCGGCGTGCAGTTGGCACTTAACACACCTACGAACGTAGATAGAGCAATCCTCTTCTAGAGTGGGCCAATAGAACCCTAGTCTAAGAATCTTCTTAGCTAGCATCTGGCTGTTCACATGACCACCACACACACCAGAATGCGCCTCTTCCACAACTTTCCAAGATTCATCATCATCGAGGCATCTCAATAAAACACCGGTGAGCCCTCTTCTGTAGAGCACACCTCCAACCAAAGCATAACGTTGAGCCACTCTTCTGATTGCTTTCTTTTCTTCTACAGTGGCTTCTTCGGGATAGGACTGATCATTGCAATACCTGGCAATCTCATAATACCAAGGTTTTTCTTCGTCAGCCAACTCTTCTTCCCAGTCTAAAAGCATGACCTCTTTGCCTTTGAGAGCTTCTTTCTGCTTAACTTTCTCAAGCACCTGATCCCTAATATCGAGAAAAGCACGATCCTTAATAGCTGGAGTATCACGCTGATGAATCAGGGGGACATGAAAATCATGCTCAGGAGGGAAAACTAAAGCGGAAGCTAAAGAAGCAAGTGCGTCAGCCAAGATGTTCTGGCTACGCGGGACATGAACAAAGATCAATTTGGTGAAGAGTTTGGCGTAAGCTGAAGCGAGTTCCTGGTAGGGCTTGAGCTTAGGATTGATAGTGCGACACTTGACCAACACCTGGCGCAAAATGAGCTGACTATCACCGACAATCCTCAAATGGGTGACGCCATATCGATGAGCGGTTTGAAGACCGGCCAAAAGAGCTTCATACTCAGCTATATTGTTGGTGACGGGGAAAGTGAGCCGAGCAGCAAATGGAATGGTGACCCCTTCAGGTGTTAAAAGAACCATGCCGATCCCTCTTCCTTGAGAATTAAGAGCTCCATCAAAATGTAATGTCCACATAGGATCGTGGGGTTGATTAACGGACATTAATTCTTCATCTGGGAACTCTGAATTGACAGGATCAAAGCGGGGGAGAGGGTGGTGAGCAAGATGTTCAGCAATGGCATAACCTTTGATAGCTTTTTGCTGAATGTAAGTGATGTCAAATTGAGAAAGGAAGCTTTGCCAGCGTGCTAATCGATCAGTGAGGACAGATTTTTCAAGGAGGAATTTAATTGGGTTCATGCGTGCAATGAGGTGAACCTCGTGAGCTAGGAAATAGTGTTTTAATTTCTGAACTACCCAAACCAAAGCTGCACAAGTCTTCTCCATGGCTGAGTACCTCTGCTCACAGGGGTTAAGGAGTTTAGACAAGTAGTATGCTGCCCTCTCCTTACCTTCCTCATCCACTTGAGCTAGAACAACACCTACAGAGTCATCCAGGACTGAAACATAAAGAACAAGTGATTTGCCTGGAACTGGCGGCCTCAGGACAGGAGGATTGGCCAAATAATCCTTTAATCCGTCAAAGACTGCCTGACACTTGTCATCCCATTCAAATTTGACTCCCGGCTTAGTGAGCTCGTGAAACGGCCTACATCTCTGTGAATGCTGGGAGACAAAGCGGCGAATAAATTGCAACCTCCCGATTAATCCTCGAACTTCCTTCAAATTCTTGGGAGGAGGCATGTCTCTAATGGCCTTTGCCTTGTTGGGATCAACTTCAATTCCCCTCTTGCTGACAATGAATCCAAGCAGCTTTCCTGAAGAAACGCCAAATACACACTTCTTGGGGTTCATTTTCAATTGATATTCTCGAGATCTCTGTAAAACCTTAGCTAGAACCCCAGGATGCTCAATCCTTGTCCTTGACTTCACTACCAGGTCATCCACATACACCTAAATATAAATATGAATCATGTCATGAAAAATCGCCATCATAGCCCTCTGGTAGGTGGCTCCAGCATTCTTAAGTCCGAAGGGCATGACCACATAGCAATATGTACCCCATGGTGTAGTGAATGATGTTTTCTCTTGATCTTCTTCAGACAGACGAATTTGATTGTAACCTGAAAAGCCATCCATAAAAGAGAGAGTCTCAAATCCTGCCGTGTTATCAATTAGAACATCAATATGAGGGAGGGGGAAGTCGTCCTTAGGACACGCCCGATTGAGGTCCCGGAAGTCTATGCAAATCCGAACTTTCCCATCTTTCTTCATAACCGGAACAATGTTAGCCACCCAATTGGGATAGAGGACGACTCTAACAAATCTAGCCTTATGGAGTTTGTCGACCTCTTCTTTCATCTTCAAAGCCATGTTAGGGTGAAAACGCCTCAACCGTTGTTTGACCGGTACAGACCCTGGCTTAAGTGTAAGGCGGTGTTCAACGAGCGCATGGTCTAATCCAGGCATATCTTCATAGCTCCATGCGAACGTGTCCTTGTATTCTTGAAGAACTAAAATGATCGCCTCCTCTTCGGAGGGCGGCAAATTCTTGCTAATGAGGACAATCCTAGGGTCTTCCTCGGTACCCAGATTGATTTCTTTGGTTGGCTCTTCTACAGAGGCTGATGGTTCGTCAAATCTTCTTATGCCACTAGCAAAGGCGTCAGCCTCGTCCTCATAGTCTTCGTAACTTTCTTCCCCCTCTTCAATAGGGTCTTCATCATTCATGATTTCATAAACGCCCAAACCCTCATATGAAGCAGCAACATCTTCAAATCCTAACTCTGGCAGGATAAGTGGATCTTCCACAAACTCAGGGATTGCTAAACAAGCTTGGCATCTGATGGCCAACTCCAACAAAAATCTGCGAGGAATCTGCTTACCCTTGGCCTTCTTGTGTGAATCTACCCCATGAATTTTATTAGAAGAAGAGGAAGACGAAGAAGAAGAGCAACTAGGCTGATTAGAAAGGAAAGAAGGAGGTGAAAAAGTGGATACAGGAGGTGATACAGGGGAGGACCCCTCACCGGAGGGGGAGAAAAGACTTACCAAGAAATCTTGGAAGAGCGGCCCCTGGGTCGGGACGCACTCGGGAGAAAGATAGGAGGTCTCCTCAATAGAAATGGAGGATTGGAAAGTTGGAAAATCGGCGTTTTTTTTTCATTTATATCTTTTTCTTCATTTTTATTTTCTTTTCCAAGTAGAAAGCAATGTGAAGGGAGAATAGCAGGGGGAATGGAAATTGCAAGATCAGAGAAAGCTTCAATTAGTGATGGCCCTCGCGGGGGCGAGATGGAGAGTGTGGAAAATCGCTCGCGGAGCGAAGGAGGAATCGGGAGGGAAATCTGAATTGAATCGGGAGACAAGTTGATTATGATCGGTGGTGGTCGTGGCACGTGACCAAACCAACGGGAATATAAAGAAGCCAGCAAAGATGGATGCACAGAAGTGAGGGAAAAGAGGCCGGCCCACAGCCTATCCACGGTAAAACCTTCTTCAAAAGGGGCATCTGGCTCCCCTGTATCTGTAAAGTCACTTAGCAACTGTCTTTTATTTGCAATCACAGCTGGCATCTCAATCAGTTCTTGAATCAGTGGCGGCCATTCCGGATCTGTCGGCATGAACAGGCGGCTTAAAGAAATAGTGATGTTATTCAGGTCGAACCACCTGTACCAATCACATTCCGGATCGTCCATTTTCCTTCTTTTGTCTGGCCTTAAAGACTCCAGGGCCTTGTAGGTAGCCAGTGGTGCAATATGACGAGCAAACTGTCTGGCGTGAACATCCTGACAATCCAGCAATGAAGTAATCATAGTCGTCTGCTCATCATTATGAATGTCACCCGTGACAAAATGTGTCTTCAATGTCCAGGTGAGTGGTTGGCGATCTGGCTTTAAAGTAGAAGTCATAAAAGCCCATGGCTCTTCTTCATTTTTACCGGGCCCTTTATAGCCCAAGCCGCCTCGTACAAGCAATTTTTGCGGCTTAATGGGCCTAATCCTGCCCTGACAATTGGTGCCCAGGCCCTTGCCGTCTTGATACCCCATTTTCAACAGAATGTTCCAGCCGGGGGTATTCGTCATATTTTTCTTTTTTTTCGCCTTAGAAGGCAAGGGCGTCATAGCAACCGTTGTGACGGTCTCAGATAGCATTGGCTGAGAGTGGGGAATGTCCAGCACTGATAATAACGGCTTGTTGGCAGGCCATATGGAAGGAACTGATGAAGCTGCATGAATATCTTCCTCTGGCAGGATCGGCATACTGGTCACCTTGATAATGCGGCCCTTGTGGGGGAATTTAATACACTGATGATTTGTAGAGGGCACTGCGTCAAGCTGCTGAATATAAGGGCGACCCAGAATGCCATTAAAGGTCGGATCCATATCCAGAATATGAAAATCTGCTGTAATGGTGGCTGGACCCAAACTGACTTTGAGAGTAATCATACCCAGGGGGGGTTTCTTTGTATTGTCATATGCTGTGACAGTAATAGTAGATGGCCGAATCTGGCTTTCAGGGATACCGCACAACTTTAGAGTGCTTGGTGGCAAAACATTGATGGATGCACCGGTGTCTAACAAACACTGCTTAACGGCCACTTTGTTGATATCAACCGTAATACATAGGGCATATTTTCTTGCCGGTAGAGGTGCTAACTCATGTTCATGAAAGGTGATTGCCGGCTGACTGCTAGCAGGTGTCAAGACTGTAACTATTTGCTCGACCGGAATGTCTTCGTTGACCATGACCTTCTGCAAATATTCCTTTAAAGCCAGCTGATGAGTGGTGGACCGTTTGATCAATTCAAGAATAGAAATCCTGACGGGAGTGCGGTCCAAGTGCTTTAACAGATCATACTGAGTCCCTGGCACTGATTCTTGTTCCTGTTCCTGCCCTTGCGGCCCCTGCACGGGCTCTAGCTCTCTCTGTGGGAAAATACGGTGGAATATCCGTCCACTGCGGAGCGGCGCTACGCCTTGACGCGCCTCTGTCGGGGCAAGAATAGGAGGAGGGTTAGAAGAAGAAGAAGGAATGTTGGTAGCAGAAACCCTGCTAGGGGATATCAAAGGGGAATTCAATGAAAGGGATGCCCCCGTAGGAGACGTGGTGGTGGCATTTAACACTGATGCCCCCGCGGGAGGCGTAGGAGGATTATTTGACGAAGGCGCCCCTGCAGGAGGCGTGGGAGAAGGGAGGGATATCCGAATGCGAGGAGCATTGGCAGGTGGTGGAATAAGGAGAGATCGTGGCACAAAAGGTGGTTGAACTGGTGATGGAGGAACCCTTGCCGGTGTAGGAGTGGTAGAGGGGGTAGCGGGTGCTGGCGGTGAGCGAAGTAGGAGCGACCTAGACGGCGCGGGTGTGGGATTGGTGATGGATGAAGAAGTGGCAGGTTGCGGGGGTGGCAAGCGGGTAAGAAGAGAGCGAGCCGGCAAGGTCGTGGAATTGGTGGGGGTAGATGGGTTGACGGTGCGTAAAAGAGAACGTCCTGACTGAAGATTGACAGAAGAAGAAGGAGGGGTGCGCAAAAGGCGCGGAGTTTGATTTTGAGTTGAATCATGGTGAAATGCCCCGACAGAGGCGTTTTCTTCGTGCCATCCCTGCCCTCTCTCCACCTCGTAGAGAGACGTGACAGGGTTCACGTGTTGATTAGGAGCGTGCTCCAGCAATGGATTACGGACGATCCCCATATCCTGCTGGGGTGCTGGAGCTTGCTGTGGCTGAACTTGCTGCGGAGCTGGCTACTATTGTTGCTGATTTTGCTGTTGTCGAGGAGGCCTTCTTTCTTTCATGGTGGCAATGAATTGCCTCATTTCATCACAATTAATGCCACCCTGGTCATTCAAATCATAAATATGATCTCTGAAGTGGAAACAACGATCAAGGTTGTGACCAGGGGCGCGGTGAAAAGCACAGTAACGGGATGTGTCAACATTGGCGGGCCACACCGTTCTTTCTTTTGGTAGGACGAGCAGGTTGGCGGCCATCAAAGCATTAAAAATATCAGGGAGACTCTCTGGGAGTGGTGGATAATGGGCCCTCTTGGGGCCAAGCGGTGGTCTCCGTTGTTGTTGGCCATAGTTGGTAGGCGGAGGGACTTGATGGTATTGTGGTGGTGCTGGAGGGTCGGTGCGGGGCGCTTGGCTTGGTGATGGAGCAAAAGAAGGTTGGGGTGCGAAGTGGTGTTGTGGAGCGGAGGCAAAATGGGGGTTTTGCTGTGGAGGTGGCGGAGGTCATGGGTTTGATTGGTGGTGGGGGTGGCCAACTACGCCAACCTGCTCATTTGTGACAGTGCCCTCAGTCGTGGGCCTGCTGTTGACATTTGTATTCTTTTTAAATAGCCGAGGCTTCGGCTCAAACATGCCCATGATGGGCGAGTCCTTCATTTGCGTTTGTATATAATGAGCTCTTTCATAGAGCTCTTCCATAGTTGTCAGCCGATTCATAGCCAAAATATGCCGGAATTGAGGAGTTGCGTTAGAAATAACCATTTTCACTTGCTCCTGTTCTGACAAAGTGTCCTTCAATTTCTCGGCCATAGACCGCCACCTATCAGCAAATACGATGAAGTCCTCCTCGGGCTTCATTTTCTCAGCGACTAGATCTGTAACAGAAAGGGAAGGTCCCACCCGGTCTCTGTACTTTTGCAAGAATTTTCTTTGAATAACATCAAAATCGCCAGCATCAGCTGGCTCCAGAGAATAAAACCATTCGAGGGCTGGCCCCTCAAGAGATCTCCTGAATAAGTAGGCCAGGGAGGCCTTATTGTCTTGCCAGAAGGAAGTCTCATATCGGAAATCCTTTAAATGAATGAATGGGTTGCCCGTCCCATTATATCGCCGAAAATTCGGCATTTCAGAAGGTGGTAAATGGAACACCGGCAATGTAGGAAGAGAAATTTCCGGAGCATTCTTAGTCGCTGTAACCTTCTTGAGCTGCTCCTCCATGCTGGCCAGCTTCTGAAGCAAGAGAGTGTTGGTATCGGGCTCGACCGGGGCCTGATTCTGAACAAAAGAATGCGGTATAGGCGTTCGTAGAATCCGAGGAGGTTGGGAAGATTGATGCCTAACCGCTGAATAGCTCGCCTGCTGGGCCGGCATGGCCGCAGTAGGCGTTTGTGGACGAGAGGAGGGGGGATGCAAGACCGCCTGGTCATTAACAATCTGATGGCCACTCACGGCCGGAGGGGGATTAGAGGAAGACGAAGGGGCGGATTTCCCCTTCAAAGCGGCCTGAATGGCTTGCCGCTGGGAGTCATCCAACTGGGAGAGAGCTTGGATCAAATCTGTGACATTAATGGATGGGGAAGGGTTCCCCGAAGTGTTGGAAGATGGAACTTGAGACGAAGGGTCCGCCTCATGAATAGTGGTATCAACCACATGAACTTGTGAGTAATGAGGATGAGGAGGGAGACAGTTTCCCTCATAATAAACCGAATCTTGGAAAGGGTCACCATATTGACCAAATACATTCTCATCCTCATCATCATAAGAGTACCCGTTGCCTGACATGTTGATGATTTTACCTGAACGGAGTTTCATTCTTAAGAGAGAGGATGTTTAATGAAGGAATTACCACAAAAAAGGGCACTTTAATCAAACCAATTTAATCAAATCCACCCAACCAAGTTATGCAAACAATGTTGGAGAGCACGGAAGATTTTAATGTTTGGATGTTTGAGATTAAAGTGGATTATTTGTGAATAGTTCACTCTTTTGCCAAATGAAACCTAGTTTGATCCAAGTGTGACCTCCGGGTCAACTAGGTTTTCTCTCTCTTCACCAACGAATAGGATATCTAAACTCCGGGTACTTCGAGGGTACAACCAGCCCGACGTCCGTGAGGGAATCCACGGGTGCGGGGACTTATGGAGGTCTTGGAAAAGGGATTTCCGGTCCAAAGAGACGGAATGCTCAATAGAGGGTCGTCCCGAATCCAAGAAAGGTGTGTGGAATCCTAGTGTAGAGAGAGGAGGTCTCTCAACCAAAAACCCACAAGTATAATGAAATCAATGCAAATCACAGCAATATATCAAGACAGATCAAGATGCCAAACAACGAATCACAAATAAGGCAGTAAGCTATTTCTGTGAAAACTCAGGAAAGACACGACCTGGGAGAGGTCGCTACCAAACAGGAAACGGCAGCGTGGCTGTCGTGAATCCTGTGAGGGGCTCACAGGAAGAGGAAAAACCACGCCTTGGGGTCAGGCGTTATCAGGAAAGGACGCCTCCACAGGAGGGCATCAAATCAAAAGAACACGCCTTGATTGAAGGCGTTAATAACAAATAATACGCCCTGCAAATGGGCATGAATTCTCAGACAGTGCAACAAGATATGAATAAAGCAGGAAAAATGAATGAAACGCCCTGATGACAGGCGCTAAAAAGAAATGGCACGCCCTGGGGTGGGGCGTGAATTCTCAGATAAAATAATTAAGCGGCAAAGCAACAGGAGATATGCAAAAGACGCCCAATGGAAGAGGCGTTAATCAACTAAAACACGCCCTTCTGAAGGGCGTGAAATCAAAACACGCCCTCGTGGAAGGCGTTAATTCTGGGAGATATCCAAACACTAACTGGCTGATCCCGGAGTGTGCAGTGTGCACAGTGAAGGGTGCCGAGGGGCACAAAGGAAAGGGTACCGAGGGTACCAAGGGGAAAGGGCACACGTGGGTGCCAAAGGGGAAAGGGCACGCGAGGGTGCCAATGGGAAAGGGCACGCGAGGGTGCCAATGGAGATGGTAATCAAAAAGAAAACAGTGGAGGTCCCACCGTGATCGCCAATTTATAGATGGACATAACAGATGATTAAATCATATATATATATATATCCAAATCACAACAATAATGATGATAACATGATAAAAAAACAATAAATATAAGAAGGGAGATGATGATAAATCAAATAAAGCACGAGGTGCTAAGGAGAGTTGTGATCGCCAGAGGGGTTACCTCAATAAGAAGAAAAGGAGATCGCGTGTACCTGGTAAAAATTGGGATGCAGGATGGATGTGGATTTCCTCCTCCAACTTCAATCGGCCGGCCGATGAAGTGGGTCTTCTTAGTTGATTACCTTGTAAAAAGACAATGAAAACAAGCAAAAGAGAGAGGGATCTGCCAAAGTGCTATAGTATCAATCCAAAACTAACATGAAACAATGAAAAGACATCAACGTGCGCACCTTTTTTTTTTTTTTGGTTTTTTTAAAACCCCTAGAAGAGAACTAGGGAAAGGATATGATATGTTGATACTTAATGCAATAAGAAACTAATGATGGGATGACAGTGATGATGATATGCTTAGAACACAAATGAAATAAGCACAATATAGCCCTGCTCTCCCTGACGAGAGTAGAGGGAAACTGTGAAGGTGTTGAACGGATGCAGAGGACACCAGGATGAAGCCCGATTGGATGCAGAGGACACCAGGATGCAGAGGAAGCAGTAGCAGCAGGAGGAAGAATGCTCTGCTTGCAATCGAGATGTTCTGGGTTCAAGGCGTTCAACCCTTTGAGTGCTTAACCTTCAACACGATCGATATGGAACCTCTTATATAATGTTCAATCGGATGTGATCAAACAAGGTAAGATAAGAATGGGTAATGAGGCATCCAAGGAAGGATCGAGATCGAGTAAGAGACCAATTGATAGTAGGGAACTGTGAGGGAAAGATGGAAAAAGGAAGGACTCTGGAGTGAAACACGACTTAGGACAGGGCGTCAAATCATGAATTGACGACCTTCACAGAGACGTTTCTTGAAACACGACCTAGGAAAGGGCGTTTCTTCCTGGATTTAATGTTGGAAATAAAACTTTCTTTGTTTAAAAATCAAGGGAACACGCCTGAGGTAACGGCGTTTATTAAAAATACGCCCTGAGGAAGGACGTTAATCACAAAATGCTTTTTATTTTGAAAGTAGATAATTCCAGAAATTAACGGATAATACCAGGAATTGACGCCCTCACTTATGGTCGTCTCTTCTTTTGAAAACGCCCTATGACAGGTCGCTACTTTAAAAATAACGCCCTTCTTCAGGTCGTGAATCATGAAAATGCAGGAAAAATGCATAAAACTCACAAAAATAGAAAAACTTCATTTTATAGGAATATTGAAGTCCACTTGGGGCATTTATATAATGACATGAGATTTGATCAACATAACGTCAATTTTGGCGTGTCTACAATCATGAACACAAAAGAAAATCACTCAGTCCTCCGCTGGGCATCCCCGCGAGGACGTGTCTCTCTCAGCTCTCTAAGGTAGGCCTGGCGCGTCGCTGGGATCTCTGCAACCTCTGCTGGTAGGGTAAGCACCCTGCTCACCTCCCACATGATCAGGGCACTCCTGACCGCCTGCTCGTCCTCCTCTCCACCAATCCTCCTCGCCTGTAGTGCGGGAAGGTGGGGTAGTGCTGGTAGAACTATCCGAGGTAGTCCAACCTGTAGGAAGCACCGGTGTGGGCTGTACATCGCCAGTGTGGTGTCGCTCACGAGCCTCAAGTCCAAGCCCGGCCTCCTGGGAACTCTGATAGTAGTGTCACGGAGAAAGCCCGGGCGCATCACGAACCGATCTAGGGGCAGCCTGTTGATGTACAGTCGCCACTCATCCCTGATCTTCATCTTAGCTGTCCTGCACTCTACCTGTGGAGAGAATCCGAACGCGCCACCTATGACGAAGAGGGGGTGGCTCTCGAAGATCCTGCTAGTCGAAATGACATCCTCCCTATAGGTGAATTTCATCCTAGCACCCATCCAACACTCTAGAAGGATCATAGAGCCAAACAGAGGACCTCCTAAGGCTGCTGAAGTAAGGCCCTCGTACAAGTAAGCAAGGATGGCCTGAGAGATGGAAAGTCCCTGCCAAAGGCCACTAATGGTACTAAGAAGGGACATCTCTAGAACGTGGTCAACTGAAGGAAACAAGATAGCCCCGCACAAGCAAATGGACGCAGCCTTAGCTATGGCTTCATCCCACCCACACTTGTTCTTGCAATGCTCCACTACCCACTGGCTAAGAAGAAGATGGTGAATCTGACGTGGGCCTACGAAAGTATGGACATCCCGGTTGCCTGGTATGAACCCTCCCAAGATGAGCCTATGATCTATAGGGGCAACAGTATGACACACTGAGTCTTCCCCTCCCACCTCGGACCTGGGTAAAGAGAAGTAGGTCTCTACCTCCTCAAGTAAGATAGGGGCCTCGAATGATGGGAAGATGAATGTATGGGTTCGAGGATGCCAAATTTCAACTAAGGCTGAGATGTTGTGCCAATCAAGAGAAAGCTTTGGGTAGTTCTGACCTAACACTAGGAGAGGTTGTAAGTGCCAAGATCTCAGGATGGATGTCACTCCTAGGGGCAAGGCGCGGACCATGGGAGCCAACCACTTCAAGGTGGAATATCGCCTGGGGCCAGGAAGAAGCTGAGGTGGGAAGAAAGAAGATGGAAGAAAAGAGAGAGGAAAGGAAAAGCATGTAAGTGAATGAAAGGTTTGAATTGGATGAAATCACGATTAAGTTACCTCTCTCAAAGGGCTCGAGCTTAGATGTCGCGGGATCGCGGTCAGCCTTTGGAGCACTTCTCGCTCCTTCCTAGCCGGCTTTGGCCCTTCAAAAGATGCTCCCTCCATGGAACTCCCCTCTAGGGCCCTCTTCATGATGATTTGGTGGTGAATAGCAAGGGTTTCAAGGCTTAGAAGGAGGAGGATGTGAGAATCATGAATTTAGGCTCCCCTCCCACTTATAGGGCTTGTTAGGAAGCCTAGACTTCTGGAGATTGGGTTGGATAAGTCTAGGACGGGTTAAGATGAGGTTTGGATAGGTTCAAAGCGATTTACCCTCGGGTTAGGGACTCTCCAGGAGAGTCCCCTTTGAGTTCACAGGGTACCCCATTGGACGGTCTTACGATAGACCTCCCATCTCTTTGAGCGGTCTATAGCGGACCGTTCATGATCCTCCAAAGAACTCGAGGGTAAGAATTTAAGCGGCCTGATATAGACCATTCTTCTTATTTTACGGCCCATGGTAAACCGTTCATCATTCCGAGCGGTTAATATTCAACCGTCCAATTCTCCTTGGAACGGTCTATTATGGACCGTGTATTGCTTTCAGCGGCTCACTGAGAACCGTTCATCTGATCTGAAGCCCTTTGTCAACCTGTCCAACTAACAGTCGTGGCGTCTCTCGTCTCACTCATTTGACGCCCTCATCTCACTCATTTGGCGTCTCTCCTCTCACTCATTTGGCGTCTCTCCTCTCACTCATTTAGCGCTCTCGTCTCACTCATTTGGCGTCTCTCGTCTCACTCATTTGACGTCACTCATCTCACTCTCTCTCACTCAGGGTCAGCGTCCATCTCTATCTCACTCATGATCATGTCGCGTCACACTCGTAGTCGTGCCTCACCCGTAGTCGTCGTCTCTCACTCACGCATTCGTGTCGAGTCAGTAGTCGCATTCATCCATTCATTCATTCAGATATTCATTCATTCATACAAAATAAAAATAAAAACATGCATATCACTATCATATCATATCATATCATGTACAAAAGTCAGGCCAAGTACAAAGTCAAGCCTGTCCCTCTCCCTGGCCCCCGTCGCTATCCCCTGATCCCTCGTGCCTCTTTGGTGGAGGCATCGCTGAAGCCGCCTCGTCACGCTGATGTTGCCGGCGTCTCTCCTCCTCCTCATTCCTCCGGTGGCCGGAGGAACCTGTGAAGTAACTCCTAACAGAGCCATGAGTGGCGCGGCTGCCGCTCGGAGTCGCTCGGCTGCGCTCTCTACTCACCTCTCTCATGCCCTCCACCTTGCCCTCTAACCTGGCAACCTGTAACCGGGCCTGCTCTGCCTCAGTCGGTAACGCTCCGCCTCGGTCGGGTAGCGCTCCGCCTCGGTCGCTGGCTCGAGCGCTCCGTCCTCGGCTGCGCCTCGCCGCCTGGCCGTAGTCGCTCCAGCTTAGCCCGCAGAAGCGCCGTCTCCAGCGCGTCTGCTGGTCGGCTCTGTGCTGCCTCCTCCTGCACACAGGCAACCTCCTCCCGAGCCACTGCCCGGCTCTGCTCTAGCTCGGTCCTAAGGCGGGTCAGCTCGGACGTCTGCATAAACACATCATTGTCAGTCAATTGCATTTCATACACATCATAGCATAAATAGCAAAAGGAAGTGTAGTGATTTGCATACCCTCTCGGTGAGCGCCACCTCGACCGCCTTGGCCCGCGCTACCATCTTGGTGAAGTCAGCCTCCCGCTCGGCCCGATCTACAGGAGTCAGGGTAGAAGAGGAAGAAGGAGCATCGGCCACCTGTCTTTTGGCCCCCTCAGTACGCTGCATCCAAAACTCCAGGTCAGTCACATGTATAATCATAATCATAAGCATTTGCATAATTTAAAGAGTTTAGGGTTTAGAAAACTCACCAGTAAGGCCAGGGCCTGCCGGGCCTCATCCCGCTCCCTGATGGTGGAGTGCAGGAGCCCCTGCAGCTCCGCTAGTCGTCCCTCAGGGTCAATCTGCATTTAGAAGTTCATATGCCAGTGCATCATCATACAGGAATCATAAGCATAATAGGCAGAGTTTGAGTTTAGAAGTCGTATCGATCGGTGGGCACCCCGGAACACCTAGTCCCGGTAGTGTCTGGCGTACGCGGTGTAGTACGCTGAGTCGCTCTCCGCTCGGGCGGTCACCCCTCGCCCCCGAGCTGTCCAGTCGGCCACCTGCGCAGCGTTCCTCGTCAACCAATCAAATGCTGCCGCTAGGCCCCGGGTAGTCCTCGTCACTCGCTCCCTCGCCTTCTCAGGTGCCGGGAACTCCACCGCGGGCTGATGGACCCCGATGGTCCTCATCACCAACCTGTAGTGCAGTGGCTCCACCACATTCACGCAATGAAGCCACACATCTCGTCCGGCGAACGCAAGGGCGCCGACCACCCAAGGCTGACCCTCCTGGCCCTCCTCTGCGTAAGGTGTCCACCGTACCTGCAAGAAGTAGAGAGTCGCATCAGCATCATATAAGAATTGCATTTAATTAAAGAGTCTAAGTTTAGAAGCATACCGAGGCAAACGGTAGAGTGTCCAGGTCGTCCTACAGCTCTCGGACCTGCCGTCTCAGGGCCGCGGTCTCCCGAGGTGCTGTCCACCTCCGTGCGATAGGCAGGAGCCCATGACGGGTCTCCTCACCTCTGCCCAGCCCACGTAGGCGTACGTAGGCCCACACCTGCATCATAGCATTGCGTCAGCATTTTAGGAAACATATAGAGTTGCATATTTAAGTCTAGGGTAAGGGTCGTACCTGGAGTAAGGGGGAGTAGCCCCCGAGCATCATCCGACGGGCCGTCGAACTCAGCGTGTCGAAGAGGAAGGCGAGGACTGCTGCTCCCCACGCACAGTCGCCCATGTGGCTCAGCTCCTCGAGGAAAGGAAGCAACCGACAGCTCATCATGTCCGCATTGGTGGAGAAGAGGAGTCACCCAAACATCTGCATCAAGAACCACCTCAGCACTCTGTCCGCCTCCGCACCCGGTCCTACAGCTACCCGCGCCCGTGCCAGCTCCACCAACCGCTGCAGGTGCTCCTCTGGCTGCTCGCCGACTGCAACTCCCGCTCGTCGTAATCCCAGGCTATCCTGGAGACTAGCCTGGGGTAGGAGGGTCGACTGCCTCTTAGGGCGCTGTAGCTCTAAGCCCAACAATCCCCAAGCCATCGCCCGGTAGTCGGGAAAGGTAGTCCCGCTAACCGGTGACTCGTGCACTCGAAGTCTAGTGAGCCTGGCCACGTCCTCCAGCGTGGGGACCATATGCCCCCACGTGAAAAGGAACGTCTGACTCACTGGGTCCCAGCAATCGTGCAGGGCGTAGAGCAGAGCTGTGTCGAATCGACACACCTCAATGCTCAGGAATGGGGCGAACCCCATGGCAGCCAACCGCTCCCTCTAGAAGTCCGGCAGTGCTAAGTACACTGCGCGGACCTGCAGCCACGAGGTGCGGGTCCTGCATTTTCCCTGCATTCATCCATTCATTTTAGATGCAGTTTAGTAAATTAGTTTAAGCATTTTGTTTCATTTCTAAATAAAACCGTTAAAGCTTAATTTTTTTTAGAAGAGCGGTTCCCCACAGGCTGCTCGTCCCCTTGAACGGTCCCATGTGCACCGTTTTACTCCCCAGGTTCTGTGTTTCGAACGGGCTTATGGAGGCCGTTCCTATCTTGAACAGGCGATCATGCACCGTTCTTTCCTCATGCTACTTAGTGTCAAACGGCCGCTCCTGGGCTGCAGGAAGGTTGGGCGGGCCTATGGGGACCACATTGTTCTTTGTTGACCAGTTTTGACATGGACCGATGAGGCCCGTTTGATTGTTTGTACGATGAGACTCTCACCGTCGTTGTTTGGTTCGGTTCTGTTGTTGTGTGAGTTTGAATGGCTATCCCTGGGCCGTATGAAGTTTGAGCGGCTCTATGTGAGCCGTATGTTTTTGTTTCCGTGGTTTTTGTTCAACCGCTCCACCGTCGTCTTCCCCGACGACGATGGCGGTTCCCCACCGGCATGGAGGCCATCGTGGCCCCCAAAACCGCCCCCCTTAAGCCCTCTAATCCCATTTAACTAGCATGCATGAAGAAAAATGGAAATGGGGGGGGGGTTAGAGCACTACCTCGGGGTCCTGTGGCTTCTTGGCCGACTTCTCCGCCGGTGGCCCCTCTCCGGCAAGTTCCTCATCGGCTGCGTCCGCTCCGGGCTCTTCCACGGCGTCGAGCGGTGGCGGGGGTGCGTCTCCCCGGGCCGTGGACGTCATAGGCACCTCCGCCGGCGGTGGTCCTTCGGTGCTCGCCATCACGGCGGCGGTCGGCGGCGGCGGCGAGGTTTCTCCTTCTTCGGCCATCCCGGGGCGTCGGGCTTGGTGCTTGTGGCGCATGAAGGACGAGAGAGGGGGGGGGGGTTTGAGAAGAGAGAGAGCTTGGAGGGGGGGCGCGAGAGAGATGGAGAGAGGGGTTGGGAATGACCTCGGTTGCCCTTCGTTCTCCCCCCACCGTCAGTTACGGTGGAGGGAGGCGAAGGGTTTTGCTTTTCGAGGTTGCAGAAGATGTGCGGTCTAGCGATAGACCGTTATTAGTTTATGCGGTTGATCTTTGACCGTTCATCGTCAATGGTAAGCTTTTTAAGTCGATTCAAATTCCATGATATATGCGGCTCGCATATGACTGTTCTTCGTAGGGCGGTTGTTCCCTAACCGTTCGTGTTTGAAGATTGTTTGCACTTAATGTTTAATTGATGAATTTTGATATTATTGCAAATCTTGTCAACCATTTCATGTGCAGCAATCAAGCTTTCATTTGCCGTTTCGCCTGCACAGGTAAGTCAGGTATGGCCTTCTATCCTTATCGCACTTATCGCATTATTATATGGTACTATATTATATTATCTCGAGAACCAGTTTGTTATTTACGTGTTCCAGGATCTGATGTTCCCCTTCAACAAAAATGATGATGATCCAGATTCACGTATTTGATCTTCGGATAGGCTGTTAGGTTGGGATGTCACAAGGAGGATGGTTCTATCCTGCACGCCGTGGTTGCGGATGGTATCTTGACTCTGATTTTCCCAGCTTAGCAATATTATTCTCGAGTATGTTGTATTTTAATCTTTCTTTGCATTTGTTTTAACGATTTCCTTTATTTTAGCCCAGCATGCATCATACGCATCCTTTTGAGCTTTCATGCCCCATGGTTTGCCTGAAGAATGTCCCGTCAGTGATGGTTAGCTGTGTGTTCAGTGTTTGAGTAAGAGGAACTAATTCCACTCCGAGTTGGAAGGTTCACTTTGGTCGATTCGCTTGGTTTGGTTGATTGAGAGGTCCCCGTCTGGAGCTTTAACCTGTTTCCTTTATTTTTGCTGCCTACTTTTGGCCTCCTCATTGGACCGCGGGATTGTGTCCCCCATGAGGTTGCTCTTGTCGCTTTATTCCATTTAGTTTAGTTCCTCCAGACTGGTGTCGCTTTTGATTTTATCATTCCTTGCGTTTGGTTTAGAGTTTTCCGGAAGATTCATGTCGCTTGTTGGTAAAAACGGGTGTCGTTTTGCCTGAACGCCCACTTTTCCGGTCCACTCTGCTGCATTTTTGTTCCATCTCATGTTCCATGTCACTTCCGCTTCACCTCCGCTCGCTCCCCTGCAAAGAGGACGTTAAGGAGGGGCATCTGTTGACACCCGTTTTATGCCGATAAGTTGAGTCGTTTCTCTTACTCCCATTTGTTGATGCCTCGAGTTGTCCATCACTTGTTGGAGCTATTTTCAAGCATGTTTTGGGCTAATTTTATGGGCTGCCTCCCTCCTTGGTTAGGTCCAAGTTAATTCAGGGCTTAACGGGCCTTGGTTTTGGTTGATTGGGCTTTTCTATAAGTTTCAAAGGCCCATTTGCATGTACGGTTCATCCCTGGCCGCTCAATCCATGTGCGGTTGAATGAAGACCATCCAAATATTTTGGAATATTATGGGTAATTTTTTGAATTTCCACCGACAAGTATTTATGCGGCCCTATCCTAGCCGTTCAACTTGATGGACGGACTGATGGTGACCGCTCATCTCTCAGAGTCCTGCGTTCGATGATTTCTCAGATAATTATCTAATTATCTTATCTATTTTGATTTTCCACCGACAGGACTAGAACGGTTTGTCTTTGGCCGCTCTACATTTGAACGGTCTCATCGGAGCCGTTCATCCCTGAGAGTCCAATGGCGAAGGTTTCGGTCAGTTCAACGGATAATTTGGTTTATTAATAATTTATTTTGAATTTCCACCGACGGGGTTGGACGGCCAGTAGATGGCCACCCATCCAGTTGAGCGGTCTATCGTAAGACCGTTCATCCCGTCGATTGTTGAATTTTAACTGATTTCATCCCTTTTATCCGTGGTTAAACCCTCAACTTTGTCCTTGATTTTCTCCGTGGATTCTCAACCAAATCGGATGAGATTTGATCCTAACGAAAGCTGAGGATATTATCTTCACTTTATCTTTTGATATCTCAGATTAATATCCACTGGAACCCTAATTTCGAGCTAGGCTTTCTAGGCTCTATAAATAGACCCTAAAGGCCGGGTTTGAAAAGGGGGGGAGATTTTTGGTCGATGGCGAAGCCCTGCCGCATTCTTGAGCAACCTAGCACCAAGGAGGGAGGCTTTCTACGTCCATACAAGCCTCCGGTTCAGAGAGTAGTCGAGTTTTGAGTCTTTTGTGTTTGATAGGTTTCGTCACTTTTTCATCGCATGCATTACTTTCTCCCCACGTTCTTCTTCATTCTCATCACCATGCACACATCCACCTGCGTTTTTGACACCCTAGGGGTTTAAAATCCCCCAGGTATCCCCCTTTCCACTTAGTCACGTTCATTCCTCATTATTTTGACATATACTACACCATTCAGTTCTAATCTAGGTTGTTTCTTTGTGTTTTTACGTTGTTTTGCAGGTCAGCAATCCTTAGCACGAGGCCCATCCCCTCTAGCCGGCTGGAGAGGGTGGAGGTTGGACCCCTTTGTGACTTCCGGCTTGGTGGTCTCAAGCAGTTCTCTTCTATCCGTGCAAGGAGACGTGCGGTGCATCTTCGGCCGTCCTCCTTCATCCTGCGGTCGTTACAGAGCCGTTCAACTTCCAAGAGCTATTCCTCCCGCATCTTCTGCAGTGTCCTTAGGCGGTCTATCGTAAGACCGTGCATCCTATAGGCGGTTCTCCATCAACTGCTCATCTAACCAGCACTGCAGACAGGCGAGTGTCTCTCCCTTTTTCCAAAGTACGGCGTGTTCATCACGTTCGGCGCTTTGGTGGTGATCACATGTTCTTATTTCCTCATTTTCTTCTATCTTCATTTGCTTCTCATGTCAGTTATGGTAGAATAGACATTGGGAAGACATTTGGAAAAGGAATGGATTCGGGAGGAGAAAATATATCTACAATTGAGTCGACACATTTTTGAAGCACTTCTGTCCCGCGATAAAATGAGTGCATAGGATAAAAAGGTCGACTCTAGGAGTCGACATTTCTTTTGAACTCGGAAAAATCAATTGAAATGAAAGGAATTGAAGGCCATATGAGCACAACTTGAAATCCAAGAGATTATAAACTCATATTGAGCAAAATGTGGGTTGTTTGACAAACAAAAAATAATGATCTTGGACAAGGGAAATCAAACAACCACAATTGGATGACCAATACAATAGAACATGCAAGCATTCATCTCCAATATCCATCATAGTTCATTGTAACTGAAATATTTCAAGGAATAGACTAGATTTGAACTAATGACTTTTCATCCTCATGAAGTAGCAATAAAACCAAGATTGCTTACCTTGACCCAAGGGAAGCTGTTACCTTGAATCCTTCATATTGAACAATTCAATGAACTCATGATAAGGCACATTTGAGTCACCCAATGCAACCTGTTAACTCTGTGCATTACAGCTCATGGTCAGTGCAATATGAGGCAAGGTCCGTGCAATGGACATAATGTCTGAGCAGCAAATCAACATTCAAGACAGTCCAATCATAACTTGTTCTCAATTCAGCATAGGGACAAATTCAACATGGAGACAATCATGGCAATCCTTTTAGCAAAACTCTTCGTAGTGAAATTCATGGAAACACAAGTTGAAGACATGAAATTTCAGGGTTAAGACATGAGATTTCAGTGATGTATTCACATGATTAGAAGGACTTTTCATGGGGGTTCACAGAATCATGATCAACTCATGCACTTCAAGCATACACGCAAGCAATCAAGCATATATAGATATAAAATCAAGCATGAGGGTCCCTTAGGGACAGGTATATAAAGAATGTAACTAATTTTAGCATGATGTCCATGAACCATGTTAGCAGGGTTGTGCTTACAAGTAGATGTACTGCATAACCAATGAAAAGTAACTAATTCAGGAAATACATTCAAGAAATCAAGCCCAACTTCAATATGTGAACTATGAGGGATGACTTTCAAATCAATATGGATTATCACATGTTCTAAGGAACACTAACAAGAATCTCTCCTCCCTACAATTCAATACACAGTGCTCGACTTTTGGTAGCTTCGCATAGTCCCAAACAATTATATATATATATTAAATAACAACATGACTAACCTTTTGACGCGAGGCATGCCCTTTGTCTCAGGGGTAATTCCCGGTCACTCGGTATCGTCACTTATGATAATGTGGATAAGACACTTTCCGATGCAAGTTTCCTCCTTTATTTCAGGGGAGATTCCCGATGTACTTGATGTCAAATCACATTTATTCAATTTTTGGCGGGACTGACAGCTTTTTCCTCACGAGTCACTAGATTTTAATGTAGGGGTTTAAGAATCCTCAAAAGTGTTGAGTGGAATAACTGAGATCCTTATTGAATGAAGTCAGTTGTCTCAAGGTTCCATATGGAGTGAGAGATTGAACAGATAGTAGTAGATGAATTAGTCTACTCAAGGTTATGTCTCCCCCTAAGTGTATGCACGATTGAAAATAAAATTCCTTCTTAATATGTGCCATGAAGCATACATGCCTTGATCAATGCAAATTTATTTATCAAGGTTGTTCGGTCATAGAAGGGTTCAAAAAGTAAAGGGTGTATATGATATACACTCAAGCATGTCAAAATGGTATATTCAAGCAAGTTGATTACCGGTACGTGGCGGAGGTAAAGGTCCACAGACCCTACTCACGCATAAAGAAAGCTTCCAGGTGGACGTAGTCCATCTTTCCACTAACATCATTTTGGATACCAGAAAATCATGGCATTCATGCACACAAGGATATGAATATATGCAAGTCTGTACATCAAAGTGACAGATGACTGAATTTTATTTGTATTAACAAGTGTGCAAAATGATGTGATATGTATAAGATGTAAAGTGTGTGTGCTCTATGTGTAAAGTTTAACTTTTATTCACAAAAAGAGACGAGTGTAACTATAAAAAGCTCCGTGAGCAACTGCAAAATAGTAGTTATTCACACAAGAGAACATGAGTGAAAGCCATTAACCTCTATGAGATTGTTATTCACACGTGAAAGTGAGAGTGGAATGTATTACCACACAACCTCATCAAATTTCTTGCCTTGGAGGATTTTTATTCTATTGACAAATTCTTCCATCTCAAGGCATCCCTGCAAAACAAGATTCTCATTTTGAGATTTTGGGTACCCAAGCCATCTTGGGTCCCTAGGGGTTAGCTGCACCACGACTAGGTGCTTTCCACATTTTCCTAGCATTCAGATTGTCAAAGTGCAATAAAAAACAACCATCCATGAGATGTCCCACACGACCATAGTAATGACAGTGCACACGTTGATTCAATTTCTTTGGTTGGACATTAGCAGTGGGCTTTTGTGCATGTATGGGGGGTCTATGACTTTGAGTATGAAATTTGGGTTTGACATTTAACAACCAACAGTATTTCATCGTATGACCCATTTTTCCACAATGAAAGCATTCAACTTTCTTTTTCTGATCAAATTGAAATTTAATATCATGCATCCTACAAGCATTCAAATCATCCTCTTTCATCAACCTACAGTCATGCATTAGATGTCCAAGCTCACCACAATAGTGACATGATGCATTGTTTTGTTTTGGAGCTTGGTGTTCCACATTAGATTTCTTTGCATGCATATTAGGCTTTTGTTTGACAGAGGGAGGAATGTGTGATGTATTGGAGGAGCAAGAAGCATGCACAAAAGAGGTCTTGGTTTTCAAATTAAAGGCTTCCTTTTTGCTAGGATTGTATCCTAGACCTTCCCGTTGGAAGTTCACCGTTGTTCCTAGAAGTTTGTTCAAGTTCTCCTCCCCACTCACAAATCTACCCAATGACTTGTTCAAGTCAGCAATTTCACTTTGGAGTGAAGCAATGAGAAGTTCACATGAAGCAAGTTCATTTTCATAGGAATTTACTTTCTCATTCAGAGTGGCGTTTATGGTTTTGTGAGATTCTATTTCCTATTTTAGAAGACTCACATCATCACTTTCTTGTGCAATCATTGACTTACCTTTTTCAAAAGTCAGAAGTCTATCTGACATAGTCGTATTCATCAGTTTAACCTTTTCAAGTTCAGAGTTCAGCAGTTGATTTTCTATTTCAAAATTTTCAAAGCACTTCAATCTGCCCTCGAGTAATGAGATTTGAATAAGCAAGGCATCATTGTCCCCTTTTAGTTTCTCATTTTTATCCAAAAAGGATTTGGTATCTGTTTCAGAGTCAAGTAGTTTCTCAAAACGTTTTTCATCATCGGATAGAGAATCTAACTTGCTCCTTAGACTTTCTTCGGTTTCCCTAAGCAATGAAACTTTACATGCCAAGTGTTCATTTTCATTTTCAAGTTTTTCAATTTTTGAACTTAGATCAAGGCACTTTTCACAAGAAGAATTGTCATGCATATTTCCATTAGACTTCTTCTTCAATACTTTGTTTTCACACTTCATCTTTTTATATTTTTCTGATAATTCTTCATAAGCATTTACCAAATCTTCAAATGACAATTCATCTTCATCGGATTTGGAGCTTACCTCCTCAGCACTCTCATCACAAGTCTGATAAGTGTCATCAGCCATTAGTCCTTGTTGTCCCTACTTCTCTTGAGCTTTCACCAACCGATCCATGAGCTCTTTTCCACTTCTGCAGGAGGAAACGAATGTAAACTTGTTAGCATTCACAGAACCTTTCAACATGCTCAGAACAGTTACATTCTCATAGTTCTTTGATCTATCTCGGTTGGACCACTTGGTCTCATCCCGAGGCAATACATGAGGACCATCATGAATCAGTTTCCACAAATTGGGATTTACTAAATTTATGGTCCTACATAGTTTTCCCAACTAGGAATTAAAGTCATCACCATCATAGACAGATAAGGAACTCAATGAAACATTATCTGAAGAAGTATTCATCATTCAAAACTACACTAGGATCCCTCTAAAGATCGTTGGATCAGAGATAACAGAGCCGGGCTCTGATACCAATTGTTGGGTCCCACAGTGTAGTGGCATGGATCTAGAGGGGAGTGAATAGATCCCTCTCTAAAAACTTAAGACCAATTTAATCAACTTGAACACCACTCAATACCTCCTCACTAAACGTTTACAAATGATAAGATCACACACAGAGAATTAGCAAATTTAACTAACCGTATACATAGACAAATCTAGCATCGATGAGCAACATGATTAGCAATCCATCCTGTGAATGATGATAGAAGATAAGGGGCACACACACAACCAATAACAAGTGCACATCGATTTTTTAGGTGGTTCGGGACCACGACGGGTACCCTACGTCCACCCCTCACCACCTCGGTGAGGCTTCACTAACACACTACTCAAGGTAGCACATGGAGACGAACCCCAATACACCACACGCTGCACGACGGAAGCAAATCACACTCATGAGCACGAAGCTCAACACGCTGCTACGTAGCACACACATGAAGGCGAACCCTCAACACGCTACTCCGCCGCACACACACACTAGGACAGGGAACGTACCCCTACAATGAGTCCACACTCGGAGACACCGCTCTGAACACACACACAATCATTTTTAGTTTAAGGAACGAATATAGATATACAATGCAAGCACAATAGGCATCAACTAAACAAAGGATAACTCTGAACAGGGACGAATAACAGGTTGAGCAAACTCCTGATCGAAGATAATGGAACTGGCTTCTTTGATGACTGCAGGGGTTGGACGAAGTGAAATAGATGCATCCACGATGCTCCACTGGTTCAGATCGGAAAGATGGACGGAGATGACATAAGCCCCTTTCTCCCCTCTCTTGACTCACATTCAGCACCTTGGGTGATGGCGAGGTGATATCCCCGTGGTGCTTTAGCAAGCTCACTTCAGGAAGGTGGACGGCGACCGTCTTTACCCTTGAATTGAACTTAGGACGCCTTGGAGAGGAGCCTTATCCCGCTGCGGCCGTGCTCCGCCCTAGAAGAACAAAAACAGATAGAAGATTAAAAACCTTTCTCAAAATTGAGATAAACCCTATCCTTAGCAATATATACACTAGGGAAAGAGGGGCCACGTGGAGGGGATATACCCCCAAGGACCAATCAAAGATTGGCACACAAAGATAGGACCGAGCTAGGGCACCTACCGCCGCACGAACTGGCAAGATTTCTGGTTGCCGAAAAGTGTCGACTCATAGAGTCGACACTCGCGGCCGCCCAAGGCTTGAAAGCCAGACAGACAGAGTGACGCGAAGAAAGTGTCGACTCATAGAGTCGACACATTCCGCCTGATGCGTTAAGAAACGCCCAGACAGAAGGCCTCGGAAAAAATGTCGACTCTATGAGTCGACATTTGTTACCGGGTGAGTCTGGGAATCACCCAGATAGAACAGCCTGATAAAAAGGTCGACTCAATGAGTCGACTTTTTATCTCACAGTTCGAAAGCATAAGAGGGCCAGGCTTAAAAGCTCATGGCCTCGGGACAAAGTGTCGACTCAATGAGTCGACACTTTTCCTGATAAGAGCAGAGTTAATAAAACACTCAAAGGGGTTTGGAGAGGGGGATTTCTGTAGCCCATGTAAGAGCGGTCAAACCAAGTCCAGCAAGACCAAACGAGGCCCAGCTCATCTAATTTACAGCCCCGTAGGGCCCACTTAGCATAAAAGCTCAATAAGATCACTCGGGGTCAAGCCCTTCCTCGGAGGCCATTAGGCTCGGAAGGCCCGAGCGTCGGTCCAGTCAGAGGAAGATCCAAACCCGACCTATCCCCCTCACCGAGATAAAAACTAGCGCCCCGCACCGACTCCGACCGAGCTGCATCCGAGCTATGCTTATCGCTCGGATAGGGCTGGCACTCTTTATACTTGGGTCGACCGACGATTGCTTATCTACGCCGCCGCTGAGAGCCCTTTCTGAGCAGTAGTTCACAAAGATAAGGGACCCACAAGTCCTCAAGGTTATAAAGAGCCCACGATGAGGACGTAAAGAGCCCACGTCGAGGACGTAACCCCCGCCTGGAACTCCTCGGCTTACGGGACTCATGAGGCTAGTGCACTGTTTAAATCAGGGACTCCCTCCAGCAAAAGGTAAGGCCGACGTACGCCTAAAACTTCCTGAGCAGAAACCACTTCACCACCTTGGTGGAGAGGGATCTCGTGCATCTCCATCCTCCTCCTATCATAGCTTCCACCACTGCCCTACTGACTTAGGCATCAGAGGGTTTTCCCCAGGGAACCATCCCTGGGCCCCCTGATCCGTTTCCCTTTCCTTGCAGTTCACTGATTGGTGATCATCTCCCCAGCTCAGGACCAGCGCGAGATCACCCCTCTTCATCTGGCGCCGTCTGTGGGAAACGATCAAAGAGCCATCATGGTGTGAAGAAGTACAGGGAGGAGATCCGTCGGTGATAGGGGGAAGGCCATGGTGGCGGGGGGAGAAGCCCCTTCTCAGGCCACGCAAGACCCCCCCTTCGATGCCAGCACCCCATCCGATGAACCACCTCTGCCCGCGGCAATAGGGCAACCATCAAATGAGGGTGCTGACGCTTTCCAAGCCCTCAACGCAAAACTGGATGTCCTCGTGGAACTCATGAGGACCCAGGCGGCCAGGGAAGGAAGGTCACGCATCCCTCCAGAAAGCCCTCCCCGCAGAGACGCGTCCCAACACACTGCCGGAGGTCGCTTCACCCTCCGAGGATGGCAGCTTATTCGCAACAGGTCAGGAGGACCTTCACAAGCCCCTCCTCTAGAGAAATAGGCCTCCTCCACGCCGAAGCGGGGAAAACTTGGGGAACGTCATCCGCACCGGGAGACCGAAGTCCCCAGGGAGCGCCAGGATAGCCTGCCATCGCGTCCCCATAGCCCCACGTCACAACTGTAGCCGAAGTTATCCCTCCATCTGCGAGAGTTCGAGAGGCACTTCGCAGAGTAGGAGCGCGCCTTATGCGCCTTGCAGAAGACCTCCCCAATAGAGGACGAGGAGAAATCCTCGTTCTCTACTATATCTTGAAGGTAGAGATATCTCCCATAATCCCCATTCCAGCCTTCAAGTCTTACGACGGCCAGGGCGACACGGCCGGCCACTTCAACAGCTTCGACGCCGTGATGACCCTTCACGGGGCGTTCGACGCCATCAAATGCTGAGCCTTCGTGACCACCCTGGTCCAAGGCGCCCAAGCATGGTTCTGAGCCCTCGCCCCCGGATCCATCCGAGACTTCAAGCAGTTTGGGCGAGTATTTAAGGAGAGTTTCACCGGCAGCGACCCCCCAAGTCAGTAGCGGGGCTATTGGCTCTCAAACAGGTGCAAGGGGAGAAACTCACGGGCCTACATAAACCGATTTAAGTCGGAAGCCCTGAGAATCCCCTGCCTGGATGTAGCCTCGGCCATAACCGCGCTGACCGGAGGCACCCGGGATGAAAACCACCGTCGCGAGCTTGTCCTCCACCCTCCCTCGACCCTTGCCGAGCTAGTGACTCTGGCCTTACGCCATCCTGAGTGTGAAGAAGTTCTCAGCGCATGCCGAGGCACAACCGGCTCGGGTCAGGAGGGGGACAAGAAGCGAGCACCCGAGTCAAGCTCGGGCCAAGGAAAAAGGCGGAACTGATACGGGGAGCATAAAGAACCGTCCCGGAAGTACGAGCGGTACACTCCCTTAACCTCTCCTGTGTACGAGATATATGAAGACATCAAAAGCTCGGGCCTCCTCCGCCAACCCGAGCCAATGAAGTCGAAAAGCCGCAATCGCAGCAAACATTGCCTGTTCCATAGCGACCACAGGCACCACACCGGCGATTGCCACCAGCTCCAGGATGAGATCGAGCGCCTCGTCCGCCAGGGACACCTGTCCCGGTTCATGGCTGGGCATAAGGAAGATCGAGGCACCCCAGAGGAAATAGACAACGCCCCTCGCGGGGTCAACATAACCGTCATAGCTGGAGGAGCTGCATCAGGAGGAGACAGTGGCCGAGGAAGGATGCGTCATGCTGAGCGGGTGAGCAGGGCCATTGAGCCTCCCAAGACCCCGCCAAGTGAGCCCCAGGTCATAGTCTTCTCCGACCAAGACCTAGAAGGGCTGACCACCCCGCATGACGATGCCCTAGTCATATCGGCCACGATAAACCATTGTAACGTAGACAGGATTCTAGTTGACAATGGAAGTGCCCCTGATGTTTTATATTATGAGTGTTTCCTTAAGATGGGGGAGAATCCGTCTAAACTCCGCCGGATCCGAACCCCCCTTTGCGGGTTCAATGGCCAGGCCACTTATCCCGAGGGAGCCCTAAGCCTGCCGGTTACTCTCGACACTCGACCCAAAACCGTTACGGTTATGGTGGACTTCATAGTGATCAAGGGTATGATAGCATGCAACGTAATCTTCGGCCGAGGAACCCTTAGCCGAACGAAAGCGGTGCCCTCTACCTATCACCAAAAGATGAAGTTCCCCACTAAAAAGGGGGTGGGGGAAGTCCGGGACAACCAGGCGATGCCCAGAAGGTGCTATAATATCTTGTTGAAGCCACAAGGCCGGACGGGAAGAACAATGGCCCCCGGGAAGTCGAGGAAAAACCCGCAACCTCCGAGCCTGGAGGCGAGTTACTAACGGTTTTCCTAAATGATGACCCGACCCTGGGAGCAAAGATTGGATCCGACCTACCATCTGAGGGTCAGCAGTAATACAAAGAGTTTCTTTTCATGTACATCCGAGTCTTTGCATGGTCTGATGATCAACTCCCCGGAATACCGGAGAAGATGGTGATGCACAAACTGAACCTCGACCCAACCGTGAAGCCTGTACAACAACGCAGAAGGAAGCACGCGCTAGAAAAGTAGGCGATCATCAAGGAGCAAGTCACCAAGGGGCAAAAGACTGGTATTTTTTGACCGGTCCTGTACCCTACGTGGCTGGCTAACGTCGTCCCGGTGCCAAAAGCTTCAGGAAAGTGACGAATGTGCGTGGACTTCACTGACCTGAACAAAGCCACACCAAAGGACTGCTATCCATTACCGAGCATCGACCAACTGGTTGACTCAACCTCGGGCAATGAGATACTCAGCTTCCTGGATGCCTATTCAGGTTACCACCAGATCAGAATGAATCCAGAAGACATCGAGAAGACCACCTTCATCACCGACTTCGGCGTATACTACTACACCCGGATGCCTTTTGGGTTGAAGAACGCTGGAGCCACGTACTAGAGGCTGGTCAATCATATGTTCGAGGGATAGCTCGGCCGGAACGTTGAGGCCTATATTGATGACATGCTCGTCAAGACCCCCAAGGCCGAGGACCACTTTGCCAACCTAGCCGAGGCCTTCAACACCCTCCTGAGGTACAATATGAAGCTCAACCCCAACAAGTGTGCCTTCAGAGTAAGGTCCGGGAAATTCGGCTTCTTAGTCACCCAGCGTGGGATCGAGGCCAACCCCGACAAGGTCCAGGCCATCCTGGACATGTGCCCGCTCACCTGTACCAAGGAAGTTCAACGCCTGACCGGGCGCATTGTCGCGCTCAGCAGATTCTTGTCCCGTGCGGCCGAACGATGCCTACCCTTCTTCAAACTGTTGAGGGGGCCCAAAATGGCATCTGCTACGTTCGCATGGGACGAGTAATGCCAAAGAGCATTTATCGAGCTTAAGGAGTTCCTGGCTTCGCCCCCGGTGCTGTCCAAGCCTATCCGAGGTGAAGCCTTTCATCTCTACCTTTCGGCAACTCCATCCACAGTTAACTCGGTCCTGGTCAGAAATGATTCAGGAGTCGAGAGACCGGTCTACTACACTAGCAAGGTGCTCAACGAGGCTGAAAGAAGGTACCCCGCAACCGAGAAACTCGTGCTAGCGTTGGTTACCTCGGCCAAGCGCCTTCGACCCTATTTCCAAGGACACTCTATCATCGTGCTAACCGGAGAACCACTGAAGAAGATCCTCGCCCACCCAGAAGCCTCGGGACGCCTCGTCAAATGGGCCATCATGCTCGGGGCCTACGATATATCGTATCGGCCCCGCTCGGCTGTCAAAGGACAGGCGCTCGCCGACTTCATCGCCGAGAGCACCATCCCGGTCGAAGAAAAATCTCCTTCCGTACCCGGGCCAACCTGGGAATTGTTCGTCGACGGATCCTCCAACTCGGCTGGGAGCGGCCCTGGGATCCTCCTGAAGTCCTCCGAAGGAGCAGAGTTGTAATACACCGTGAAGTTCAACTTCCAGGCATCCAACAACGCCTCCGAGTATGAAGCCCTTATCTCGGGAGCCCGAATGGCCCGGCGGTTGGGGGCTGAGCGAGTCAGAATTCACACTGACTCCCAACTGGTCGCTAGCCAAGTCAATGGCGATTACGAAGCTCGAGAAGCACCGCTGGTCAAATACCTCCAGCTGGTCAGAACTGTGGCACAACAGTTCGAGAGTTTTGAGATAGTCCGAATAGCTCGGGAGGAAAACTCCCGAGCGGACGCCCTCTCTCGGCTGTCCTCCTCTCTTGACCCCGAAGGTACTCGATCGGTCCTTCTCGAAGAGCTAGAGCGACCGAGCATTGATTCAGAGCTCATGGCTATTGACTCGGCCTCCCCAAGCGACTGGCGTACCCCCTATCTGTCGTGGCTCCAAGACTCTCAGGAGCCTCCCGATCCTCAGGAAGCCCAGAGATTGAAGTATCAAGCTCGGCGATTCATCATTCTGGACGGCACTTTATACCGCAGATCCCTCTCCGGTCCCCTCCTGAAGTGCATCAGTGCTGACGAAGCCAACCGAGCGATCCATGAGGTTCACGAAGGCCTGTGTGGAGCGCATTAGGAGGAAGGTCGCTCGCCAGAATCTTGCTTCGGCAGGGTTACTGGTGGCCCACTCTACAGCGCGACTGCTCGACCTACGTGCAACAGTGTGACCGATGCCGGCGATTTGATCACTTGGTCCATCAGCCGACAACGGAGCTCATCACCCTAGCCGAGCCTTATCCCTTCGCTCGGTGGGGGATCGACATCCTTGGGCCGTTCCCTACGGCTCAGGCCCAGAAGAAGTTCGTCATCGTCGCCATCGACTACTTCACCAAGTGGATCGAGGCCGAAGCCATAGCTAGGATCACCGAGACAATCGTCTGGAGTTTTGTCTGGAAATCGATCATCTGTCGCTACGGCATCCCCCGGGTGATAGTGAGCGATAATGGCCGGTAATTTGATTCTCGTTATTTTCAACACAGATGTGCCGACCAAAGCATTCGCAATCACTTTACTTCGATTGCCCACCCTCAGGCTAACGGGCTGGTCAAAAATGCCAGTAAGACTATCTTGAAAGGCATCAAGACCAGGCTCGGCAAAGCCAAGGGTAGCTGGCTCGAGGAATTGCCAAGCGTACTTTGGTCACACAGAACGACTCCCAGAACGGCAACCGGTGAAAGTCCCTTTCAGCTGGTGTACGGCACCAAGGCCGTGATCCCGTTGGAGGTTGCCAATCCCTCCCTCCTATAGATTTGTTTTAATTAGATTCCTATCCCGCCCCCTTCAACTAAGCATGTGTATATGCACATGAACAAGCATGAACCGACATGAAAGTAAACACAAAAGGGGGTTAAATAGACATCGAAACATACCGTGATCGCCACCAAAGTCACAACAACGCCAAAGGAATGAAGAGATGGAGGAAACGAGGTTGAGTACCTTGGAAAAAGATGAAGACTTGATCGCGCTTGACAAAGGGGTGCGGGGAATGATGTGGATTCAAACCTCCTCGTCTTCCAGCCGGCTAGAAGAAGAGGGCCTCACGTTCATATCATGCTCTCCTGCAAAACAAAGAAAAAACATAAAGGTAAAAATCCATTAAGTCATGGAATGTAGTATCAATCGTGGAGTGATAAAATAGGGGTAGAAATTGAGGGCAAACTCACCGGAGGGAGGTTTTTAACCCCTGTGGAAGGGTGGAAAAGATAGGTGTGTGTTGTACATGTATGAGATTTGAAATCACGAGATTTGATTGAGAGAATAGAGAGAAATCATTGATGTAAAACGGGGAAAAACGCATGTGTAGCAGAAAAGTGCAGAAAATTGTGATGATTTGTGATTTTGAGAGGAGGAGAACTAAGCGTACAGATAATCAAATTAAGCCCAGAAAGATGGAATTGAAAGTTAATACTTCCCTCTTCAAGTCAGGGTCAAAGTTGTGAGTTGGAGTTGCAGCATGGCTTCGCCCCACGTCCGGAAAGAGCCCTTTTTTTGCAACTGCGAACTGGGTAGTTTATATAGAGGTTACAGAAAAACCTAGAAAGTTCTCCCAAGATTTTAGAGGATAGAGTCCACCAAAATTCGTGTTCTATGGATCAATCTCGAGATAATATAAAGGATAAGATGTAAGAACAAGTGAGACTCAATTTGGTGGAAGGATCTGGAAGATATTGCTTCTAGAAGGGAGCCCCAGAGCTTAATCTGCGGAGTTTGTGTTGAACTAGGATGCATAAACTCACAACTTTCATCCACGTTTCTGAGCAAGATAGCCAATGAAAATCTGAGATCTATAGACCAACTTAAAGATAATATAAAGGTGAAACCATAGGAACAAACGGCGCTCAATTCGGAGTAGAATTCAAGAAGTTATGTGCTCTACAAGAGGGCCACGGCGCACAGAAGCAGAGCAGAGTCCAGCACGAATTGGACTCTCGGTGTCATCTAGCGGTCTATCATAAGACCGCCAGAGTCAACAAACGGTCTAGGGTAGGACCGTCAGGCTCCGAGGGTCGAACGGGATGATTTTAGGCAAGTTTAGGTGTAATGGTCTATTAATAGACCGTCACTTGGGCTGTGACGGTCTTACGATAGACCGTCACATGGTCTCTGACGGTCTACTAATAGACCTTCACACCGATGAAGGAACATTTTGGGCAGACTACGCGTGACTTCAGAAATGGAAGTCTATCTCTCAAACGGTGCAGAACTATCGAAAGTGGTAGAAGAAGAAATTATAGATAACTGAAAGAGGAACAACTTTCATGAAAAGAGCAAGATGAGAAAATGATCATAAAAGGGAGAGAATGGGGCTAGAATAGAGAGAGAAAATTCTGGGACGTAGGTGAGCAGCATAGCATTCCAAAAAAATTAGAATAGCTCACAATCGAGATAGAACTGGCCAATGGCGTAGAAGAAGCAATTGTAGATCTTTAAAAATTAAACAACTTTGGTGAAGGGAACAGTTTGAATAGAGGACTGGAAGAGGGTGAAAAAGAACCACTTTCAAGACTACACAGTGAGAGAGAGCCGATTGCTTGATGGAAGCCGACCTAAATGGGCCGTAAGTCGACTTAGAAGTCGGAAGTTGATAAGATAAGCTCCAGGGACTCTAAGAAATCATGATCTCTAGGGCTCAAAGGATAGAGAACAATGAAAATGAGCTCGAAATCCACCCAAGAAGGCTCCAAAAAAATGGCTAATTCGGGACATCAAAAATGATGAATAAGAGAAATGACGTAACTTGCGGGCTAAAAATGGGTGTCAACACCTCCGAGTCATCTGTTTCTCGCCCAAGGCAAACGACCAGAAACTGCTCGAAAACCTCGACCTAGCGGATGAACTCCGACAGATTGCCAGCATCCGTGCAACGGAATATCAACGCCGCCTCACTCGATACTACAACACCAAAGTCCGAGATAGACACTTTCAACCAAGAGACTTCGTTCTCAGGGAAAGTCGAAGCCTCTCGACCACTTGAGGCGGCGGGCAAGCTATCCCCTAATTGGGAAGACCCCTACCGAGTGGTCGAGACGCTCGGGAAAGGAGCATACTGGCTATCTACTATGGAAGGAGAACCCATCCCTCGGACGTGGAACGTAACTACACTACGCAAGTTCTATTTCTGAACACTTCAGTTGTGCAAACAATATGAGATAAATCAAAAGTTTCTTTCCTCTTTTATTCAAACAACTTGCTTGTACAACAGAAAGGCCGAAGCCAAAACAATACATGTCAAAAAAGTAAAAATCCATCTGGTGCCACCGTACGAGCCCATCGCTCGACTGACTCGGTTAGCCTTCCTGCGTCCAGCCACTGACTCTACCTCGTGTAGAAACTGGCTCGGATAAAGGATAGTCGACCCCGTTTGCTCAGGCAACTCGGAACAAAGGTGACAGAGGGATTATGAAGAAGATGGCTACCTTCCAAGTTGAGCAAGGAAGATTAAGGGGAAAAGGAAGCCAACTCTTTGGAAGGAAGAGAGTGCAGGCACCCTCCGAAGAGTGAACGAAATGATGAGAAGGGCAGAAGAAACAGAAAGAGGCTGCAAGGAAGGGGGAGAAGAAGCAGGAAGTGGAGAGGAATCTTGAGGGATCCTCTCCAGAGAGTGAGCGGGGAGGGACGAGGAAAAGGGGTGCCTGATTCCCCCATCTGTCAACCGTCACGCCCCTCCCCGCAAGCGCCGGCCGGAGTTGATAAAAGAGGACGACGTGCTTCCATACGTCGAACCCCCTTCAGATCTGCCTGTCGGCCGTCGAACTCCCTTCAAACCCGAAGCAGCAAGGACTCTCTGCCCTCCATCATCGGCAGCTTCATCTTCCAGAACATCTTCCATGCTTCAAATTCAACGGCACAATGTTTCGTGAAGAAGGAGAGAGGAAAGACCGTCAGAGAAAACCCTAAGCAATGGAAAGGGAGAGACACCATTCAGACCTTTTATAGGCAAATGGAGGTTACTTGCCTTAAATGATTCTCCCCTCGAAAACAAGCTAAAGGGACTTCTCCCTCCGAACGGTCACCTCAGACTCCTCAGTTCCATCCCAGCGGGACACACGAAACGGCCGGGCAATTAAAGCATGAGAAAATGGAAAGACACCCTGTCAGACGTTCGCCCAACCACTACTGCGGATACGCTGGTCAAACTACGGCAATGGCGGTACAAAAGAGTTAAGTTTTCATCATAATGCTACTGCCTTACGTCTTTTCCTTTACACAACAAGAGAAGTTTTTTCTTCAGAAAAAGGAAAAACATACAAAGAGAAAAGGCAAAGCAAATACATTAGGCCTCTGGCCCACCCTGAGGCTCGGAAGTGGAAGGCTCGGACGGTCTGCCCCCGGCACCCTCAGCGACGGCTGACCCTGGCACTGACCCCATCGGCGTGGGAACTGCCTCGATTGTGCGCCCTCCCGAGGCATCCGGAGTTGGTGACCCCTCGGAGGAAGAGTCCCCCTGTTCTCCTTCCTCCGATGCCGAACCAGAGGAACCGGAGGATGACAAATCTGAGTCATAGCATTGCCCGGATGGAAAATTAATTGTCTCAGACGCCTACTCCTCCGCATAAGAGATGGCCCGGTCATAGCCTTGCTTGAATCCCTTGCGGATCCCCCGGCGAAGTGCTAACTCATAGTAGGGGAGGGCAGCCTCCTTGAGGTCGACCCGGTAGGCCTCCGAGCGTTTGTATTGCTGGAGTGCCTCCGCCCCGGCCGATTCCACCCTACCAGCGAGTTCGGCCTTCTCCCGCTCCGCCTCGGCCAATCTCCACTCTGCCTCGGCTGACCGCGTCTACGCTCCGGCCCGATCAGCCTCGGCCTCCTGCCGAAGGCGCATGGCTTCCTCCGCCCAGCCCAATAGCTTAGCGCGCTCGACCTCCCACTGGTTGTCTAGATTGGTACAGGCCACACGATCCTCCTCTAGAAGCTGGCTCTTCCTCTCGAGCGACTCACGGGCCCGAGTCAGCTGTTCAGACAACGACCGGTCATCCGCCTGGCTCACCCTCGCCAGCTCCTTGACTGCGGAGAGCTCCCGTCGAAGCCCGTCACGCTCCTCAGTGAGCTGAGTCACCTTCCTGTCAGATCCACCAAGGGTCCAGGCAAGGGTCGCCCGCTCCGACTCTGACCGAGCGTAAGCTTCAGCCAGGGTAGCCCCCATCTGGGCCAAGACCAAGCCGCCCTTCATAACCAACATGAGGGCCGTGGGCGGGGAGTGTTGCCTGTTTGCTCCCTTCACCACCTTCGCTGCTATGCTACAACATGCCCGATACAGAGGGCCCTGGATGCCCAGCCTCTCCAAAGCCGTCGACAAAGGGCCCCCCCTCCGAGTGATATCCCCTCGGGAGCCCCGTCGGCCGGCCCGGAACGAGCCGCTGCTTCATCCGCCCCTCTTGCCTCAGTCGGTCGGGGTTGTGTCGCCGCTCATCGCGACCCCCCGGCCTCAACCGGCTCGGCCCCTGCTTCGCCACCCAGAGCGTCGCCCACCTCGATCGACGCCCCAATCTCGGCTGCGGTCCCAGAGTCGCCCGCTTCAACTCCGGCCCCCTCGGTTTCTGCTGGGGGGAGAGCCGATCCAGCGCCACCGCCACCAGCAGAAGCGGCTCTGGCCCCCTCGGTTCCTGCTGAGGGGAGAGCCGATCAAGCGCCACCGCCACCAGCAGAAGCGGCTCCGGCCCCCTCAGTTCTTGCTAAGGGGAGAGCCGATCCAGCGCCGCCGCCCCCAGAAGCGGCCTTGGCCTCCTCGGCCCCCTCTCGATCGGCGGATGGGGGAGCCGGCCCAATAGGGTCGGCCCTATCTCGCTCGGGAGACTGGAGAGCCACCGAGCCAGAGTCATCTTCGACAGCGGGGATGGACCCAGCCTTCTTGGCCCGCTTCTTGGCCTTCACGGCGTCCCGTATCATTCCCTCCATGGGATCTTTGCGCTTGGCCCCCCGCGGCCTGGAAGACCCATCCCGGGCCATCCCCTTGCCCCTATCTCGGGCTTAGGGGCGCCCCTCGGGAGCTCGCGAGTCATCGGCAGCCGAGTTGAGATCGATCACCTCCCGCTCGGTCTCAGGCTCCTCCTCAACAGTTGATCGCCTGGTGTCTGTGTAGAAGAAGATATGGTCAGGGAAAGAAAATGGTCTCGCCATCAGACGAAGAAGCTGATTCGTAGCATCCGAACCTGTCGGATGTAGCCTCGTGAGAAGGCACCGCTCGATGTTCTCCGGGGTAACCAGCTCCTCCGTGGACTGGCGATGCTTCAGCAAGATGGCCGCATACTTCTCCACATCCGGGGAGAACTCGTCCTGCCTCGGAGGGATGTTCAGATGGAAATTGGGGATTACGGGACACCTCCAAGTCTCCTCCATCGAAAAAAATCCCCACCCAGAAGAACTAAGTCTTCCATCCCTTGTGGGAAGAGTCCTTTGCAGCTAAGGAGACACAGCTCCTGTTCCGTCTCGCCTGGATGAAATAGAAGCCCTTCCCGGCCGAGGAATGTGCCTTCAACTCGAAAAAATAATGGAAGAGATCCAAAGAAGGAGGAACCCCGCATTGGCGGCAGAGGATGCGAAAGGCGGAGAGAAGAAGATAAGAGTTGGCCACCAACTGTATGGGAGCCAACTTAAAGAAATCAAGAAGCTTCAGAACAAAGGGCTCGAAGGGAAGGCGGAAACCATTCTTCCACGATAGAAGGAAGGAGCAGATATGGCCAGTACGATAATCCAAGCTCGTCTCGTGTGGGGCAGCCGCGGCAAAGAAAAACTTATAGGGCAGGCGAAACTGGTGCTCCAGTCGTTTCACCTCCGCCTCCCCCAGCTCGCTGCAGTTTCGAGCCGACGGTATCACCATCGCCCTTGCCTCAGGCTCACCCTCCCACTCTTCGACCTCCGGACGCTGGTCCACCATGGGATCCGAAGAAGAACTTGAAGAGAAATGCTCCCGAGACTCCAAAGATTCTAGAGGAAGAGGAAGCCGTCGAACCGCCTCCGCAGTTATCTCCGCCAACTCAGCGAACGCTGCTGCAAACCTCTGCTCTTCCGTCGTGTCCTCACGACGCATCAAAGAGCCCCCAAAAGTAAGCATGAAGGAGAGCAAAAACCCTAAAAATGGAGGGAGTCTGGAACGATAATAAGCGCACAACGCCTACATTCCCACGCGGAAGGCGGCGCGTCGTTCCGACCTCCGAGAAAAAGGGGCCCCTTCATTTCAAATCCGTCAGGATTATCATTATTACGGGCCCAGGTGATCACGGCACGTGGCTTCTTAACACCGCCAGATCTCCACCCACCCGAGCCACGCCAGTCCAAAACCCTAACGGCTACTCTTCTGAGCCTACCAAGGCTCGGGAGTAGGAGGGGGACAAGTGGAGAGGGGGATTTCTGTAGCCCATCTAAGAGCGGCCGAACCAGGTCCAGCAAGACTAAATGAGGCCCAGCTCATCTAAGTGACAGCACCGTAGGGCCCACTTAGCATAAAAGCCCAATAAGATCACTCGGGGTCAAGCCCTTCCTCAGCAACCATTAGGTCGGAAAGCCCGAGCGTCGGTCCAGTCGGAGGAAGATCTAAGCCCGACCTATCCATCTCACCGGGATAAAGGCTAGCGCCCCACGCCCACTCCGATCGAGCTTCATCCGAGCTATGCTTATCGCCCGGATAGGGCTGGCACTCTTCATGCTTGGGTCGACCGACGATTGCTTATCTACGTCGCCGCTGAGATCCCTTTATGAGCAAGAGTTCACAAAGATAAGGCACCCACAAGTCCTCAAGGTTGTAAAGATCCCACGATGAGGACGTAAAGATCCCACGTCGAGGACGTAACCCCCGCCTGGAACTCCTCAGCTTACGGGACTCTTGAGGCTAGCGCACTATTTAAACCGGGGACTCCCTCCAGCAAAAGGTAAGGCTGACATACGCCTAAAACTTCCTGAGCAGGAACCACTTCACCACCTTGGTGGAGAGGGATATCGTGCATCTCCATCCTCCTCTCATCATAGCTTCCACCACTGCCCTCCTGACTTAGGCATCAGAGGGTTTTCCCTAGGGAACCATCCCTGGGGCCCCTGATCCATTTTCCTTTCCTTGCAGTTCACTGATCGGTGATCATCTCCCCAGCTCAGGACCAACACGAGATCGCCCCTCTTCAGGGTTAACCAATAGGCATGAGACTTTAAAGACTAATACAAGCATGGAAGAATTAAGTATAACCTACCCCAAATCATAGACTTACCAAGTAGATATGGATAGGGAATTACCTTGAGATTTGTCCATGCCAACAACCCTCATCCAACCATGCCAACAAAACAACTTACCATGTTGATGGTTCACAACGCATGTGAAGATCCAATTGGAAGGCTGCCAATATGGTCTTCATGTTCATTGCCATTCGATATGCCTGACACCGTTACACACTGGAAGTTAGTCTTCCATATCATTCAATTTCTAAAAATTAAAGTCTAGCTCTCATTAATCACTCAATTTCACACATTGAGATCCTGCATATCAAATGTTAAGTGAATCAAATGACTCAAACATTATTTGAATCAACCAAAAGCACAGTAGGAGAATTCCATTCAATTGGCTTGAATCTCACCCAATCTTCATCGATCCCTGTACAAATGCCAACACAATGTCAGTCTAGTTCGGCACATAACTCTTGAAGTAAAGGCATCCCATTCCACTATGACATAGATATGGGAATGAGCTTCATTCAACCATATGGAAATTAAATTAAATCATTTCTCATCCACAAACCACGTATCCATTTATTTACATGAAACACAAACACATGTTATTTAATCATCATCCAAATTCTTTAACACACGGTTGTGCACGGGGTTCAACAGAAGCTTTAAAAGCGAAAATCCCCACGAACGCACCAGTCCTCCACGTGGTCGACTTTTACAGCCGCGATCGCCCTCGCCTCGCTGTTCGCCATGCTTCTCGCCTTCGTCTTCGCCATACGCCACTGTCGCCGCTCCACCGCATGGCCCCTCACCGCAGTCGATCGCTGGAGGTGCGAAGGGAGAGGGAAAGAGAGACGGGAGAGTGAGGGAGAGGAGAGACGCGAGAGTGTGAGATGAGAGAACAGAGGGGGTGAGAGGGGGTTTAAAATAGTTTTATTTTATTTTTTATTATTTTTATTATTTTTCCATTTCATTTAGAAAATTCACATGAATCTCAAAAATTCTCAAAAAATAAATTATGACTCAAAAAAATTCTGGGAAAAAGTTAGGCCACTCAATGCGCTGCCACAGACCCAAAATAACTCACATAAACACCATCTAATGGTCCGAAGATCCAATATTAAAGTCTGAAACCGAATACAGACACGATCTGTAACCTGCGAAAACATAATTCGAAGCTCGGGGACATTACAGTCCTCCTCCCTTACAGAAATTTTATCCTCAAAATTTGGGATAATGCACAAAACTCACGAGGAAGAAGTTACCCAACAAGTAAGATGTCACGCCCCGAGCCTTTATGACAGCGAAAGACTCGCTCGAGAAACGGGAACAGCCGGCATGGTAAGCCTCTTGCAAGCAAGAATGATCAGAGCGCGAGACAATCACACACATAAATGTAATTGCACATTATTTTAATCAAACTCCAACTTATTTCATTGATAATCAATATTCAAATACAACAACTTTCAACTTCTTTCAACCTATCAGACTCAAGAAATAGAAAATTACAGAGACTCGATCTAAACAATATAGACTTTCCTAAGTCTTCACTCTCATCTTGACAACACTTTCATTCACTCTCGGACCCGCTACTTGTATAGCCCGAATCCGAATTCGAATCACTTTCATTTCCTGAAAAGAATGGAAATAGGTAATGAGCACACTTGCCCAGTAGGTATCTTCGCATCAACATGAAGGCATCATTAAAGTAATTAACATTTTAGCTCTAAAGAAATAAGGTAAAATCATGCAAATGCGATCAATCACGCGGTTAAACCAAAGTAACAAGATGATCATGTAAGATAGAATGAGAGCAAGAATGAACTAGCAAGAATGTAACAAGAACATGTTATTGGCCTTTCATGAACAAGAATGTATCGAGAATGTACTAGCAATGCCACATAATCATCACTCCAGTATCTTTTGCTTATGAGCAAGTACTTCGTGAATTTCTGTGGAATATCAAGCAAGAAAGTCATGTCGTGCCGTATCGTGGATCTTCACTTATTTATAGAGAAAGTACTCCCAGCGCAATGCGACGCCAGTAGCATCATACCCCATGGTTTATAATAGTATGTTTCCGGCAATCAGCCGAGGGGACTAGCATAGAGCCCTTGAACACAATCAGTGCTCGATCGCATCTTCAAGTATAAATCAAGCTACTTCCACGCATGTAACAATAAAGTATGGCCAAGAATGTACAATTCAATAAGTTCATGATAACACTATTCAACGAATGAACGTTTCAATTTAATAATGCGAGAGTCAAGAATGACTTAAACAAGGTTATGCTTATGAAATAAATCGGTAGCATAACGGTACATTTCTTTAACTTCCATTCATTATATTAAGTTTCTTGATCAATATGATAAGTCCTAGACCATTATCAAGCCATCTAGGAACTTTAGAATATCAACCCTTGGGTCAAACCTCGGGTTAACTAGCTCAAGCATTGTGACGGTCAAGTACTGGGCCGTTACACTCATGTGACGCACCAGTAGTGGGCCGTTACATTAGTCTGAATCCAGAAATAGCAAAATAGACTTAGTGAAATGTGACGGTCGTATATTGGGCCGTTAGATGCTCCTGACGGTCCAGTATAGATCCGTTACATTGCTAGAACCAGAAACATCGATAGTGTAATCTACTAAATGGGCTTTAATGGTACAACCAACTCGCGTCCTAGTGGGAATCCAGGCTCGCAGAGAATTACGGAGGCCTTGAAACAAGATTTCTAGTCCATTGGAAGGAATATCCAATAGAGAGGTCCTCATGTCCAAGAATAATGTTCCTATAGTGCAAAGTGTAAACTAATGGACAACATACCGGAATATGTGCCATGTACTTAAAGAAATGACTCTATAGATAGAGAGAGAATGTGTAGCAACGTGAAACCAAGATAAACTCCGTCAATACATCTTTGAAAACCATGATTTAGATACAAAACTATAGAATTTTGGCACATGAAATTAACATAACTTAAAATAACTTAAGACACCTTAATCATGCACTTTCGATTATGAATCAGTAACTAAACTTAGAGTCATGATAACAGGTCCAAACTTAGCTATCTAAGCTTATTTATAGGTAAACTTTAACTAGTTATCATTCGTCTCGGGCTGACAGAACACAGTGTCTGACGGTCTACGATAGGTGCGTTACAGTCTTGTGACGGTTTATCGTAGGGCCGTTACAGTAGTGTAACGCTCCTATTAAGATGCGTCAGAGACCACAAAGTAATTAAGATACAGCAGAGGTTGTGACGGCTTATCGTAAGGCCGTTAGATCATTGTGACGGTCTTACCTTGATGCGTCAGATCGTCTGCTGGCAGTAAAATAAAGTAAAGGTTTATGAAAACATAACATGCCTGGAAATCAAAATACTACAACTGTTCTAGACATGGTAAACGAAGTATAGGCCAACTACATGCATGAGTTTTAGTGAATAGACAAGATAATATCTTTTATTTTCCATTTAGGGCTAAGAGACGCATGTATGTATAGAACTATTAAAACATGAAATTTATGATCTATCATGCATGAAATCAATCCAAACCAGAGGGCTTTTATCCCTAACAAGATGTTTTTGCCAATCATGAGATAACCTACATCTTAACTAGTCTTTAAGCTTCTAATTTGAGTATGAAAACCGTGCCATAGTGCTCCTTTTCCAGTAATTTTTCAGCAATTTCCTGCTGCTCTAATTCCACGACCTCTTGACCTAAAGATGTGAAATTTTGAGGGTAAGAAGATGAAACTAAGGTGAACAAAAACATCTAAAGGATTGATCCCTAATTACCTCGTTTAGACGTCATAATCTCTTGATCTTCAGGGGTCTTGCGTTTAGTTTCCTGGATTATTATGGTCGAACCAGCAACTTTGAAGCTTCAATCTCCTTGGTTGCTTGATCTCCTAGCACGAAATTTGGAGAACTATTAGTCTAAAGTATACTAAACAAAATCTTCTAAAGAACTTACCCAAAATTATGACTCCTTACCTTGTTTCTTCACGAGCCAAAAGTAAGGGTCGCTTAGTTCAGAACTAGGTCCTATTTATAGGGTTTTGGCTAGGGTTTGAGATTAGATCGATTCTAGAGTCCTTAATTTGCCAGAACCTGATCCCTAAGAGTCCTTAGTAACCTTACAAGTTCTCCCAATTAGGTCTCTTGTAGATAGGATCCCAAAGATCCAATCTTTCTACTCGTTCTTCCATTCACGGAACTGACAGGGTGTAACGCATCAAGACTGGTGCGTTACATGGCTGTGGCGGTCGCACGATAGACCGCTACATCCAACGTGCACAGACTTCAACATAATTCAATATCTTTTATTAATTATCCATTTTATTATTTATAAAAATAGTATTTATCCGTAAATATGCTAAATAACCTTCTAGAATATGGGCCAAACTTAATGGGTTTGGTCCTTAGACCTTTTGGATTTTATTTAAATAAGTTAGGTTGATTATTTGACACAATTGGGCCTTATAATGACTTATTAATCCAATAATTCATTTATTAATCTATTTAGCCTTTATAAATTCCTAATTTATTCTAGAAAATTCTATAAATAATCCAGAAATTATTACATAAATTCTGGGGCACTACACCCTCCCCCACTTAGAAGAATTTGGTCCCCAAATTCAATACATGGATTATGGAGAATGTACTTACAGTTTAAACTAATTCTGGGAATCTTTTCCGCATGGCTGCTTCGGTTTCCCATGTTACTTCATATGGCCATATTTTCTTCCATTGAATCTTGACCATAGGAATAACTTTATTTCTTAGTTGATGCACTTCCCGTTCCAGAAGCTTTATTGGCGTTTGCTCGTACGTCATATCCTTCTGAATCTCCAGATTGTCATAAGTGATAATATGGTCAGGATCATATATATATTTCTTCAGCATAGAGACGTAAAATACGTCATGAACTCCTGCTAATTGTGGAGGTAAAGCCAGTCTATAAGCCACTTCACCGACCCTTTCAAGAATTTCAAACGGGCCAATGAACCTTGGAGTTAGTTTGCCCTTAATGCCAAATCTCCGAATACCACGACCTGGAGAAACCTTGAGATACACATGGTCTCCTACTTGAAATTCCAAGTCGCGTCTTCGATTATCAGCATAAGATTTCTGCCTATCTTGTGCCATCTTTATTCTCTCTTGAATAAGCTTGATCTTCTCTATAGAATCTCTGATAATATCGGGGCCTAGGAATTGTCTTTCCTCTATTTCACTCCAACATATTGGTGATCGACAACTTTTTCCATATAGAGCTTCAAAAGGTGTCATTTGTATGCTGGCCTGATAACTATTGTATGCAAATTCTACTAGAGGCAAGTGATCATGCCAACTACCTCCAAAATCAATAACACAAGCCCTGAGCATGTCTTCTACCACTTGATTCGTTCTTTCTGTCTGACCATCAGTTTGTGGATGAAAGGCTGTGCTGAAATTCAATCTAGTCCCTAGTGACTGTTGTAGACCCTTCCAAAACTGTGATGTGAATCGAGGATCTCTATCAGATATAATAGTGACTGGACACCATGTAATTTAACAATATCTCTTATGTATAATGCTGCCAGGATATCCACAGACCATCGACTTTTGATTGGTATGAAATGTGCAGATTTAGTTAATCGGTCTATGATTACCCATATACCATCGTGTCCACCTCTTGTCTTAGGTAACCCCATAATGAAGTCCATCCCTATACTCTCCCACTTCCATTCGGGAATATTCAAGGGATGCAGTTTACTTGCGGGTCTAAAATGCTCTGCCTTTACTTGTTGACAAGTGAGACAGCGAGACACGAAATCAGCTATTTCTCTCTTCATGTTGGGCCACCAGAAATTTCTTTTGAGATCTTGATACATTTTTGTACTACCTGGGTGAATGGTATACCTGGATTTATGTGCTTCTTCTAGAATCAATTTCTTCGTATCCTCATGATCCGGTACACATATTCGGTCTTTATATAGCAATCTTCCATCCTTAATAGAAAAATCCGGCCTTTGTTCAATATTGGCCTTGATCTTCAATAATATAGGATCATCATTTTGCAGCTTGACCAGATCTTCTATCAATGTAAGTTGAGCTTGAATATTTGCAAGAAAATAATCCTCCTTCCTGTCAATATCTAAGTTCAACTGAGCAAATTGAGGAATAAGATTAGTCATACTAATCATGAGACTTGATAGCATACCCATTGGTTTTCTGTTGAGTGCATCCGCAACAGTATTAGCCTTGCCAGGATGATATTGAATAGTAAAATCAAAGTCTTTGAGATATTCTAACCATCTCCTCTGCCTCATATTTTGCACTTTTTGAGAAAATAAGTACTTCAAGCTTTTGTGGTCCGAGTAGACCGTAAACTTTTCTCCATAGAGATAATGGCGCCAAATTTTCAAGGTGAAAGTGACAGCTGCTAATTCCAAATCATGCATGGGATAGTTTTCCTCGTGACGTTTCAATTGTCTTGAAGAATAACATATTACTCTTCCATTTTACATGAGGACACACCCTAAGCCAATACCTGATGCACCCGTATATACTTCGAATCCACCACCTTCTACCGGTAGTGATAGAATATGAGCTGTAGTAAGATGATTCTTAAGAGTTTGGAAACTCTTTTCACATTCCTCTGACCAGACAAAAGGATTTTCTTTTCTCGTGAGTCTAGTTAAAGGAACTGCAATCTTTGAAAAATCTTTAATGAATCTTCTATAATAACCAGCTAGACCCAAAAAGCTTCGTACTTCTGATACGGTCGTTGGTCAGCTCCAATTCTTGACAGCTTCTACCATAGAAGGATCCACGGCAATACCTTCTTTTGAAATAATGTGGCCTAGAAATGAAACTTCCTTGAGCCAGAATTCACACTTATTAAGCTTGAAATAAAATTTATGTTCTTTTAGTGTTTGTAAAGCTATTCTCAGATGTTCTTCATGTTCTTTCTTAGTCTTGGAATATATCAAGATGTCATCGATGAAGACGACGATGAATTGGTCCAAATATGGCTGGAAAATACTGTTCATAAGTTGCATAAATGCTGCTGGGGTATTTGTTAACCCGAACGGCATTACCACGAATTCATAGTGGCCATAACGACTTCGAAAAGCTGATTTATAAATGTACTCTTCCTTAATTCTAAGCTGATGATAACCTGATCTGAGGTCAATCTTGGAGAAGTATTTTGCTCCCGAAAGCTGATCAAAGAGCTCATCAATACGCGGCAATGGATACTTATTTTTGATTGTAAGTTGATTCAGTCGCCGATAATCGATGCATAGCCTGAGAGAACCATCCTTCTTTTTGACAAATAGAACCAGCGCACCCCAAGGAGATGTGCTAGGTCTGATAAAGCCCTTATCCAGTAGTTCCTGCAACTGCTTCTTTAGTTCTTTGAATTCTGTGGGGGACATCCTGTAAGGGGCTATAGAAATAGGTGCTGCTCCTGGAATGAGTTCAATAGTGAAGTTTACTTCCCTCTCGGGTGGTAAACTGGGTAATTCGGATGGGAACACATCGGGGAACTCATTTACAATAGGAATGTCTGCTAAGATAATCTCCTTGGATTCGGTAACAATGACAGAAGCAAGAAAAGCTTCACATCCTTGTGAGATAAGTTTGCAAGCGTGAAGAGAAGATATGATAGTAGGATGCTTCTTGTACTTAATGCCAAGGAAGGAAAATCTTGGAAGACCGGGTTTTCAAAATGATATAATCCTATTGCGGCAATTGATATAAGCATCATGATCTACAAGCCAATCTACCCCTAAAATGGCATCATAACCTTTCATGTCAAGGCATACTAAGTTTGCGGGGAGATTATGACCTTCTACTATCACTTCGCTATCAGGATAATAGTCGGTAAGCTTTGTTCCAGAACCTAAGGGTGTGGAAATAGCGAGATCTGAAGGTAAGGGGACTGATGCAATTGATAATATTTTTGCAAAAGTAGTGGAGATAAAAGAATGAGAGACACCAGTGTCAAATAGCACAAATGCAGGATGAGAACAAATTTGAAGAGTACCTTCCATAAGCCCACCATCCCTGGGCGCTTCCTCTTCTTCTAAGACGGTATTGAGGCGAGCCTGCCTCCTACGTCCTCCACCAGATGATTGGTCTTTCATAAGGGGAAAATCTGGCATGCGATGCTCCCTGCTTCCACAACATAAACAAGCGCCGAGGCACTTCCAGCATTCCTCAGTCGAATGACCGAATTTTTCGCAAAACGTGCAAGCTGTAGCAACTTGCTCCTTCTCCTCCTTGACTTTCTTTTGCTTATGGGAACTTCCACCATTCCCATTCCTGGATCTTTTCTTACTATCACGGCTTTTGTAGGGCTCCGTGATGCTAAACATTTCTTTCTTATAACGCCGATCTGAGCGTCGGCTGGATTCCTCTCCTTTCCCTTTTATTTTTTTGACCTTCTCTAAGGTCCTTTCACACAAATACGCTCGTTGAACCATTTCCGCATAAGTACGGATGTTTTGGGTCCCGAGCTGCTGAATGAAACCGGGCCGTAACCCATCCATGAATCGATTTACCTTCAATAAATCGGTGCTGATAAGATGCGGTGCGTAAGGTGCAAGCCTTGAGAATTGCAGTTCATATTCGGCAACCGTCATCATTCCTTGCCGAAGAGCGGCGAACTCCATAGCCTTTCTCTCTTTTACGTGCTCAGAAAAGTACTTGGCACGGAATAGGGTAAGAAAACCGTCCCAGGTATGAGGTGCATCGGCCGGAGGTGCCAGAACCGACTTCCACCATGTGCGGGCATCTTTGTTGAGTTGAAAGGTTGCGAGACGCACCTTCTCCTGATCGGTGCATTGGATAACATCAAAGATACGATTCATTTCATCTATCCAGTTCTCTGCCTCGTTAGGATTAGAAGAACCATAGAAACGCGGAGGGTTTAAGCTCCGAAAGTTGCGATGCAAATCACCAGCCTTTGCTCCTACGCCAGCTTGCGCCATGGTTTGTAATGCCTAAGTGAGGTCAGCAACAGTTTGTTGCATACCATTCCAATCTACGTGATGAGCCATGGTAATAATAGGGTACCTGAGAGAAAAATAACAACTTGTTATTTCTCGTGAAACTGGAAAGAAAATCAATCTTAAAACTAATTAACTATCTTATCCCGAGTTCTACCCAATTCTTACATGGGTGTGGAAATTTCTTCCTTAGTTCATAGGTAGGGGTCCTTAAACCTTGGACTTATCCTATGACATGACTCTTCTTCCTAAGTCTTGAGACTTAGGCTCTGATACCAACTTAACTGTCACACCCCGAGCCTTTATGACAGCGGAAGACTCGCTCGAGAAACGGGAACAGCCGGCATGGTAAGCCTCTTGCAAGCAAGAATGATCAGAGCGCGAGACAATCACACACATAAATACAATTGCACATTATTTTAATCAAACCCCAACTTATTTCATTGATAATCAATATTCAATACAACAACTTTCAACTTCTTTCAACCTATCAGACTCAAGAAATAGGAAAATTACAGAGACTCGATCTAAACAATATAGACTTTCCTAACTCTTCACTCTCATCTTGACAACACTTTCATTCACTCTCGGACCCGCTACTTGTATAGCCCGAATCCGAATTCGAATCACTTTCATTTCCTGAAAAGAATGAAATAAGTAATGAGCACACTTGCCTAGTAGATATCTTCGCATCAACATGAAGGCATCATTAAAGTAATTAACATTTTAGCTCTAAAGAAATAAGGTAAAATCATGCAAATGCGATCAATCACGCGATTAAACTAAAGTAACAAGATGATCATGTAAGATAGAATGAAAGCAAGAATGAACTAGCAAGAATGTAACAAGAACATGTTATTGGCCTTTCATGAAGAAGAATGTATCGAGAATGTACTACAATGCCACATAATCATCACTCCAGTATCTTTTGCTTATGAGCAAGTACTTCGTGAGTTTCTGTGGAATATCAAGCAAGAAAGTCGTGTACAAGAAAGTCATGTCGTGCCGTATCGTGGATCTTCACTTATTTATAGAGAAAGTACTCCCAACACAATGCGACGTTAGTAGCATCATACCCCATAGTTTATAATAGTATGTTTCTGATAATCAGCCGAGGGGACTAGCATAGAGCCCTTGAACACAATCAGTGCTCGATCGCATCTTCAAGTATAAATCAAGCTACTTCTACGCATGTAACAATAAAGTATGGCCAAGAATGTACAATTCAATAAGTTCATGATAACACTATTCAACGAATGAATGCTTCAATTTAATAATGCGAGAGTCAAGAATGACTTAAACAAGGTTATGCTTATGGAAATAAATCGGTAGCATAACGATACATTTCTTTAACTTCCATTCATTATATTAAGTTTCTTTTTAATATGATAAGTCCTAGACCATTATCAAGCCATCTAGGAACTTTAGAATATCAACCCTTGGGTCAAACCTCGGGTTAACTAGCTCAAGCATTGTGATGGTCAAGTACTGGGCCGTTACACTCATGTGACGCACCAGTAGTGGGCCGTTACATTAGTCTGAATCCAGAAATAGTAAAATAGACTTAGTGAAATGTGACAGTCGTATATTGGGCCGTTAGATACTCCTGACGGTCTAGTATAGATCCGTTACATTACTAGAACCAGAAACATCGATAGTGTAATCTACTAAATGGGCTTTAATGGTACAACCAACTCGGCATCCTAGTAGGAATCCCAGGCTCGCAGAGAATTACAGAGGCCTTGAAACAAGATTTCCTAATCCATTGGAAGGAATATCCAATAGAGAGGTCCTCATGTCCAAGAATAATGTTCCTATAGTGTAAAGTGTAAACTAATGGACAACATACCGGAATATGCGCCATGTACTTAAAGAAATGACTCTATAGATAGAGAGAGAATGTGTAGCAACTTGAAACCAAGATAAACTCCATCAATACATCTTCAAAAACCATGATTTAGATACAAAACTATAGAATTTTGGCACATGAAATTAACATAACTTAAAATAACTTAAGACACCTTAATCATGCACTTTCGATTATGAATCAGTAACTAAACTTAGAGTCATGATAACATGTCCAAACTTAGCTATCTAAGCTTATTTATAGGTAAACTTTAACTGGTTATCATTCCATCTCGGGCTGACAGAACACAGTGTGTGGCGGTCTACGATAGGCGCGTTACAGTCTTGTGACGGTTTATCGTAGGGCTGTTACAGTAGTGTAACACTCCTATTAAGATACGTCCGAGACCACAAAGTAATTAAGATACAGCAGAGGTTGTGACGGCTTATCGTAAGGTCGTTAGATCATTGTGACGGTCTTACCTTGATGCGTCAGATCGTCTGCTGGCAGTAAAATAAAGTAAATGTTTATGAAAACATAACATGCCTGGAAATCAAAATACTACAACTACTCTAGACATGATAAACGAAGTATAGGCCAACTACATGCATGTGATTTAGTGAATAGACAAGATAATATCTTTTATTTTCCATTTAGGGCTAAGAGACGATTGTATGTATAGAACTATTAAAACATGAAATTTATGATCTATCATGCATGAAATCAATCCAAACCAGAGGGTTTTTATCCCTAACAAGATGTTTTTGCCAATCATGAGATGACCTACCTCTTAACTAGTTTGTAAGCTTCTAATTTGAGTCTGAAAATCGTGCCCTAGTTCTCCTTTTCCAGTGATTTTCCAGCAATTTCCTGCTACTCTAACTCCACGACCTCTTGACCTAAAGATGTGAAATTTTGAGGGTAAGAAGATGAAACTAAGGTGAACAAAAAGTTCTAAAGGATTGAGCCCTAATTACCTCGTTTAGACGTCCTAATCTCTTGATCTTCAGGGGTCTTGCATTTAGTTTCCTGGATTATTATTGTCGAACCAGCAACTTTGGAAGCTTCAATCTCCTTGGTTGCTTGATCTCCTAGCACGAAATTTGGAGAACTATTAGTCTAAAGTATACTACACAAAATCTTCTAAAGAACTTACCCGAAATTATGACTCCTTACCTTAATTCTTCACGAGCCAAAAGTAAGGGTCGCTCAGTTCAGAACTAGGTTCTATTTATAGGGTTTTGGCTAGGGTTTGAAGATTAAATCAATTTTAGAGTCCTTAATTTGCTAGAACCTAATCCCTAAGAGTCCTTAGTAGTGTTATAAGCTCTCCCAAGTTGATCTCCTGCAGATAGGATCCCAAAGTTTTATTCTTTTTGCTCATTCTTCCATTCACGAAACTGACAGGGTGTAACGCATCAAGACTGGTGCGTTACATGGCTGTGGCGGTCGCACGATAGACCGCTACATCTAACGTGCACATAATTCAACATAACTCAAACTCTTTTGTTAATTATCCATTTTATTATCTATAAAAATAGTATTTATCCGTAAATAGGCTAAATAACCTTCTAGAATATGGGCGAAACTTAATGGGCTTGGTCCTTAGACATTTTGGATTTTATTTAAATAGGCTAGGTTGATTATTTGACACAATTGGGCCTTATAATGACTTATTAATCCAATAATCCATTTAAAAATATATTTAGCCTTTATAAATTCTTAATAAATTCTAGAAAATTCTATAAATAATCCAGAAATTATTACATAAATTCTGGGGCACTACATAAGACCTCGCGATCACAACACAACCACCAAACTCTCCACACAATCTTCTCTGGGGAACACGCCAGATCAATACAACCATTTGTAGACGCCTAATTCTGGACATCCCGCGGATCCCCAATTAGACCGTCATATCAGTAACGCGGTCGCTTTACTCAATTTTTCGACGTTTTGTGCTTTTAAGTCCTGCCCGACACACACACGTTATTGGGCCTACCTCGAACACTAGGGGGCTAGGGCCCATGGGCTGGGCGACCAGACCGATGGCCGCCCAGGTTGGCTAGGCGACCAGGTCTTTGGTCGCCCAGGTCTAGTGGAAGGCTAGGTCTTTGGCCGCCCTCATTATGTAGAAGGCCATTGATTTGGCTGCCCTCCCGCAACTACTGGTCAAAGAACGTGGCCCGTTCTTCCGCCACTTCTCGCACGTGCCCCGCCCTGGCCACCCACGTCCGGTGGCACAACATTGGAGGCTTCTAGATGGAGGCCCTAATGACAAAACTGGGGAGGTGGGAGTTCAAGAGGAGGGGAGGATTTTGTCAGCGACGGGAAGGAAGGAGTTCGGGGTGGGGAAGGGCCCGGAGGTTGGCAATCGTTTGAAGTACACTTCTGACGTTTGGGAACTGGAATAGCTCCAAAGACTGAAGGAGATCGACCTCTGCTACTCCCGGCTGCTGGCATCCTCCATCTTTTGCTTCAGGGCAGCCACAAGCTTGGTCGCCCCCTGGTTTGCTCCCCACATTCCCGCTTTGTTCCCTGTTTTATATTACGTATCCTGCTCATTTTGCATTCAAAGCTTAGTAGACAACCCTTAAATCCTACTATAGAGGTTTCCCCTTTAAACAAACATGGAGGCGGGTGGCCGAAAGTCTCGACAATCCCCCTTCCCAACACCTCCAGGTAATCACGCCTCCATTTCCTTTTATGTTTGCACCATTTAGAACTTCTACTGCACTCTTCAAGGCTAATCGGCGTTTGTTTCTTTGTGTTCATGGGATTTTATCATTGTTTGCAGGAGTTTTAGCATCTCAGGACCGTGCAGGGCTCTCCAGTCTTGGCCGGTCGAGCATGGAGAAGTCGGGTTCTCACAAACTCCATGTTTGAAGGCACTCCACACGATCATCATCCTGTGAGGCTCCGGTATAAGTCTCTGGCGATCACCCCTTTAATGTTTCTTGACTTGCACACTATAGGCTCAGAGCTTCCGTAGCATCTTCCGGGAGGGAGACACTCACCGTCACCCCCTTTCGGGGCAGCCGTCCTACTGTCGACGTATGCCCACAGGACCTTTGATCGGTATTTTCGGCCCTTTCCGGCGTAGGTAGAAGAAGGCCAGACTTCTGGCCGCTTAAACGCCTGGGCTACCTATCAGTGGCCGCCCAAGCCTTGCTGTAAATGACCAAGGCTCTAGCCCCCTAGACTCCTAGAAGGCCCAAAGGTTGGCCGCCCACCCAGACCAGATGGCCCATTAGTTGGCCGCCCAGTCTCCCTGAGTGGCCATTGACCTGGCCGCCCAGGTCCTTCAACGGCCAACAGTTTGGTTGCCTCCTGTCTAGTTTTGTTCAAATCCACTTTCTAGTTAGCTGCTTAGTATGTTTTGCATATATTATTTGGTTGGCATTCTCTGCAGGTTAATGAGTGGGTGGGCTTAGGAAGAGCCGGCATCACACTTGTAGGAACACCCTCTCGTTGGATTGGGCTCTTCACCCAAGGATTCTCATTCGAGTGTAACTAGCTCCTTCCCATCGGGAACCTCTGTAAGTCCTCGCGAACCGCGGTTTCCCACATGGTCGCCAGGCTGGTTGTACCCACGAAGTCCTCTTTAGTTATCCCTGGGGTTTGAGTGAGTTTAAAGACAAATTGACCAAGTGTTTGAATCTTAGGTTAACAAGTCCAAGTCGACAGACATGAAAATCAGTCGACTGACATGCATCAGGTCGACTGAATCTCTCAGACATGAGCAACAAAAAGAACGGGTCGACTCAATGAAGCCATGGAGTCGACGCAAGAACAAATCAAGCTATCAAAGGTTAGGATGTGTCGACCTAACCTTCATGGTAGGTCGACCTAACTCGTGGTCCAACAGACTACAGCAAAGGTAACAAAGACGATTGGGTCGACTCAATGTACTCAATGAGTCGACGGAGCAGAAGGCGCTCCAGGCCATGTGAAGACTGCATTGACACAACATGCTTATGGTGTCGACGCAATAGCAGCAACAGCCTCAATGACAGCAACGCCACATGAAGGCTGAATCAACTCAGTGCAGCCATGGAGTCAACGCAACTAAAGAACTAGTGGGACAATGGTCAAAGTAAAAGAAGGATGAGTCGACACAGGGATCCAGTGCGTCGACATAGCAGAAGAAAGAAAGAAAAATCAGATGATCTATCTTTCAGGCTATGAGAAGGTTGTGTCGACACAACAAGCCTATGGCATCGACACACTTTGAATGATATAGTGTATGATTGTTAAAGCGAACGGTAGTTGGGTCGACGCAATGGAACTCTGGCGTCAACACAATAAGGACTTTATGCGAAGGTCTCAAGCAATAGAAAGAGTGCGTCGACGCAATAAAGATGTTGCGTCGACACATCAAGGTTGTCCAGCTATAAGAAGATTGTGTCGACACAATGAGGTCAGTGCGTCGATGCACCCCTTAAGGTGAAACTTGCTAACATTTTAACTGTGGGCCCCCTTGGGCACACGGTCCAAGGTCAAATCACTGGCGCACGCTCCAAGGTCACGTGCCTAGGGTTTTGGAATGATCCTCGGATAGAAGGCTCTATTGTGTGCCCTATGTGATTTTAATGATGTCAACTATTATGTCTCATCATTTATACTCTTGATGATATAACTGTGATGCATGAATTAATGAGCTCATCAAACATATATATAAGTCTGAACAATGTCAGTCAGAATAGGTTCCAAAGATGCATCAAAAAGGCATGAAACGACAGTCAACGCTGGTGACAAAAGTCAACACCAGGCAAGTAAAACCATTGTTCATCTCAGTCTGAAAAACATAGGTCAGTGCTTAAACCCTTCCTTATTAAGGTTAACACTTTGTCATACAATGCTGCACGGTTTCACTTGCACGGCATTTTATCAAACAGCTGGCATGCACACCTAGGTCTATGCTATCACTGTTCACTCCTTCACTAAGGTCGGTGCTAGTGACCAATATGGTCTGTGCACATGGGTCTCCAGGGTCCGTGCAATTTTTGCTTCGATGTTCAAAGTCTGTGCATATTATCATGATAGTTAGTGTAAGGTCTGTGCAAGTTACTGTTTGATGCATAGCTAGGGTCGGTGCTAGTCTGTTGTGCATAGTCATAAGGTCAATGCTAGTTGCACCTTCTGCAGACAAAGTTGGTGCTAGTTGTAGTTTCACATAACTAAGGTCGATGCTAGCATCTCATATAGTGCATACAGGGTCTGTGCTAGTTTCACAGAAGGTCGGTGCAAGCTTGTGTCTTATGCATATACACGGTTGGTGCATCTTTTCGCTCAGGCATATATATATAAGGTCGGTTCTTACTTCTTCAGTATGTATATCAAGTCGGTGCATGTTTCTGTCAGTGCATGCTTCACATCGCATTGCAAATAAGGTATATGCATGCTTCTGTAGACTGCATACATAGTCTGTGCATAGTTGCATCATTAAGCATATATATATAGTCGGTGCACATTTGCAATCTCGCATTCTCAAGTTTGTGCACGTTCTCATACTTGCATACATGGTCAGTGCTAGTCTTGCATGAGGTCTGTGTTACCTTTCATTGTCTCTTACAGGGTCTGAGCACATTTTGCCTTGAACCATATAAGGATTCCACCCACTCATCAAGGATGAACTGACATATATTCAAACACCTGGGAGACGCAGAGGTTGACTGCACGTGGATTTGTGTAACAATGATAAGTGGCACGTGATCCAAGGCAGATCGTCCCAGGAAGACTAAAGCCACGTGGATCGTCCTTGAACCAGAGGCTGACACGTGGCAGGGCTGCTCCAGAATCTTCTTGGCGGGAGTATTCCCTCCACACACCCAAGGCGTGACTACGTGGACCCCATCAGCTGAAGATATATATATGTGTGGATCATTTTCAACCGGGAAGAGGCGAAGCTGGAGAGAAAAAAATCAGAAGAAAAGAGAGTAGCTGCAAGAGTAGAAAACCACCAGAGAAGAAGAAAAGAGCGAGAGCCAGAGAGAAGAAAAAAAAAGAAGAGAGAAAAGAAATATACAGAGTTTCAGCCGAGCTCTATTTGAAGATCTGAAGCTTTTCTGTTCTAGGATCAAATCCTGAACAATCTCATGCTCCTGCGAGAGCTATAGTTTTCTTTTTGTCCGTTGTGTTCCTTCTTTTATTTTCCATTCTACTCATTACCTTTTGATTCCTTGCTTTGGGATCGGGGTTCCTTCTGTGTGAACAGAAGAAGGGAGGCAGGTGTCTCCGGTTGTGAGTGACGGGGTGTCACTCACGGGTTCCTCCTGAGGATTCAGGATAAGAGAGATTTATCTCCGGTTGCCCTCTGTGGATTCAGAGGAAGGGAGATTGGTTTCTCCGGGTGTGAGTGATTGGGTGTCACTCACGGTTTTTCCCTCTAGTGTAGAGGAAGGGAGACTGGTGTCTCTGGTGGCTAGTGACGGGCTGTCACTAGTGGTTCCCTTCGGTTTGGAGAAAGAGAGGAGAGTGTTTCTCTGGGTCAAACTGTTAGGCAGTGTATGTTGCAGACTGAGTCTGCGATGGTGTTCTTGCTTGGTTTGAGCAAGGGAAGCCTCACTCGGTTTGAGTGAGGGGTGGATGTTGATCTGGGGTCTCAGATCGAACCACCTAAAAAATTCTATGAGTAGTGGTTTGAATCGTGTGCTTGTTCCTTATCTTCTGCCCCCTTTACAGGTATCATTAATTGTTCTATTGGGCGATGGTTATTCAACTCTTTATCTGCCTTCTTGAGCTGTGTGTGCCATGGGCTATACCTTACCTCCCGCTGAGTCTGTGTTAGAATGTTAAGTGTTTGTCCTCTAGTCCAATAGAAGCCCTCATTGTTAAGTGTCTTCCATGGAGCTATTTTCATTTGTTTCCTAGAGTGGGGTTTGGATTTTAATAGGGTGAAATTTTCAAAAGATCCATTCACCCCACCTCTGGATCTATTTCCGTGTACCACCTGGTCTAACAATTGATATCAGAGCGGGTCTCTGATTCATCAGATCCAATGATCTGTAGAGGATCCCGCTATCCTATTTTTAGGTGCATTTCTATTTGTGCATAGTCTATTGCTTGAATTATTCTTGAACTAATTTCCATGGCTCATCCACCGATTTTCGATTGCTCTAATTTTAATTCGTGGTTTACCAGACTGCGCAGCTCTGTTATATCAGTTGATCCTGATATGTGGAAATTAATTTCACACGGTCCTCATAGACTACCAAAGAACAAGTCCAAATGGACTGACAGTCATAAATCCATGAGCGGTGAATACCAGAAAGCTTTGGAGATGATGAAGGCAGCTACTAACATGGCATTCCATTCTTATTTTTATGATTGCAGATCTTCTAGAGAGATATTGGATAGATTGAAGACCGTCGATAAAGGAAATGAAGAAAAATGTCTAATGGCAAAGAAAGGTGATCAGAGTAGCAATCAAAATGAAGAGGAGGACGATGATTAGGTAAATTCTTTCGCTAACTTTACTTTAGATGAATGGGAAGACGCATATGCTAATTTGTTAGAGTCCTATGAAAAATTGAGAAAACAGAAGAAAACCCTGAAAAAGAAGTTAAACAAATTTGAGAATGCTGACTCTGTAGGTGAGGACATTGAAATTCTGAAAATTGAAAATGGTATATTCAGAAGACAATTAATAGATTTTGATGCTATTACTTCAGAATTGGAATATTTGAAATCTGAGAATGAAAAACTCAAAAAATAGTCTAAGGAAGCTGAACATAACTCAATGAATCTTGAAAGTGAAAATAGGTTGATTTCTGAAAAATTGGAGACTGGTAGAGTAATAAATTTAGAGCTTCAGAAAAATCTCGGCAAACTTCAATCTGAAAAACAACAAGAAATGTTTTATGAATGTCAGTTTTTCTGAGATGATTGGGTGTTTGATGATGAACTCCAAGAGCAAAACAGTAAACTGAAAGAGGAAATTAACAAGTTGAAACATCTAAACACAGCTCTGTCTGAGAGACTAATCACATTTGAAAAAGGTAAATGCGTGAGCATGGAGGGTTCTGATGAGTTGGTAAATGTAGAACAGGAAATTAAAAGTCTAAAAACTGTTAATCAAATGTTGAATGATAATGCTATTTGCTATGAAGAGAATATAGCTGGATATGAGCTCCATGTTTCAAAACTTGAATTTGAAATCTCTGACTTGAACAAAACTCTTGAAAAATTTGTGAGTGGAAAGGATAATTTGGATAAGCTCCTTGGTAGCAAAATTAATTTCCAACGTGAGGGTCTGGGTTCTAACCCAGCTAATAAAAAGGGCCTTGACAGTAAGCTTCACACTTCATTTGTGTGTAGTTCTGAGCTGACTAGCACATCTAGTGCACCTATCTTCCAATTCAATGCTCAGAGGAACCAAAAATCCACTGTCAGTCCCAAAACTACTGAATAAACTCAGAAACTAAAATAGAAAGAAATTCCACATAAAAAGATCAAATGTATTCTTGCTGATATAATGAGTACTGCACACAAGTCACATGCACCTCCACACAATCATACAAAGAAAATTTCATGCCATTATTGTGGAAGATTCGGTCATGTGATGCACAGTTGTTATATCCTAAAATCTGATGAATTGAATGCTCATAATAGAATGAAGAAAATTAAAAATTCAAGAAATACATATGTGCATTTTACCAAAAGCTCACCCAAGAATCAGTTTGCCTAGAAGAGGCAACTCAAATGTTCCCATTGTGGATGATCTGGTCATGCAAAGCATGATTGCTGGTTTTTAAAAGGGGCTGAGCTCATGGCTCCTAGGAGAACCACTACTCCAAGGAGACCTTATTGCCATGAATGTGACAAGCCTGGTCATACAGTCAAAGACTGTTGGCATGTCCAGGGAAGGAATGTTAATTTTAGATATGTCAGATTCCCTGCAAAAGAGAATGTGCTTGGTGGTAATAAAAGACAAAATTTTCATGATAAAAATAGAAACTTACATGAACATACACATAGATCCCATGTTAATGTTAATGTGCACAAAAAGAGTTCAAAATCTGGTTTATCATGTCACTACTGTGGTCAAGTTGGGCATTCTATGAACAATTGCTCTTTGATGATATTTGATGATTTAAAAGCCCAAAGGTTGTGGAAAGCACCCATCAAAGGTGCTACTAACCATGTAGGACCCAAGAACTCTTGGTTACCTAAATCTGCAAAATAAGAATCTGTTTTGCAGGAGTGTCTTGGGGATGAAAAAAAAGGGGGGGGGGGCTTAATAAACCAAGGCACCCAAGTATGGTGAAAACCCCTCTTGCGGCATGTTCACAGGTTTGGATACTTAAGATTTCAAATTTCTTTTACAAATCATGTTTTATTTGTTTCATGCATACATGCTTACATCAGAATTTGACTTTCTGCATTGTCCTTCATATCTGTATAATATTGCATAGCTTACACAGTCAGCTATTGCATATAGGATTGCATTTGCACTTCATTGTCATACATGATCATCATGGTATATTAAATGGTAAGTTACTAAAGGACAAATGCAATTTGTCTAGAAGTTCTTACTATGTGTGAGGTGGTCTTTAGACCAAGTCCTCTGTCTAGTACCATGGGTCATATTGCACATAGAGCAGTTTAGACCTTCACGAGCATATTCTCATAAAACTTTCTGCATAGATCTCATTGCATACATTGCACTTAGAATTCAGTCACATAGTGCATAAACTCAGGGGGGAGTCTACAAGATAATTTTTGTGATTCATGCATAGTTGGTCAGATTAATTCTCTGCATGATTTTCATGCCATCACACTGAAAATTCAAAAAGAGTGCCTGGCATGAATAAACATACAGTGGTGGAGCTCATGCATTCTAGAATTTGTCTCTGTGAATAGGGTTGCTCAAATGAATGATAAGCCCTGAAAATTATTTGCATTCAGGAATGTTATCCTATTAGCCTGATATTTACTACTTGACAGCTCGTGCATGCATTTTAGGGGGAGCATAAATCATGTCTTTAAAATTGCATGGCTGCACGTCTGTCCTTTGCTTTTATCTCATTTCTGTCCACTTCGGTTGAAACATTCTTGCTTATTTCAATCAACCGAAAATTCCTCACTGAATAATCATCATCTTGCTAATTGTGTTATTTCTGTGCTTTCAGTAATCTACACAGTTAGCTGGTCTCATCTACTTTCATAAGCTCTAAAACTCGCTTTAGCTCAACATTTTCTTAAATCTGTACTTGTTTGAAGTTTTGATCCTGTATTTACTAAGGGGGAGCTGGATGTTTTTAGAGTCAACCTTTTTATGGTGTCATGAACATCTCTGTCATTCTCTGAACCCATCTTTATCTCTACACACTATCAGCTATTATCATGGATTTATCTACTGCATCAGTCACTACCACTCTTGTTTAATGCTCTTTACTGTTGATGTTCTGGCTATTTATGAAATTCCCTTGATCTGTCTAAGACTCATGAAGATTTCAATCTATATACCTTGTCCATAAATGTGAAAAAGATCTGGAAAAAGGAATCTTCTATTATAGGGAATTATGAAGGTCTGAAAGACTCATGTGGTTTAAGTCTAATGTAATTCTTGAGTTTTGACTTGAACATCTTGAAAATATCTGAGTCAATCATTTTAATAAACTTTAACCAGTTGATTCATGATATATCATGTAGGTCCTCCTGAAAACTGAACGTTTTTAAAATAATGGCACTCTTTGGTTAAGTTACATGATGCATGTATTGTCTTTGAACATCTGTTTATTCTGGTATGTCCATTAAGCAATATTAGGTCAGAGCAATGACTTTGTCACTGAGAAACCATGTCCAAAGGACTGTGTCATGAAGTGCCATAGTTATCTCTGCTGAAAATTTGATGAAAAATCTGTGAAAGGTTAAGGCAGAGCAATGATTAGGTTGCACTGAGAAACTGGGACATTCATCAAAGAAATGGAGTCAACCTATGTCATGAAGTGCCCTAGTTATCTCTGTTCATAATGAAACATGACAGTTAATTACATTAAGTGCTTAGGGATACTGACGTCCAAACAACGTGTATCCTCTAGTTACAAAGTGTGTACTAAACTAAATTGCTCTTGAAAAATATTTTGTTTAAAGAATAAATCAGAAAAATAGTTGACACAGAAACATTGCTGAATTCTTGAACAAAATCAGTTGTATTCAAGTGTGTTTAATCTCAATACTACTTCATGCAAACCTTTATAGGGGTCATTGATTATGAATGATTAAGATGGAGGGAGGTTAAACTAGATGTGTGTATGACAGCTTGGTTCTCTTTTATTAAATGTTGATTTCAGATATGAATAAAGAAAAGTTTTTTTGATAACTTCCGAATTCATTATGTTTAAACCATGCAGTTCAGTAAAGTTCCTTCATAAGTCCCTACAATTGAAGACTCTGAATAGTTTTGTTATGGCATTGGTATCTAATTAGAAATCTTCTTGGTTGTCTTTCTCTACAGATTGTAATACCTCTTGAGCTATTCTCCTATTGTCTGAATTGTCCAATTGTCCCTGTGATTTTGCTGATTCTCTTTCATGGACCCTCTGAATAATCATCTTGATTTGTCTCAACATGACTATCCCTAGACTTTGAATTCATTCAGCTCCTTTTAATTTGACAAACAAGAGTCATTATTTGCTCAGGGGGAGTATATGTATTGTTGTCAGGGTAAGTGCAGACATTTCTTTCTCTTCCATATCTCTTCTCATTTCAAACGGGGAGACTTTGGGAATCATACTTCTGTCAGATGTCTATAGGTTCTGCTTTCTATTCTTTCCTTTTTGATGTCGTCAAAGGGGGAGAATACATCAGTGGTTGAGTCATTAAGTTTGTTCTGTCATATGTATGACAGACATTGTGCTGATATACTATACTGTGCATGCATGCTTTGCATTTATATACTTTGCATTTATTGTGATTAAGATCAACCTCATGAATTTATTACAATGACTCATAATATTGCCATCATCAAAAAGGGGGAGATTGTTGTGTACCCTCTGTGATTTTGATGATATCAACTATTATGTCTCATCATTTATACACTTGATGATATAACTGTGATGCATGAATTAATGAGCTCATCAAACATATATATAAGTCTGAACAATGTCAGTCAGAATAGGTTCCAAAGATGCATCAAAAAGGCATGAAACGACAGTCAACGCTGGTGACAAAAGTCAACTCTAGGCAGGTAAAATCAATGTTCATCTCAGTCTGAAAAACACAGGTCAGTGCTTAAACCCTTCCTTATTAAGGTTAACACTTTGTCATACAATGCTGCACTGTTTCACTTGCACGGGCATTTTATCAAACAGCTGGCATGCACACCTAGGTCAATGCTATCACTGTTCACTCCTTCATTAAGGTCGGTGCTAGTGACCAATATGGTCTGTGAACATGGGTCTCCAGGGTCCGTGCAATTTTTGCTTCGATGTTCAAAGTCTGTGCATATTATCATGATAGTTAGTGTAAGGTCTGTGCAAGTTACTGTTTGATGCATAGCTAGGGTCAGTGCTAGTCTGATGTGCATAGTCATAAGGTCAATGCAAGTTGCACCTTCTGCAGACAAAGTCAGTGCTAGTTGTGGTTTCACATAACTAAGGTCGATGCTAGCATCTCATATAGTGCATACAGGGTCTGTGCTAGTTTCACACAAGGTCGGTGCAAGCTTGTGTCTTATGTATATACACGGTCGGTGCATCTTTTCGCTCAGGCATATATATATAAGGTCGGTGCATACTTCTTCAATATGTATATCCAGTCGGTGCATGTTTCTATCGGTGCATGCTTCGCATCGCATTGCACATAAGGTCTGTGCATGCTTCTGTAGACTGCATACATAGTTTGTGCATAGTTGAATCATTAAGCATATATATATAGTCGGTGCACATTTGCAACCTCACATTCTCAGGTCTGTGCACGTTCTCATACTTGCATACATGGTCAGTGCTAGTCTTGCATGAGGTTTGTGTTACCTTTCATTGTCTCTTACAGGGTCTGAGCACATTTTGCCTTGAACCATATAAGGATTCAACCCACTCATCAAGGATGAACTGACATATATTCAAACACCTGGGGGACGCAAAGGTTGACTGCAGGTGGATTTGTGTAACAATGATAAGTGGCACGTGATCCAAGATGGATCATCCTTGAACCAGAGGCTGACACGTGATAGGGCTGCTCCAGAATCTTCTTGGCGGGAGTATTCTCTCCACACGCCGAAGGCGTGACTACGTGGACCCCATCGGCTGAAGATATATATATGTGTGGATCGTTTTCAACCGGGAAGAGGCGAAGCTAGAGAGAAAAAAATCAGAAGAAAAGAGAGCAGCTGCAAGAGTAGAAAACCACCAGAGAAGAAGAAAAGAGCGAGAGCCAGAGAAAAGAAAAGAAAAAGAAGAGAGAAAAGAAATATACAGAGTTTCAGCCGAGCTCTATTTGAAGATCTGAAGCTTGTCTGTTCTAGGATCAAATCCTGAACAGTCTCATGCTCCTGTGAGAGCTATAGTTTTTCTTTTTGTCCGTTGTGTTCCTTCTTTTATTTTCCATTCTACTCATTACCTTTTCGATTCCTTGCTTTGGGATCGGGGTTCCTTCTGTGTGAACATAAGAAGGGAGGCAGGTGTCTCCGGTTGCGAGTGACGTGGTGTCACTCACGGGTTCCTCCTGAGGATTCAGGAGAAGGGAGATTTATCTCCGGTTTCCCTCTATGGATTCAGAAGAAGGGAGATTGGTTTCTCCGGGTGTGCGTGATTGGGTGTCACTCACGATTTTTCCCTCTGGTTTAGAGGAAGGGAGACTGGTGTCTCCGGTTGCTAGTGGCGGGCTGTCACTAGTGGTTCCCTCCAGTTTAGAGGAAGAGAGGAGAGTGTTCCTCTGGGTCAAGCTGTTAGGCAGCGTATGTTGCAGACTGAGTCTGCGGTGGTGTTCTTGCTTGGTTTGAGCAAGGGAAGCCTCACTCGGTTTGAGTGAGGGGTGGATGTAGATCTGGGGTCTCAGATCGAACCACCTAAAAAATCCTGTGAGTAGTGGTTTGAATCGTGTGCTTGTTTCTTATCTTTTGCCCCCTTCACAGGTATCATTAATTGTTCTATTGGGCGGTCGTTATTCAACTCTTTATCCGCCTTCTTGAGCTATGTGTGCCGTGGGCTATACCTTACCTCCCGCTGAGTCTGTGTTAGAATGTTAAGTGTTTGTCCTCTAGTCCAGTAGAAGCCATCATTGTTAAGTGTCTTCCGTTGAGCTATTTTCATTTGTTTCTTAGAGTGGGGTGTGGATTTTAATAGGGTGAAAATTCCAAAAGATCCATTCACCCCCCCTCTGGATCTATTTCCGTGTACCACCTGGTCTAATAGGTTCCACTCCAATCATCGGACCAATCAGAGAACACATTGGAAGTAGAGTTTTATCCAAGTTGCTAGGCTATGAATAGCACCCGTCCACCTTTGAAAAAAAGCAAGATGCTCAAGAAGGAAAGTGCCGCCCAGTGTGATTCAGAGAGAGCATCCTTGAGGAAAGTTGAGAGCATCCTCGGAGAGCACCTAGAGAGGAAGAAGAGTGTGGATATAAGAAGAGAGTAGCCATCAGAGACAGTGAGAGAACTCTTCGTGACTGAGATTGAGTGGTTTCCAGACTCGACTGAGAGTCTTGTGGGTGTCCATCAGAAAAGCTCCCATATCTTTATTTGGCGCAACATTGTGCTTCATCGTTTTTCCTTTTCCCTTCCTTTGTTTTTGGCTCGCTTTTCATTTCTGATCTGTCTACAGTGTGTGTTTTCCGATACCCTATTTTTGGGTTCGTTTCTTTTGTTGCAAGCTGTAAGTCAGCGGTGTGAGGAGTTTGTTCCTCAGCTCAAGCTATTAGTCAGCGGTTGTTTGCGGACTGATTCCGCTTGTGTGTGTGTGTGTGTGTTACTTGCTAGTAGTGAAGCCTCACTAATCTAGTGAGGGGTGGACGTAGGTTGCGGGTCTGCAACCGAACCACCTAAAAATCGATGTGCAGTCGTTTGATCTGTGTGTGCTTGATATCTTTTCTTCTTCCTTCACTCACATGTTCCTAACGTCTCTACTTACTGCATCAGATATTTATTTTCTCCACACACGTTTGCCTTTGGGTAGTATTGTGCACAAAAGATACTCGTTCCAAGGACGTCTCTAGTGTTTCTACTACTGTCCTGCTCAAGGACAGATCGTGTGTTTGATCGTATTCCTGAACAAGTTCTCATGTGTTTTCGAGTTAGCTAACTGAGCTATTTTTTAGAGAGTCGATCAATTCAACCCCCCTTCTAGATCTACTCTTCTACTTGAGAAGTGGTCCTCTTGCTACTGCTCCTTTGCACCATATTGACTTTCTGCTCGTTTCCCACAGACGACGCTAGATGAAGAGGCGAGATCTCATGCGAAGCCGTGGACCGTTGGATCTAGGGCGATCGTAAGGCGCAGCCACCTCAGAACGGAGTTCTGCAAAGGGAAAGAAAGCGATCAGGGGGCTCGGGGTTGTGATCTCAGGGAAAACCCTCCGATGTTTAAGTCAGCAAATAGTGTGAGTAAGGTGCAGAAGGGAAGTAAGGGAGGTGTAGGGCACTGAGACTACTCTTCACTAGTAGAAGTGACTAGAATTGACTTACCTTTCCCAAGGGGTTCCCTGGGTTTATATAGCTAGTACTCCCTTTCTTGAATGGAGGAAGCGTAAGAGTTTTTTTTTTTTGGGGGGGGGGGGGGGGTTACGTCCTTAATAAGGACTCTCACCGTTCAAGGACTCTTGCCCTTCCCCTATCCTCTTAAACTTCTCACTCTCTGAGGACAGCGTAGCAGCAGCTGAGATAATGAGAGATAAGTGCCCAGTCGTGATGAAATTTTTCTGGCCCACTGAGGAGTCTAGAGGACGGGCTAATCCGATAAGAGATATCTCTTGTTCGGGCAGGAAGCCCGAGGATTGGGCACCTTCTGAGAGAGCATTCATCCACCATATGATGGCTCGATCGATCGCTAGCTAAACTTTTCCCGAGCACCGGGAGGTCTTCGATTGGGTGTCTGAGCCAAGGCTTGGTGGGCTATCATCGGTCCGCTTTACTAAAGTCCTGGGGTAAGTGGGCCCTTTTGGAGCTGTCACTTATTGGACTATGCAAACTTTGATGGGCCGTTAGGCCGTGTAAATATTGGGCCGCGAATCTGTCCCTCTCCAATCATGAAATCAATTCATGGGTTACGAAACATGAGTTTATTTTAAGAAATGTCTGAACGAAGAGAGAATTGAATTCTTATCTCTCCCATATATTAATTTAATATCCAAAAATATTCTCTAACCCGGTTTTAGTAGGAATCTTAATCACTAATAAAATACAATTCCTAACTAAACATGTACGGTTTCAATTCCCTTATCTTTAGAATTATATTACTTATAGGCTCACTAACCCACCTAAAGAAGACATGTACGGTTAAAAGAATTGTAGGGTAAAATCACTCTTATATTTTATAGGAGGTATAATTTAAACACTAGGTTTTTCTCGAGAGAAAAAAAGAATTCCCACACCATTACATCATAGTCTCACATACTCCGGCAATTTTTTTGTCACATTTCCATTAACATCATCGTATTGCGAAGCGTGTTATGTAATGTGAAAGATGGAAAGATGTGGATGATGTGATCATGTCTCAAACAAATACGACGCTCATGTTTGTCCAGGAGATCATTTGAGGATATCAAAAAATAGTAGGATTTGATAGTTTGGCTCACATTTAATCCTCCCGACATGCGGACGTGATCAAATTTGTTAGTCTCGAGGAAAAAAAGTATACACATGAGTTGGACATCTAACGAGTTTGGATCTAAATCTCTCGCGCTTCGTGTAGATCAAGTATCACTTCGATAAGTTCTCCGTCATTTTTTTTTTAAAAAAAAAAGCAAGAAGATAGGGTAAGATTTTCAATAAAAAAGAGAAAAAACACTATTTAATAAAATCATATGGACTTAAATTTGGAATCAACGTTATGTAGGCAGTTCGATCTCAAAAATCAAATAAGTAGAATAAGAGTGATAAAATTAATAGAGTGACAAATTTGTATGGCGCACATAACATTTTTTTCTCAAATTGACAGAACTACGGTGCCTCACTTTCTCTCTCGTTGGATTTCACACAAAGAAACTTTTACCAAAGTTATTAACCTGAAAATCCATATTTTTCTCTCTTCCGAGAAACATCTGTCTGTTGACAAGTGTCTTCGCTGTGACGAGCACTCATCTACAGTCCCCTGGACCGAATGCTCGAATCGACTCGTTATAAGTGCGCGTTTGACGACGTCCCGTAACATCGTCTTCTTCGATGTGTAAATCTGCCGACAGGGTTTAATACTTATCAAATGAACGTGATATGTCACGACTTTTGAGAACGAGAAGATTTCACGGTGGAGAGATAAGCAGACATAAAAGTGTCAAATTCAAACAACCGTCGGAAGTAACACGAGAGTTGATTCTCAGGATTTCAAATGATGAATAATCCTCTGACAGAGTGAGTGCAACACGGAGGGTAAATTTTGGTTAAAGCAGTAGAAGCCATCTCAATTTTAAACGCGCCCAAAGATCGATCTACCGATTTACCTATCGATCCATATATGTTTTTTTTTATTATGTTTTAACTGACCAGAACCGAGTATTATCTATCTGGTCTATGTTTATTTGTTGATTTTTTTTTTTTTAGGCTGCGTAGAACCAAGTTTGCTGGTCCAAAATCGTCCATGGAATGCACGCGGGGAAGATCCATTCCAAAGACCGCTAAAGTCAGCGGACGGAAATCTGTAAAGCGTCCCCAAAGTCGCAACCCACTCGTTTGAAACCACTGAAACACGGATCCATGTTTATAGATTATATATATTACGTGGGCTCGGCCCAGTACAAGCATGAAACACGTTTGGAGACTAGGGATGTAGTGTAGGAAGTAGGGAGCCAATCAGGAGAAGTCAACTTCGGCACACCTGAATCATAGGTTTCTTATATGTTAAATTTACATAAAAATTTATTTTATATTTATATTTACATGTGTATCCTGCTTACAAAAATTTTATGTCATACATACCTATTTGGCAAACTTCTGCTGCAAGACCCAGACTACTCCGTCATCCTCTTCATCACTCGTTGAGAGATTTTAATAGTCTTTTAACCCAAAAAAAAAAAAGCGATAACTGTGTATGCGATATTTAATTCATGTAGATGGAATATACATGCTAAAACTAATGCAAGATAGATTTTCACGTGAATTCACTCTCAACGGGGATGTATATGCCAGACATCCATGAATCATTTGCCCCATGCGTCCTAATGGGTAGATCTCAATAGCGTATACAGTGTGGTGAAGAGTTTCCTGTTTCAAGGATTCTCGGAGATGCCCCCCTATCGAATCTTGATATTTACTGATTCGCATATGAATGACTCTCCACAATCTCAAATTATTCGGTAAGCACCTTAAAGAAATTAGGATAAGCCCTTCAAGTTTTGGAGGAAAAACAACCCTTCGAAAAGATGTTTCTCTAGTAAATGTGTCTTGAGACACTTCTAATAGCCATTGAAACTAGGATAGAACTTGTGTCATGTGAATAATATATATATATATATATATATATATATATATATATATACACACACACACACACACACATAGTTTTGTTAAAATTTTAAACGCGGTTTCAAACTTTCACACCTAATAAAGAAGGGGTCCTCAGAGTTTTGTTAAAATTTTAAACGCGGTTTCAAACTTTCACACCTAATAAAGAAGGGCCCCTCCTTGCACCCCAACCATGATCTTCACGTTTTACTTCGTTCTCGCTGGTCACGAGGACATATTTGTTATACACGCCCACCTCCCCAAAGTTCAACATCGGGCAGTCATATATTGGCCACCCATGTCAATGGATTCAATGAAATATGGGTTTGAACGTGGGTGATGCACGTTGAATTTGACTCGGAGATGAAATGGACTGTTTCTTCCCTGTTTAAACAGAGTCAAGTATCGGAGTTTTAAATGCGACATATTTTAAGATTTTTTTAAAAAAATTTTCAAATATGTAAATTGCATGTATATTACAGTTATTTTAAAAATTTTGTAAATATACATTTATTTGTAAGCTTTTCAAAATAGTAGTGATATACGTGTTAATATATTTTTAAAAATGATATATCTATAATTTCACCTATAATAATAGTTTTTATGTAAACAACTCATTCTTGTATCTGTGATTCTGTGTCATATTTAATGTTTCGTTCTGATGTTCAAATAGACTATAAATGTCTTTCTACGTAAAGCTGATAATGAGACGAGACGCCCGAGCTTGACTTAACTTCTTAGACTCAGCTTGACTAATCAAATAAACCAAACTTTAGCTTAATCGGGGTAAAACGCGTTTAACTAATTAAACGAGCTGAGCTTAAGTTTCACTGATCTCTACTTGAACCGCCCGCAAGCCAAGTTAAATAGCACGTGCATTTAAACTTTCTTCCAATATGATTAATACATGTAAACACCGCGATTTCCAAATTATAAATATATACAAGATGTCATCATGTTTGCTAAATATTTTTTATCTTGTAAATGTGAGATTAAAGTAGATAGCCATTTTAAAATAGAGTATTTTTAAAGAGGCGGGAGCTAAAAGTAAGGCGCATGCAAGTTAAACTTAGGTTCAAGTCTTATGTGACAATGTCAAGGTTATAAAGAGATCGGTCGGTCGATCGATGTCTGAGAAATCTCAGAGCTTTCAGCTCTGGGTGAATTGGTCGATCGAACTGGGGCAATCGGTCGATCGAACTCTGTAAGAGTTCAGTCCTCTGGCTGTTGGGAAGTTTGGTCGATCGAACCAATGATGTTGGTCGACCGAACTCTGGAATTTCTGCAAAACCAACTTGTTAGCCCAAGAAAATATGTCCGTATAAGAAGGCCTTGTATTTGAGCAACTTTAACATCCATTTAGAGTTCATTTGGCTCATTTTATACATTTTGGAAGCTTAAACATTTGAGCATTTGATCAATACGGAAAATGGCCTTAATTGTCTTCTTGTGTTCGTTCTTGAGCAAGCATACACGGCACGAGACTGAAAATAAGTCCGAGATTTTGTTATCATCAAAATCACTTGGAGAAACTCAACAATCTTCCCCTTTTTGACGATGACAAAACTCTAGTTCATTAAGTGCATTGGCGTGCCATTAAACAAATTTGAACCTTTACGCATCCCTTACATCACGAAATACATCATTGCTTCATTGCAAGCTCCCATATGGTTCTTGTACGAGGCAGAGTTTACACTCACGCATAGTGAATGATTTTAGACGGGCAGACCTGTCTTTCATCCAACACTATTTGATATACAGAACCAATGGAGGGTTAGTAATCAAAACAGTCCGTAAGGCAAATCCAATCCATTCAAAATGCATCATTCAAGCCAACACCAATCCATTCATTCATATTTGCTAAAACCATATGAAGAAGTAATAAAATGGAGGAACCAATATACGTGCCATAACCAAGTGCATTCCATTCATTATAGATTCATTACATATTACATGGACACTTGACAAATGACATTGACATTGACTCCTTGACACATGGACAATGCAAATGACTCACATGCAAATGACTGACTCACAAATGCCAAATGGCAAACACGAATACAAACATAGTGACATGCATGCATAAGCTATATAAAACTACTTAACTACTTCTCCCCCTTTGGCATCATCAAAAGAGGGGATGTGAGTACAAGAGTGGAGCAAAAGTGAACTGTAGGACGCAAAGATAATCACTGCGGTGGTGGAGCAGAAGGTCCTGGGGCGTCAGCAGCAGAAGGACCCTGAGCACGAAGGCGGTGCCTGATATCATCAAGGCCGGTTTCATGGGCCTGTCTATGGTGCTAAAGGTTCACAAGGGTACGGTTCATAAGGCGAAAGGCCCGGCGGGAGTCGTGATGGCTGGTGGTGAGGGTGGTCATGTGAGTGGATATGTTATCCAAGACTTGTGAAAAAGAATCATCCAACCAGACATGGAGTCAAGGATAGTGCCAAAGGTGTCAAAAGAAGTCCCAATGGAATTCCCAAAGTTGGAGAGTTGCTCCCCAAAGGCATCCACAGAAGTCACTAGTCTAGTGAGGTGCCTATCAACACCCTCTAAATCTGTCCAAGAGGGCTCTCCTGCGCCCTGAGTAGATGACTCGCCATGGTGAAACTGGGGTGGCATCTCTTGTTCCATCTGCTGTGGGGGAGGAGGCTGCTCCTCTGCCTAAGCTGGTTCTTGGGGTGGTGCTTGAGCCTCCTACTGTTGTGGCTCTTCTTCTGCCTCATTTTCAAATTCCTCACCATACATGCCCACATTTCTGTACAAGTCTCCATCCGGACCCAAATAGTATTGGAATGATGTGAATAACTTGTGCTTATTGTAAATATCACCCTATCTAACTTCAATGGAAACCTCATCTGTAAGACCCGGTAGTTAACGGATTCTTATCGGTATGAAATATGAAAAGATTCATGAGTTTAGATTATTTTAATGTGCTTAATGGGCCAAATTCAATTGAGTAGCCCATTTGTATAAGCTTTTAAAAGCTAGTTAGGGCATATATGTAATTTCGCTTATTTTAATGCCTTATGGCAATTCAAGGTTTTATAGCAAAAAAAATAAATAATTAAATGTTTTTTGTGTGTTTTCACGTGGGAGGCTTTCTCCCCTCTCACCCTCTCTTTCTCTCCTACGCACATCTCCCCCTCTCTCTTGCTCTCTTGGTGGTTTCCTCACCCCGGAGCGTTGCAGGATTTGTAGGAGGCGTCCTTGGCAAGCCCAAGGCGTGGGAGGAGTGGTGGTGTCGTCGTGAAGGTGAACCGTGGAGCGTGGAGGCGGGGAGTTCATCGTTTGAGCCGAGGTTTCCTCGTGTAGAACGGGCGTAGAATGGCTTAGAATCGCGAAACCATGTAGGGGGATAGATTCCTCTTCGCCTTAGGATCGTTTTCATCCCACTTGCATGCCCATTGTCTTATGTTTTATTATGGTTTGAGCAAAAATTCATGAACATAGTCATTTATGTTTTAATCCATGAAAATCATTCCATGGCCATTGTTTTTGTGTTTTTGGATGTAAAAATGTCGTGGAATGGATGTAGGAAGGCAGGGAATAGGTTTAAATGTGTTTTCCCATCGATTTGAATCGATTGGGAGAAAACTCAAATAAATTTCCCATAGTTCGGGTCCTCTGGACGGCATGCGGTCGTTCCAGGGACCGTTTTCTTCATTAGTATGGCAGTGGACCTTAGCGGTCTCGCCCCAGACCATTTATTATAAATGGCGGTCTTTCGACTAAATGTTTGTAGACCTTAAACGGCCCAGCAAACGACCGCTAAGCCCCTTTGACCCTGTGAGGCGGTGCGCTAGTGGCCCTGTCCTAGACCGTTTTTCATCATTAGGCGATCAGTCGTGCGATTCTTTCTTGGTCAGGCGGCCCTGTCCTAGACCGTTTAGCCCCTGTAGTGTATAAATTAATCATGTTCATTTAATTATGCATTTAATGATACATGTTCGCCATGTTTAGATATTTTTACAAACTGTGGCACATTTATATATCCCAATAGAATCATTTTCTCTTTCCTTGTGATGGAACCACTAGTCGTAGCCCGACGACCTTTAGTGTCGGCCCACATGGGAGAGGTGGTGGGATAGTCTCGGTGTATAATTTTTAAGCTGGTTTCCGTGGGCCCCCTTGCTTGGCAGTAGCGTCCTACTGGGGGGGAAAACTAACTAGAGGCCTGGATCAAAGCATTGAGCCTGTGTGTGCACACGTGGTCAGGGACGTGGACTGACACTGACAAGTGTGACCCTGACTAGTTCTTGACCTTGGTTACTGTTACTTGTCTCACTTGCCGTGTTCCAGGCTAGTGGAGATACTTGAGACGCAGTATAAGTCGTCAGTGGACGCGTCTGGTCTTCTTTCTTGTGGTTTCCTCTTTCTCCTGTCACTTGGAAATGATGGAAATGTTGAATTTTCATTCTATTGGTAGATTATGATTATCATGTTTAATTATTCATTTGAATAGTAAATGGCATTTCAGTTAGCTATTTTAATTGTTCATATACTTGTACAGCTTTATTAACTGTTGTTTTCTTATGCCATTGCATTATTAATTGCTTTTATAAGTTTAGCTGCGAGGTAGGGATTTGTGTGAACCCTACTGAGTCTATGTTGTGAGACTCACCATTTCATTTCCAGGTGAGTAGCAGCAGCAATCCGCCAGTGGTTCTCGTGCTTTTGACGGCAGGTCGTAGGTGCCAGCAGTGATCTGTCTGTCTTTCTTTCCCTTTTGACCGGGGTATGTCCCGTGTAGTTGTGTATTTTGACTTCTGTCCAGTGTTGGGACTTGTAATGTATAGATCTGGACTATTATATAAAAATATCACTCTGATATTGTTAATTTCTTCCGCTTGAAATTACTATTTTATAATGCACGTGCAATTCTAGTTCATTATGCAACCTCCTCAACCAATCCTCCCAACCCTTACGGGGCCTCATCAGCCTCTTGGGTGGCGTCTCTGAGTTCTTGGTATCTGGTTACCGGTATCTGGATCTCCGGGTCATTACAGTTGGTATCAGAGTGGTGTTGGGGTGATGTATAAGGAATTGAAATTGCAATAGTCCAGAACAAGTCCATGTGTACCACAATTGCTGGCTTAGGTTGTTTTCTCGTGATTACTTATGATTCTTTCGTTGTGTGTCATTTCTTACGTATAGGTCTAAATGCCCCCTAGACAGAGAGTTCGATTTCAAACTACTGCACCCCAAGATGTTCCAAGAGAAGTGAGCGGTACTTTGCCTCATCCAGTGAATGTTCAAGGGCAAGGCCGTGTTGACCCAATTGCTAGTGAAGATTTATTGCCTCAAGGTGGTCGTGGTCGAGTTCTAAAGGAATTTCTTTTATTCCACCCACCAACATATGAAGGACAAGCGGATCCAAATGCGGATAGGGTTTGGCTGGATGCGACCGAGCATGTGTTCCGTTCTATGGAATGCACTGAAGATGAGAAGGTGATGCTAGTTACATTTCAGTTGCAGGGGGCAGCGCTCGCGTGGTGGACCACGGAGTGGGAGGTGACTTTTAAGTCCCGTCCTCTTCGACTGATTACATGGAAGGAGTTTGTTACTTCGTTCGAGCGTACATATAGTCCAGCTTATCTCAGAATGGACAAAAAGTAACAGTTTATGGAGTTAGCCCAGGGTGATATGACAGTCTTGCAGTATCGAATAAATTTATGGAATTGGGTCGATATGTTCCTCGTATTCTTGCTGATGAAGGGCTGAAAATTAAACAATTTTTGCGTGGTTTGAAGCCAGAATTGAGGCAACCTCTTATTGCAACCAGAGTGGCAGAGTTAGATATGGCTTATCAGGCAGCAGCAGCATTAGAATTTGATATGGCAAGATTGCGAGGGCGAACACAAGTTGAGTCAATGCAGCAAAGTGTACAGCATCAACAGGCTAGTAGTCAACCAAGTGTGATGGGGGTACCATCTTTTGTTCCTTCTGCCAGTGGTACTTCCTCTATGAAATCTAAATTTCGGCGGATGTTCAGAAAATCCAAGAAGCAGTATGACCGGCAAGCTTCCTCTGGTAATGTGCAACAATCAGCACCCTCTTCTTTTCAACGATAGGGATCGGTGGCTAGTCAGCCGAGACCATGTCCGAGGTGTGGTGGTAATCATTTGGGTAGACCGTGTTCGATGCCCGTGGTGTGTTTTCGGTGTGATCAGGTGGGACACGTGGTTCGTGATTGTCCGTTGAGGCCGAAGCAGCCTGTTCCATTTTCACAGCCATAACAGTTCGGACCTCGACCACCTTCACAGTCACAACAGTATTCACAGGCATCAGTATCGTCATCGCAGTAGTCTACGGCAGGTGGAAAGAAGCAAAAAGGGAGAGTCACGCATATGACTCGTTCTGAAGCAATTGCATCTCATCTTGTGGAAGGTACTATTATGATTTATGGTCATGCAGCCCGTGTTTTATTTGACTCAAGTGCTTCTCATTCATTTATTTCAAAAGATTTTGTTGCTTGTATTGAGGAGCCGACATCAGAGATGTCTTGTGAGTTAGTTGTTAAATTGCCTTCTGGGGAGTTCATGTTTACTCCTTTCTATCTTGATGAGACTCCTATAGTGATTGGGAATCAGCAGTTGCCAGCTAGATTATATGCGTTGAAGCTGGTAGACTATGATGTTATTCTGGGCATGGATTGGTTAGATGATTATGGAGCCGTGGTTGATTGTAAAACGAAGAAAGTTTATTTTCAGCCATCTGGGAAAGCGGCATTCTATTTTAAAGGCATTCGATCTCGTTCTTCTGCTATTCGAGCCTATAGATTACTTAATGCAGGTTGTCAGGGATTCTTTGCTTCCGTGGTTGCTGTTGAGGCACCACAGCAGGAGATAGGTGATATTCCTGTGGTTTGTGAATTTCCCGATGTGTTTCCTGATGAGTTACCAGGCTTACCTCCACAGCGAGAGATTGAGATGGTGATTGAACTAATTCCAAGTACGACACCTTTATCAAAGGCACCTTATCGGATGGCTCCTGCCGAATTGAAAGAATTAAGATCACAGTTGTTAGAATTATTGAAAAGAGGCTATATCCGTCCTAGCTTTTCTCCATGGGGTGCTCCTATGTTATTTGTGAAGAAGAAAGATGGAAGCCTGAGGCTATGTATTGATTACAGGTAATTGAATCAGGTGACTGTCAAGAATAAATATCCTTTGCCCAGGATCGATGATTTATTTGACCAACTTTAGTCGGCGATTGTCTTTTCACGGATTGATCTTCGATCTGGTTATTACCAATTAAGGATTGAGGAATCTGATGTGGAGAAGACTACCTTTAGTACAAGGTATGGTCATTATGAATTTTTAGTTATGCCATTTGGGCTAACCAATGCTCTAGCAGCATTTATGGACCTAATGCATCGTGTGTTTCGTCTCTATTTGGATCAATTTGTGGTGATCTTTGTGGATGACATTTTGGTCTATTCTACTTTTGAGGAAGAACATGTTCAGCATCTTAGGGTGGTATTGTAGACTCTGCGAGATCACGAGCTCAATGCAAAATTTAGCAAATGCGAGTTTTGGCTTTGAAAAGTTCATTTTCTAGGCCATGTGATTTCTGGCAATGGAGTTGCAGTTGATCCTGTTAAAATTGAAGCTGTTCTTCAATGGCAGAGCCCTAAGACTGTGATAGAGATTAGGAGCTTTCTGGGTCTTGCTGGGTATTATAGAAGATTCATTCAAGATTTTGCACGGGTTACCGTGCCAATGACTCAGTTGACTCGCAAAAATGTGTCATTTGTGTGGTCGGATAAGTGTGAATAGAGCTTCAATAAGTTGAAAAGGCTGCTCACCACTTCTCTAGTGCTTGTTTTGCCTTCTGGCTCGGGTGGATTCGTAGTATGTACGGATGCTTCTCGAGTAGGTTTGGGTGCAATGCTTATGCAACATGGCAAGGTCATAGCGTATGCATCCCGGCAATTAAAATAGCAAGAAGAGAATTATCCTACTCATGATTTAGAGTTGACGGTGGTGATCTTTGCATTGAAAATCTGGAGACACTACTTGTATGGTGAGAAATTTGAGATCTTCACGGATCATCAAAGTTTGAAGTATGTGTTTTCTCAAAAAGATTTGAATCTTAGTCAGCGTAGATGGATGGAGTATATGAAAGATTATGATTTTACTCTGTCTTATCAACCTGGCAAGATGAATGTGATGGCTGATGCATTGAGCAGAAAAATGCAAATCAGTCATTTGTTGATACGAGAATGGAAGTTGTAGGAATAGTTTCCTTGTGAGACGTTCAGATTGAAAATTCCCCGTGATCCGATGGTAGCTGTTTTTGCTAGTCTGGTGATGACTCCAGCAATTTACCAGCAGATCAGGGAGGCGCATCAATCAGATTTTGAGTTGTCCCGCATTGTGTTAATGCTAGATGTGGAGTTCGGTGATGATTCAGTGGTTAGATTAAGAGGTATACTTTATGTTCCAGCTGATGATTTGTTGAGGAATGTTATTTTACGTGAGGTGCATGGATACCGTTATGTTATTCATCCCGGCACCACGAAAATGTATGAAAATCTGAAAAGGCAATTTTGGTGGCCAGGTATGAAAAGGGATGTAGCTGATTTTGTGTCTAAATGTTTGACATGTCAACAGGTCAAAGCTGAGCATCAAAGGCCCGGAGGAATGCTTCAACCTTTGGAGATTCTGATGTGGAGGTGGGACCATATCACTACTGATTTTGTTGTGGGTTTACCCCGGACTTCACAAGGCTATGATGGTATTTGGCTGTTAGTTGATCGTTTAACTAAGACAATGAGATTGTTGCCGATCAAGGTGACGTGGAATGTTCAGAAATTGACTGAGCTTTATGTTGCAAAGATTGTGCCATTGCATGGAATTCCAATATCCATTGTGTCAGATCGTGACCCACATTTTACTTCTGGCTTTTGGCGAAGTTTTCAAAAGGTGTTGGGTATAGAATTGGCATTTAGTTCAACGTATCATCCATAGTCTGATGGTCAGTCCGAGAGGACTATTCAGATATTAGAAGATATGTTGCGATCGTGTTGTCTGGATTGACAGGGTTCGTGGAGTCAACACTTGTCGTTGGTGGAATTCTCTTATAATAATAGTTATCATTCCAAAATTGATATGGCACCGTATGAAGCTTTGTATGGACATCCTTGTCATACACCGTTGGACTGGTTTGAGACTGGTGACCGACTATTGACAGCACCAGATATGATTCAATAATGTGTTGATGTGGTACGTCTGATCAGGCAGAACATGTTGACAGCTCAAAGTCGACAGAAGAGCTATGCAGATCGGCGTAGAAGACCATTGCAATTTGAGCTTGGAGATTCTGTTTTTGTAAAATATCTCCAATAAAAGGCATGATGAGATTTGGGAAGCGTGGAAAGCTGAGTCCCCGATATATTGGTCTGTTTCCTATTTTGGAACGTATGGGCCAAGTGGCTTATCGACTTCAGTTGCCATCGGCGATGCAAGCAATCCACGATGTGTTTCATGTTTCCCAATTAAGAAAGTATTTTCCTGATGCATCTCATGTATTGGATGATTCAATGTGGCCGGAGGTGACAGGGGATCTATCCACGCCAGAGTTTCCGATACGGATTGACGATCGTCGTAAACAATGACTGAGGAATAAGGTAATCCCTCTGGTAAAGGTAGTATGGCAGCGTCGCTCGGGTAATGAGGCTACTTGGGAACGTGATGATGAAATGCGTCAACAATTTCCCTTTTTATTTGAATAAGGTATATCTTCCTTCAGTTCTCTCCTTGTGCTTCCTTTTAAATTTCGAGGATGCAATTTTTATTAGGAGGGAGGGACTGTAAGACCCGGTTGTAGCGGCAGAAAAATGGTTCCTAGTCCACGTACCACCTTCTCTATTTATTTGTTGTGAAAAATCGTCTCACGCCCGTGGATGTCTTCACGGAGCAAGAAACCAGAAGGGCGTCAGAAGGAGTCCCGGGTGTTACCCCAGGGGACAACCCTCCGATGCTTAAGTCAGCAAGGGATTTAATGAGCGATAGAGCAGAGCAGAGTAAGAGAAAGGTAGGGGCCATAGGAGTCGATCCAGGAGGCGTGTAGATCCTCTGTATGCGTGCTCGCCGGTCCCAGTGGGCTCTCGGAGAGTGCTCGCTGGGTGGTAAGGCCGCTTCAGGAGGTAGAAGATCTCTGGACGTAGATGGCCCTCTTGTCATTATTGCTGGTAGGGCTGCTCTCTTCTCAGTAGAAGGCTCGGGGGGAGGAGTATCCTCTTGCGTAGTCGTGTGGGGTTTTTAGTAGAAGAATCTACCGTGCTCTTCTCTTCTTTCGATGTCCCTTTTATATGAGTTTTCCTGGAGCGAGGGCCTCATCCCTTGATAGGGAAGGGTCTGTTTAGTTGGAGTAACGTTCCCCGCTATGTCGGCGGGAGTTTCCCGTTAGAGGGCGATAGCCCCGGCGTAGGCCGGTCCCTGGGCGAGTCTTACGGCACTCATGGAGCGTGCTCGCCTGTTACGGGGTCAAGGCCGGCGTCGTGGGGGCAACGGTCGGTCGTCGGAGTGTCCTCCGGTGAGAACTGCGCTTGGGCCGGCCTCATCGGCGTCGTGGAATCCGATGCTCCTTTTGGCCGGTGATCCTCTTACTGGATTGGACGTGCATGTTTGCCCCTAGCGTGGGCTTAGCGCTTCTGAACCTTAATGGGCCGCTCGCGCCTGGGCCGTTCCTGGGTCAAACCAGATTTACCCTCCTCACTTCCGCCCTACTCTTAGTTGCCGAGCACTCGCAGGGGACTAAGAGTAGCCCAAGAGAGGGTTCTTCTGGAGGGTGTGATTCGAAGGCGATTTTCCTCGTACGGCGGGAGTTGGTGGCTTCGAGGCCTGCTTGGCGCGCAAGGTGCCTCTGGCGGTGGCAGAGGCCACGCTGGCAATGATGACGTCGGGACTTGTCTTGTTTTAGGGATGTGGGCTTAGAACGGTCGCCTGGCCTCGGTAGCCATACCGTCGTAGCGACAGGTGTCCCTTCGCCTGACCCTCAGGGGGCAACCGTCGGATAGTAGTGGGTGGTTTATAAGGAGCGTGGAAGGGGCTCTCGCAAACCATACCCACGTCTCGCTGGTCACTATGCTCTGTCATAGGCTTTCGCTTCCTTTTGCCCGACGAGGATCCTTCTCCCTTGGTTCTTCTTTTATGCGGTAGTGATGCCTCCACGCAGGAGACCTCTTAGCGTCGAGTCCCCCTCTTCGGAGGAGATGCCTCAGAATCGAGGCGGTGTGTCGAGCACCTCGGGTGCGAGCACTAGTCTGCCTGACTCCCAGCCCTTAGTGGCCTACCGGGTGTTCCACGGGTTGCAGGAGACCTTCCAGATCCCCCCCGAGTACGACATCATCTTTCCTGCTGTGGGAGACGACATAATGAGTCACCCCCCTGGCGGGATCATGATCCCAGTAAATTCCTTCTAGGAGGGTCTCCGTATTCCTGTCCGCCCCTTCATCGCGAACGTCCTCACCCATTACGGGCGGAATCCTTGGGGATTATCCCCCAATTCGTACAGTATCCTCTGCGGGTTCGTCTACGCGTGCCGCAGATCATCGGTGGCGCCGAGCGTCGATCTGTTCCGACAGTTCTTCCACCTTCAGAGTTGTCCGTCCGACACTTTCTTCGCCTACTTCAAGGCCCGCGCCAAGGATCACTTTATCTCCGTCTCTCGTACCGTGTCTAACCGCAAGGGGTGGGCGGAGCGGTACATATACTTGATCAAGTCGAAGGACTGGGAGAGGGTCTCTGATGGCTGGATGCGGAGTGGCTACCCTCGCCCTTGGCGCGACTCGAAGCCCCCTCTGAATGCTGAGGGTCGCCAAAATCTGAGGGCGGTTTCTCGGTACCCCCTCGTCAATATGGACCACGTTCTGACCCCGATGCTGCTTCGAGAGCTGGGGTTATGTCCCCCGTTGCCGCAAGGTACTGGCCGAGCTTTCCCGTAGGGTTGTGGTGGTAGTGGCTGATGCTTGACCAACCTCTGGTCCTCCGGAGGAACCCTGCGCCAGCTCCCTGGCGGCCGTGGCCTGAGCCCGGAGAGGGTGGCCCGGCCTTTGAGCAGTATAGGCTTGGGTACCTGGACGGCTGGCGGGAGGCCCTGGAGAAGGTTAACCGCTTGTACGCTGGCAGAGGAGTCCTGCTTCTTTAGTCGGATAGGATCCGTCCTTAACGGGATGATAAGAGTAAGGGTAGAGCCGTCTTTCTAACTTCCGCTATCTTCTTCTTGCTCGTCTTCATGGTGCATGACCGATGTTTGCTCCTTGCAGGTGCTTGGTGAGATGCTCCTCGTTGCTGGAACATCGTCCTACTTTCTGGTAGGAAGGATCATAAGGAAGGGTGGAATCTATTTTCCATTCTTCCACTCGGTGGGCCTGGCCGTGCGGCTTGGACGACGGCGGTGGGCTCCTCAGTTTTGAAGGCATGGCTAATACGCCAAGGTGGGCAGCCTAATGTGTTGGCCTCGTGGTACTGTTGCCTTCCGCTGGCTTGTGTGGGCCTGCTAGTTCCCTCTAATGGGTGCAGCTTGCCGGTCTTCTTCCGAGTGCGGGTGGCCAGAGCTACTGGCCAAGTTTTCCTCGTGCATGCCTTCTACCAGTGAAGCCCTTTGTTGGGCTGGGGATCTTGTCCCTCTTCTCTGGCATAGGAGGCTTCTCTGTGGGTACCCTTTCACGGAACAAAAATTGGTACCTACGCCTGCTTGAAGACTCTGCATGATCGTCGACAGAGGATGGTGCCTAGGAAGCGAGTTGTTGGAGTCATACGTCGCCATCGTCGAGCACTTTTGTTTCTCCATGTACTTATATCTAGCCCGCGTGGGGGTACTTTTCCGATTTTCTAGCAGCTTGTAATTTGACTAAAGAAATACAAATTCTTTTCTTCTGAGCCGATATTGGTGTGTACCTTTTGTTGGAGTTTTTTTGCGTACTTTTCTTGGCGATCTTCCGTACTCATCTTCCACGGTGCTCGTGTCCTCTGTAGGGACCCTTAGGTCGCCACTTCATTTTCGAGGGGAGCCGTGCTCGCCTCGAGGGAACCCGTAGGTTACCTCCTTATTTTCAAGGGGAGCGGTGCTCGCCTCCAGGGAGCTCTTAGACTGCCTTCTCATTTTCAAGGGGAGCAGTGCTCGCCTCTAGGGGGCCCGTAGGCTACCTTGTTGTTTTCATGGGGAGCGATGCTTGCCTCTAGGAAACCCATAGGCTACCTTGTCATTTTCAATGGGAGTCGTGCTCGCCTCTAGGAAACCCGTAGGCTACCTTCTTATTTTCAAGGGGAGCAGTGCTCGCCTCTAAGAAACCCATAGGCTACCTTGTTGTTTTCAAGGGGAGTTGTGCTCGCCTCTAGGAAACCCGTAGGCTACCTTCTTGTTTTCAAGGGGAGTCATGCTCGCCTCTAGGAAACCTGTAGGCTACCTTCTTGTTGTTTGTGGGCAACTTACCTTAGTGGAGTACGGCTGGTGACGTTTTACTGGAAGTATTTCCTAAGGTTGACGGAGTTCCACGTTCTGGGTACCTCTCTCCCCCCAAGCGTCACTAGCCTATACGCTCCTTTTCCGAGTGCTTCTGCTACCCAGTATGGGCCTTCCCAGTTGGGTGCGAGTTTTCCCGTGGCTCTTCGTGGATCAGCCACGCTTGCTCTTCGTAGAACTAGATCTCCAAGGAAGAAGTGTCGCTCCTTAACTCGGGCGTTGTAATACTGTGCCAGCTTCTGCTGGTACGCCACAAGCTTTATCTGGGCACTGGTTCTTCTTTCGTCGAGCAAGTCCAGGTTTTCTCGCATCGCCTGGTTGTTTCTGGCCTCATCAAAGTGTCCCACTCGTAACGAGGGGTTGGATATTTCCACCGGGACTACTGCCTCAGCTCTGTACGCGAGATGGAAGGGCGTCTCTCCGATGGCGGCTCTGGCGATGGTCCGATGAGCCCACAGGATGCTGGGGATTGAATCCATCCATGCGTCTCCTGCTTGATCCAAGCGAGTGTTGATGCCATGGAGTAGAGTTCGGTTGGCATTTTCTACCAATCCGTTGGCTTGGAAATGTCCCACCGAGGTATAGTGGTTCCAGATCCCCAACTCCGAGCACTTCTCCTGAAAGGTGGTGCTCGCGAACTGTCTGCCGTTGTCGATAGTGAGAACTCTGGGGATTCCAAACCGACAAATGATGCGCAATACAAATTTCCAAGCTACTTCGCTTGTTATCTTTCCCAAAGGTTCAGCTTTGATCCATTTGGTGAAGCAGCTATGAGGAATTTCTTCCTCCCTTGTGCTTCAGGGAAAGGTCCCAGTATGTCGATCCCCCACCGCGCGAACGTGCGAGGCTCCGTCAAGGCGTGGAGCTGCGTCGCAGGTTGGTGGTGCAAGTGGGAGTATTTTTGACATTGGGGGCACCTTCGAACGTAGTTGAGGCAGTCCTGCTGCAAGGTCGGCCACCAGTACCCTTGTAGGATCAGCGTCCTCGCGAGTGTTCGCCCTCCCACATGACTTCCGCAGAGTCCTTCGTGGATTTCTTGGATGGCCTGGCCGGCTTCCGTGGGGAAGAGGCACTTGAGTAGAGAGCTGAGAGGGACCGGCGATATAGTCGGCCGCCCACCATAGTGAAATGGGCCGCTCTCGCCCGCGTGCGCCGTGCTTCGGCGTGATTGCTGGGGATCTGTTGCCGAAGGAGGAAATCGAGCAGGGGATCCATCCAGGAGGGTTCGTAGTCGATGGCGTTTACCTGGAGCATTGGATCGTCTATGCTCAGTGCTGACAATTCCTCTATCAGGATCGATCTCGAGCTGGAGACCGTGGTGGCTGATGCCAGACGGGGGAGGGCGTCTGCTCGGACGTTCTCTTCACGCGGGATATGGACAACTTCGAAGCGGGCGAACTCGCTCGCCGCGGCCTTGGCCTTCTCCAAATATTTCATCATAGAGGGGTCTCAAGCCTCGAACTCCCCCTTGACTTGGTTGGCGATGAGCATGGAGTCACTGTATGCTCGCACCCTCGATGCTCCTAAGTGTTTCGCCATGCGCATCCCGGAAAGGAGCGCCTCATATTCGGCCACATTGTTCGTGGTCGAGAAGTTGAAGCGCAGGGCGTACTGTAGCTCTATGCCCTCTGGTGAAAGTAAGACCAGCCCCGTGTCGCTGCCCGCGGCGCAGGAGCACCCGTCGACGTATAGCTCCCAGGCGGCGCTCGAGGTCTGCTCGGGCGAATCCTCGGTGGGTAGGGTGCATTCGACGATGAAATCCGCGAGTGCCTGGGTCTTGATCACTATCCTCGGTCGGAACTTGATGTCAAATTCTCCCAACTCGATGACCCACTTGACTAGTCTTCCGGACGCGTCCGGGTTCTACAGAATTTGCTGGAGGGGCTGGTTGGTGAGGACGGCGATCGGGTGGGCCAGGAAGTATGGCCGTAGCTTGCGAGCGGCCGTAATCAAAGCGAGGGAAAACTTTTCAATCTGTGAATACCAGAATTTCGGTCATTGCAACGCTCGACTGACGTAGTAGACGAGCTTCATGACTCCTGCTTCCTCTCGTGTGAGCACAGCACTCATGGTGCTGGGAGTCACGGACAAGTATATGAGTAGCAGTTCCCCCCCTTGGGGTTTGGAGAGGACAGGAGGTGCTGTCAGGTACCGCTTCAATTCTTCGAACGCCTGCTCGCACCCCTGGTCCCAGTCGATCCATCCTTTCTTCTCCGGCACCAGGTTGGCTTGATTAACCAGTCGGAAGAAGGGTAGACATCGTTCGGCGGCTTGGGATAAGAACCGGGCCGGAGCAGCGACGCACCCGGTGAGACATTGTACGTCCCTCACCCATCGTGGTCGCTCCATCTCCAACACCGCTTTGATCTGGTCGGGGTTGGCTTCGATCCCTCTGTGGGTTACGAGGAACCCTAAGCACTTGCCTGACCGTACCCCGAACACACACTTAGCATGGTTGAGTTTCATGTTGTACCTTCTGAGCGTAGCGAAGGTCTCAGCCAAGTCGCGCAAGTGCTCGGCTGCTCGGAGGCTTTTCACGAGCATGTCGTCGATGTAGACCTCCATGTTGCGTCCGATCTATGAGTCAAACATATGGTTGACTAGGCGTTGGTATGTAGCTCCCGCATTTTTTAGCCCGAATGGCATACGCGTGTAGCAGTAGAGGCCGTGGTCGGTGATGAACGCGGTCTTGTCTTGGTCAGGTTGATGCATGCTGATCTGATAGTATCCTGAATAGGCGTCAAGGAAGCTCAGCATCTCATGCCTGGCCGTGGCGTCAACTAGCTGGTCAATCTGTGGCATGGGGAAGCTATCTTTGGGCGTGGCTTTATTGAGGTCAGTGTAGTCCATGCACATTCGCCACTTCCCGTTGTTTTTGGGTACTTGGACGACATTGGCTACCCAATCTGGGTACTGGGTAGGCCGGAGAAGTCCTGATCATAATTTCTCGCCTACTTGTTGCCTGATGACGGCCTGTCACTTGGGGTTGCATCGTCTTCGGCGCTGCTGCACCGGGCGGCAGTTGGGGTCCAACCTTAGTTGGTGCGTAATGACCTCCGGGGGAATCCTGGGGAGATCGTCCTCGGACCAGGCGAACACATCCTGATTGGCCGCGAGGAAGCTCGCATACGCTCGTTTGTCGTGCTCGGGCAAGGTAGCGCCGATCTTTAATGACCTACTCGGGTCGCCCCCGACCTGGATAAGGTTCAAGTCCTCAGCTGGAGCGCTCGTGCTCGGACCCTGGTCTTCGACCCTTGCCTTCTTCTCTGGAGGCGCTTCTTCAGGGGGTCAATCGCGGGTGGAGATGAGGTAGCATCTCCTCGATTCCCGTTGATCGCCCCGGACTTCCCCTACCCCATAGGGGGTGGGGAATTTCAGCTTCTGGTGGTAGAGGAAGGGACGCCTTGAAGCGTACCGAGGATTCCTTGGCTGATGATAGTGTTGTATCCCGTCATTGCACGGACCACAGTAAAGTCGGCGAGGAAAGTTACCTTTCTCGGTGTCGTCCCGAATGTGATCGGGGGCGTGATACGCCCTTCTGGGCGAACAGTCATGCCGGAGAACCCGTATAGCGGTGTGTGCAATGGCGCGAGTTGTGATACATCCACTCCCGTGAGTACTAGACAGTCGTACGCAATAACATCAGGTCCGCTTCCATTATCCACCAGAATGTGTCGCACAGTACATTGATTGATGGTGGCGGACACCACCAGAGCATCGGAGTGGGGCGTGGTGACGCCTTCAAGGTCATCCTCAGAGAAGACTATGGGGTCTCCCGGGTGGCCTGGGGGGATAACCTCCTCGGGGTCCCTTCGCCCTGGTCCGCCGTTTTGAGGGCCGTCGCGTACCGACACCTTCTGCTCGCGCTATCTCCCCCGAACGCGGGCCCCTTAGAGATCATCATGATCTCCTTTTCGTTGGGCCGATTATCGATCGGGGGAGGTGTCTTCTATCGTCTCTCGGCGGCCTTGGCAAGGAGCTTATCTAGGAGCCCTCTGCGTACGAGGTCCTTGATGGCATCCTTCATGTTGATGCAGTCGGCGGTGTCGTGGCCATGGTCCCGGTGGAACCGGCCGTACTTCTTCTTATCCCGCGAGTTAGGATCTGACTTCATCCGCGAGGGCCATTTGAAGAACGGCTCCTCGCAAATTTCAATCAAGATCTGATCGGGCGGGGCCGTCAGGGGCGTGTAGTGGCGATATCCACCCCTTTCCTTCTTGGAGCGATCGCGGTGGTCTCCATCGCGCCGCTCTCGATTGCTCTGACCCTCGCGCGGTGGGTCAGCGGTTCTTTTGCGATTGGGCTGGTTGGCCCAGGCCGCGCGGCGTAGGGCCGCAGAGTTCTCCTCGCAGTGCGCGTGCTTCTGGGCCAGCGCGAGGAGGTCTGGAAGGGTCGTCGGGGCTTCGACTCTGAGCGCGCGTCAGAGGATGTGATATCGCCTCCCCTGAGTGAGTGCCGTGGTGGCGATGCCGACGTCGAGGTGGCAGATCCGGAGTGCCTCCGCACGAAAACGAGAGATGAAGTCCCATAGCGCCTCCTCCTTCCCCTGCCTGAGGGCGAGTAGGGTTACTGCTGATTTGGCTACCTTTCGGCAGCCTACAAAGTTCTCCTTGAACAGCCTCTTGAGCTGTTGGAAAGAGGAGATTGTCCCAGCTGGTAGAGACTCGAACCACGCCCAGGCGTTCTCTCGAAGAGTGGTGACGAACGCTAGGCACTTTATGGTGTTCGAGGCTCGGTGGAAGACCAGGTGGGACTCGAAGCCGTGCAGGTGGTCGGTTGGGTCGGTGGTGCCGTCGTAATAGGCGAACGACGGCAACTGAAACTTTGGCGGGATGGGGGCTTCCATGACCTTTCTAGAAAAGGGGGCATGGAAGTCTTGGTCGTCGTCGATGAGGCTGCGATTCTTAGCGGCCAGGAGGACGTTGTCCAGGTATCGGACCTTATCCTCTATCTCGTCGAATCGCTGGAGCCGGCGGTCCATCTCCGGATTAGAGAGGAGGGGGCTGCGTCCCTGTGGAACGCGCTTTCTCGTTCTCTTCTTTATATATATATATATATATATATATGGATTATTTATTGATTTATTGGAGTGCCAGTCACCGGGGTGATAATTTTATTATGCGCTCGATCTGACTTTTAATTAGTCGATTGTGAAGTTCGAGTCGGGACCCGAAGTCCGTCATACCATAAAGGCTATGATGTTAATTACGCCCTTCCTAAGAAGGACAACCCTTGATTAAATGCCAAAAATAGGAGGAAGGTAGTGGCAAAAAAATAATACTCAAATGAGAGAGACGGTTGGTTCATCAGCAGGGCGTTAAATGGCCTGAGTGAAGCAAGGATACATCAAATGCGGAGCAAATCCAGCGGCATGTCCCCATTACCTTGGACTATGCAAGATGGGGATAGGAAACCACCCATGCAGCGGCAGGGTGGGATCCATAAAAGATCGGGTATATCTAACCCGGAATCCGGATAAGGACCGGTGCGACATGGCACACCCTGTGCAGGCGTGATGTCTTATTGATATCCCCCTTCGGAAGACCATCGGAGAACATGCAAGGGCAGAACTCCGTGGGCCAGCGGGGTTAGGAGAGAATACCATGATCACTCAAGGTGATACGAATGAATTTTGGCAGCATATCCCCTTTATCCTGGATTATGCCAAGAGGAGATAAGCCATCATCCACGGGATGCCGGGATGAAAGCCGGAAAAGAAGGGGGGCACCAGGCCCGGGGCCATCACCCACATCCATAGCACCGATTTATGTTCCTTCGGAACCCGTCGGAGCACATGTAGTGACATAGCCCGTTAGGTCCATAAGGTTATAAAGAAATCCGGATCGGAACAGAACAATGTAGGGGAGGTCCTCCCCATTGATTTATTTCCTGAGGGATGCCAAGTGTTCTCCGTATATCCCTTGGATGGGTACAACATGGGGATCAAGGTTTAGGCCAAGAAGAAAGAGGTTCTCGGCGTAAGGATCAGGAGTATGGCCCGGCTTCTCGGCGTGGGCTGAAGGGAGCTCCCGGCGCGCCATGAAGGGGGTTATCGGCCTAGGCCAAAGGGAGGAAGAAGAGGATCTCGGCGCGGGAGTTCCCGGCGCGCGCCGCGCCGGGAACTATTCACGCCGAGAAGGTGCTGGGCTTGAGCGCCGTGAGGGCTCATGGGGTTTTACGGTACCCTGTTTTGGGGGTTTTTCACGGGATTCAGACATGGCCTGGGGAATGGATTCAGGAGGCAAGTGAGGAAAGAGCCAGGGGCCTACCAGGTTGACAGCAGAGGGTCACAGATGAAAGGGGTTCGAGGGATCAGAGTCACCGGGCCTTCGAGCTCTCAGGAACAGGCTTCACGCCATCAGTATTGCCGACCATCCAGGAGATCGAGAGACGACAAACTCTGATCCCTGCAATGGCCCTAGTGGCTTGAGAAATTTGAGAAGAAAATCACGGACTCCGCGACGTTTAAATCATCGATGACATCGAGGGAGAGAGGGGGGAAACAAGGCCCAGAAATCCACAGTGAGGATTGGGGCTTTGTTGGCTCTGTCCCATCCTAAACAGGCATGCATATAAAGGGGAGCCGGCAGACGATTAACGTGTCGAGCTTGGATGAATTGAATTGGGCGGCATATCCCCCGGGCTTATAGACATGCCAAATAGGGATAGGAAGCCATCCACGTAGCGACGGGATGGAATCCAGATAAACAGCGGGGGATCTTCCCCTTTGAACTCCCTGCTCGGTTGGAGGGTCTATGATATTCATTTTCCCGATGGATAGAGTCAAGCGGGGTGCGTATCGATCACACTCCCTTGGCCTTCCGGGGTTCACCCTATCGGATAGAATTTCGGCAGCGTTTCCCCTTCTTTCGGGTCATGCCAAAGGAAATAGGCCGTCATCCACGGGTACGGGATGATAACCGAAAAGAAGGCTTGGGCTCCCTGATGATGCAGGTGCCCATGGCAATGCTTGCTATCCCCTCAAGAACCGTCGGGGCTTATACAGTGGTATGGCCCCTTAGGTTATAGGGTTATGAATGGATTTGATCTAAGATGATGTAGGGGGGTTTCCTCCCGTTAATCTCATCCCTGAGGTACATATGGCGACCATGAATATCCCCTTCAGCCGATATAACAGGTTGGACAAGGGTTGAAAGGCAGATGAAGAGACAGGCTCCTGGTATGAGTGTATTGGCCTGAAAGGAGGATCTCGGCGCGGATTGATTAGCCAAAGAGGGGCTCTCGGCATAGGAAGATGAACAGGCAAGGGGGTTCTCGGCGCGCTGGTTCCCGGCGTGCTCACCATTGCGCCGAGGGCTGTTGCTGCCGAGAAGCTCCGACAGCCCTGTTTTGGAATTCAGATTTGATTGGGACCGTATCTGGGGATCAAATCAGTCTGGCACTGTGGACTTCGATGCCATGGCATTAGGGTTTTGCTGAGGGACCGAAGGGTCAAGGTCATCACTTATCAGAACCTCCTGGGATCGCATTCGTCTACAGACGGGACACATCTTCTATAGCCAGCAATTCAGGAAATCAAGAGATTGATGTCTCCGATTCCTAAACGGCTTGGGGGCCTCGCAAGAAACTCAGATGCCTGCGAAGAATCTGCCATCGAGACAGGAGGGGAGAGGGAAACAGGACCCAATAACCCATTAGATAAGGATTGGGGCCCTGACTTCCTTCCTCTTTGAAGCACAGACTCACGGGGATGACTCTGAAAACGAAACGTCTAGAATATTGGACGTTCAGATGAAAGATACATTCATAGAAAGACAGAGGGCAAAACTTTGATTGCCTAATATCAAGCACGGCAACCACTAAATTTCATTTCATCTCATTATCACCACTTACATCGACTGCAAGGCTAAAGCCGAGAAACGGGTAAGGGGAGGAACAGAGGCAGGGAAGAAAAGAACTCTCGACCTCATCTGAATAGCTAAAGCATGAAGGCATATACCATTACATACAGAGGAAATCAAAATAAAAGCAAACATGGGGGGGGGAGGGTGGAGCATTGACTCCTCTCCCTCCCCCGAGCAGCCCACCTGGAGCTTCTTCTTCTTCTTCTCTTCTTCTTTCTTTTCAGTAGGGTCTCTTCTCTCTTTTCTATCTGTTTTCTGGATGAGGTTTTCTTTTCTCTCCTCCGTCTTCTTGTTCGTCTCGAGAGAAAGGGGGTTTTATAGGCATAGCACCCCCTCCCTATCGGCATGATCATCTCGGCGCCCGGTTGATGAGCTCCCGGCGCGCCTTATTCGGAGGCAGTAGGCTTCCCGGCGCCCCTTCCTCATATGGGTCTTGTTGGGCTCTCGGCGCCACACGGCTGGGCCCGTTTAGATCTTTTAGTCTTTTATGCTTCCTCATCAGTAAGCTTGAGCTGTTAAGCCGCTTAATCTGTCCCTTCATTTGTCGGTCCCTCGAGTCCGTCAGGCTAGGCGAAGGCCCATCAATTGGTGAGTTAGCATAGCTTCATCAGAATATTTCTGGGGATTTTCATCAGTCAGTGGACTGCAGTTCTTCATCAGTACTGCCGTCTGAGCGACGACAATACCGGACATCAGCTTGGCCGGGGAGGGCTTCAGCCGGGTGGTAGCTTCAGTGATAAATCTTCCGTAATCCTGGTCTTGCAGGGACTTCCGGGATCTTCATCTTTCACTCAATCTTCATTATGTCTCGTTTCTATTGTCTGTTATATTTCAGGTGTCAACAAATGCCCCCCACTTGCAGGTAGCGAGAGTGCAGAATAAATGACACGGTGCCTGCAGGTGCATAATTCAGCATCTGAACCCATTTCTCAGTTTGGGACTGCTAATCATCTTTCATTTTGCAGCTTGGAAGCTTCTTTGCATTGACTTTTCTTGTAATTTCTTTCAATTACTTTTGATCTCTTTGTTTTGAATACTCTCGTCACGGCTCTCTCGGCCTGTAGCTTCTCGGCGCAATCACCGGTAGGGACTCTCGGCGGAGAGCTTCTCGGCGCGCCCGGCAAGGGGGCTCTCGGCAGCACTTCTCGGCGTGCCTTTTGGCCGAATGGGGCTCTCGGCCTGGGGTTCTCGGCGGCCGTTTCTCGGCGCGCCTTTCGGCCGAAGGGGGCTCTCGGCCTGGGGGGTTCTCGGCGCGCATTTGACCGCGCCGAGAACCTCTTTGCTTAGGGCTTCTATTTAAGGCGCCGAAAGCCTCCTTCCTTCTCATTTGATACGGCCTCTTCTCTCTCTTCAGTTTCTTTTCCTTCTCGGCGGTGGCGGCGAGTTCCTCCCCTCCGGCCGTCCATCTTTCTTCCCGTCTCATTAGACTTCGCCCGGGTAGGACGTTCTTTGGGGATTTAATCCCTTTTGCTTCCGGGATCGCCCCCTCTTGGTTGGCGACTCCCTATTCTCCTTGGGCAGACCCCGAATAAGGGGAGATGCTGCTGAAATTTTCAAGGGCTTCATATAATAATCCTTACGAAACTGCCTCTTATCTTAGGTCTTTTACTTAACATTTCTTTTTCCTGACTGCAGATATTGCAATGGCTTCCGGCTCTGCTGCTGCATCCTCTGGAGCTGTCGGGGCCAGTTCGTCAGCCCAGCCAGATATATCACGGGCCACAGTAAACTGGCTGAATGTGCACAGTCTAGACTTCGGATATGACAAAATCGCTTCCGTTGATGAATCGTCTGATTCTGAAACCGACACGGTGTCAACATCCCGGGTATACTCCACTGTCATGGAAACATGCTTCAGACGGGGCACTGATTATCGTCCGGATTTCCCGAAGGACAAGCACTTGATGCCGTTTATCCGGACTTTCACCGTGGGTGGAATGCGGGACTATCGAATAGCTCGTGCAGTTGAAGCCGCAATTCTGGTCGAGAGAGACAGCCTGAAAGATTCAGTGTATCGTGGGAAGGCTATATATCTTCCCGGGGAGAAGCGTGACTGGGATGCAGTCCTTGGCATATCGGAGCTGGAGCCGGAAAAGAAAATGCTGACCCGGGCCCCGGAGTTCACACCTGCTCGGTGGGATAATGCCAGTGGCCGAGTTCATAGGGAGAAGCCCGGCTATGGTCTCTTCCTGGCACCAGTAAAGTGGGGGTACCGCGAAGAGCCTTTTGTGCTGAATTGTTCGGCCGTTCAGTTCAAGTATCATTTGGCCGCTGGTTGGTTTGGAGATACCAAGATCACTGACGCCCACCTATTTCGAGTAGGAGCAGTGGAGTTTACTGAGTTTGTTCTGAAGGAATATGCCCCTCTGCTGATCAGAGCCGGGGTATATCATAGTGTCTTTGCTTCCAGATTTCGATATCCCATATCCCGAGGGTTATGCTGTGGAATGTTTGAAGTGTTCTGCCCTTTATTCAACATATTTTATACAGCAGAGGGTGAGACATCTCTTGACCTCTGGAGTCTATCACAGCTTTCCGGACTGCCTATTGATGGCGAGCCGTATGAAGAAGTCTGCTTGGCAGATTCTGAGAAGGATAGTTCCGATGGTGAAGGCAAGTATTCCCTTGGCTTCTCATACCGGTATCTAATGAAGGCATATCGCTCCATCTGTCTGGCGTACAGTAGAGGGTCCTCCAAGGCTATCATCCCCGAGAGAAAGGCAGCAAGCTGAGGGTCCGGATAGGGCAGTGGATTCAGTATTTCTTTGACGGCCCCTTGAAATATGCAGACTTCCCTTCCATGGGTCCGACGGCCAGCAAGCAGATAAGGACTCCTCGCTATAAGTCAGAGCTGCCATCTTCATTGCGCCGTGCAGGCAGAGGTGGTCCCAACCCAGCAGGTGTAGACCCCATCACACATTGTGCGGCTTACTTCACATTCTGGTTGTGCACTTTCGCTCTCCCTCAAGAGGACGAGACAATCATCCGGCCAGAAGCTATATACCCGGCCTGTCAGATGGCCTGGGGAATGAGGCTGTCGCTTTGCCCAGTGGCCTTGTGTTTAATCTACAAATCTTTGGGAGATTTGTACAAGCATCGGACTCCCCGTTCTTTGAGGACTGTGGGTCCTTTTCATTTTTTCAATGCCTGGGTCTGCAGTTTATTTCCTGAATTGGCTCCCAGAACTTTGCAGGCAGATACGGTATTGCCCAGAATGATTGAGTTTGCCAGTGCTGAACCTGGTCCTTTCTATGATCAGCTGTTCAAAATAAGGGGCCGACTGATAAAGGTGCCGGTGGATGCCCCTGGCAGCATTCATTTCTGGAGCTTGGCGGCAGGTTCAGCTCCTTTGATTCATTCTCAGAGAGAGTGCAAGCTGGAAGAGGTAGAGACCTATGTCCATCCTGTCTCAGGGCTTAATACTGCTCGGTCTATCTGGAGCCGGAGCTGGTCAGATGGGCCATGGCCATTCGGCCTAGTGTCTTAGTTTTCAGAAAGGGTGGCCTGCTTCTTCTGGAACCATACTATCCATTCCGCTTTGGGCGGAACTTTGGTTATGACCAGCATATCCCTACATCAGTCGCTCAATTTCCCCTGGATAGCCGGGCTAAGCATGGGTCCGCCATTGTCGGCGATGGCCGGTTGTGGTGGGATTTCTATCATCGCCAGGATGGCGCAGTTTTCAGAGTTCCCACCGTTTCCAACCGTGTACCCCGGGTAACATCAGAATACATCAAATGGTGGAACATTCGAACCAGCTTTTACAGGGATAGTAGAGGTGCATTCTGGGACGTGGCCGAGCGTTCCTTTTTGAAACAACAGCCCGGACCAGTGTTTGACATCCCCGAGGCCCACCTGAAGAGGCTTTATTCACAGCACCAGAGGGAGGCGGAGAAATATCTGGCCCAGCGTCGGGCTTTGAAGGAAAAAGATTCCGACCCGCCTGCTCCTGTCTTTGCTGCTATCAACGAGGACACTTTCATGCAGAGCTTGAAACATCTGTGCCGTGTAGGGGGCGCTCGTTTGGAGGCGCAACAATACCCATTTCCTGTCGAAGAGCCGCTCCCGGCAGTAGTCCCTTGGAGGGGTCCGACAGATAGATTTCATCCATATAGGACGTTTGTGCGTAGGGAGGACAGGACTCAGACGTACTACAAGCAAACGTCTTGGCTGTTCATTCTGCTGAACTTACATGGGTTGTCTGCGGAAAGCCCGCTAGCCGGCATCTTGAATAAGCCACTGTTCATCTCCTTTCATTATGTCGACGGTTGGGGCATGGACCACCTCGACTTATTTCGATGCCTTGACTCACGTGGTCATAGTGATCTAGCAGCTTTAGTGGAGAAATGCCAGATGTTTGGTGATGTCTGTTGGCTTATCAAGGAGGCTGCTTCCCGCTCCAAGGAGGTAGCTTATCTGTACTGGCCGCTCTCTGTCTTTTATGATGGCCCAACAGGTATGATCTTTTCTTTTCTGACTGTAGTGCTTTCTGATAAATATTTAAGCTCTGCATTCACTGACCTCATTGCTTCTCTGCCGTCTTCAACAGACAGGCCGGATATAAAGCGCCAGGGGCTATACAGAAAGATCATTGCGCAGGCTGAGAAGCCTACTTATTTTGAAGTCCCTGCAGCAGCACCGACTACCACTCCCCTGCCTCCTGGCAAGAAGAGAAAGGTTTCTGCGGTCAAGGCTGCAGTCGGGAAGGCCAGGAAGGCCAAGAAGGCTCATGCTCAGCAGTCGGCTTCGGTAGCGATGGACACTGGGACCCCTCTCCCTGATATTCCCTCATTTGATGAGTTCGAATCTCAAAGGGAGGCTGCTCAGACATCGGTTCAGGGTAACATCAATAGCCTGCAGTTGCATTCTTCATCCTCTTTTGCTGGATTTCAAAGAAGTCCTTGAATCTGACCCCTCCCTTTTGCACAGCCCAAGAGCCAGTTGTGGCATCTTCTGTGGTGGAGACCAGGCTGCCTTCTCCCACGCCGGCTAGTGAGGCGGAGGGTAAGCATGCCTTTTTCATCTTTTTCCTGCATATTTCAATTACTTTTCATTGTCCCTCTCACAAGCTTTTCCCTATAGTGACGGTCGGGGAGGAGACTGAAATTACGGGAGAGGCTGGCGATATCACTCAGCCACAGGAGGGTCATAAGACCCAGACGAAACGGGGCCTCGTCCCTGTGAGGCGTATAGTTACCCGGTCTTCTTCCAGGCAGACGTTAGAAATGGCGGTCCCGCCCGTGGATAGTGTAGAAATCTCTTCTAGTAGCTCCGCGACCGCTTCTGAGGCAGATGGAGAAGAAGCAGGTTTCAGCGAGAGCGAGACGGAGGGTGTTTCCAAATCAGAGGCCCCATCCGCATGCACCGCCATTGTTCCATTATTCACCCCCTCCAAGTTGCTGGTGCTATCTCCTGAGGAGGAATTACAAGAAGAGTTCGCCGGCTTGGATACCGAGGCAGATATAACTCCTCCTTTTGTTGCTTCAGCAGCGGGACTTTCTTCTCCTCTGCACTCCTTTGAGGACATTGACATTACATTAGAAGTGAGTCTCTTTTCTTCTCCTCATTGTTTCCCCTTTTTATCTGCTGCTTGATGCTGTATTGATCTGTTCACAGGAATCCCCTGTTGCTAGCCCGGTGATGACTGCAGCCTTTGAAGCCACTCTGTCTGACGCCTTGGCCATTGTTCCTGCTTCGACAGTAGCCTGGGCAGGCGTTCCTGAGATAATCCGCCCTGTGCCGGTGAGGGTGCAGTCCTCTACGGACTTAGCATTGTTGGACTTGAGGACTTCGGGGGAAAGCCCGGCTCTCATCAAGGTCCTGGATTTCAGAGCTGAGATGGACCCAATTAGGGGTTCCGCCTTTATACCGGCCGCAGTGCTGACCATTGCGCCTGAATCGGCAATTCCCATAACATCAATCATGGAGAGTGAACCCTTGCCTCTCCGGGCTGTGACCCCTGCAGCCTTGACATTGAAGGAACTGGCTGTTGCAGCGGGGGTGGAAGAAGGAGAGATAGCCGTTACAGAAATTGGAGTATTGTCTATAACTGCCCCGGAATCTATCTCCATACTTTCGGAATCTGAGGAGGAGGTACCCTGCGAAGAGGATGTTGAAGGTGCGGGTATTGCATTAGAGACCCAGGAAGCAACCACTCCGGCACTTACTGGAGTTACCCCCGCGAGCATCAAACGGTGACCCTCGAGGAGATGGAGGTGGAAGGTCCCTCGGCTTCGTCAGAGGTTGTGGAGAGAGCTCAGTTGGCGCCTTCGGCAGACCTCCCGTCTTCTTCTTCTCAGCCAGATATCACCCTATGGGCAGACATTGACAGTGAAGTAACCTTTGAAGTGGCTCCACTTCCCTTGCCTGGCTTTGCTTCACCTGAGAGTTTTGTCTGGCAACATCTGGACATGTTGCGCCAGCTAGTGGAATCCCAGCCCGGACTAACTTATCCGCAGTTGAAGGAGATAGCCGAGCGTTTCACCGCCGGTTTACAGGCAATGGGTTGTCCTCTAGAGATATGGACCCAGCGGGTTCTGTTGCTGTTAAAATTTGTACATCGCCGGGATTTCTTGGCGCACATTATGTCTGACAGACTGGCGGCTTTGAAGTTGCAAAGGATGGAGTGCAAATCTGAGCTAGAAAAAATGAACTTTATTCTTCAAGAGCGACAGTGCCAACTGCAGTCTCTGGCGCAGCGGGAGCAGTTCGTGCGCGGCCGAATAGCCATTCTGGAGGCTGAACTGTCTGGTCTCCGAGCTGAGCTGCCGCAGATAACAACTTCCCGGCCGCAGCTCGAGGAAGAAGCAGCTCTATTGGAGGGGCAGGTGGCATCCTTTCGGGACGAGTCTGTTCGACTGCAGGAGGAGGAAGCTCGACTTCATGAACTAGGGGCCGCCCCCTATGTGGGTCTTCTGGCCTTCGAAGACATCTTCCGGCGGCCATGAATCATTTCTTTTCTTTTTTCTTTTGTCTTCTATTGTGATACAATGTCTCTTCGGGGACCCTCTATGTACTCCCTTTTTCAATGAAAAGGACTCTTTGGCTCTATATGTATCCATCCCTTTTTTTTCTTTTGCATGTGGTTTTATCACTGTGGGAAGTGGGGTAGTGGTTTTAGCAGTCCTTCATGCGAATGACTCGTACTAGGCAGGAGAGCGTCCACCCCTTCATAGAAAGGATGGGGGACTCGCTCCACCGCGTGACGGCATCCGAGGAGGTGCTTAAACCGAATTCTGTTGGTAGCAGCAAACGTCCTTCTTGGCCATATGTGCTGCGGGGGAGACAACTTGCAGGAATATGAATAAAGAAGTTCCATCAGAGTAGACGTAAGGTCTAGACTGGGCAGAGGTTATAGCAGGCGGGACATTAAAGGGTGTATAGTTTTCATCAGGACAGACGTAGGGTCTGAACTGGATAGGATTTCATCATTGATCGGGCGAGGTGCCGGTCGATCAATAGCTGGTTCCATCATCGATATTGGGATCATATCGATGCAAGGGAGCTTCATAGGTTTCATCAGAATAGACGAAAGGTCCAAACTGGCAGGATTTCATCATTGATCGGGCGAGGTGCCGATCGATCAATAGTTGGTTTCATCATCGATATTGGGTTTATATCGACGCAAAGAAAGTGTTATAAGTTTCATCAGAATAGACGAAAGGTCTAAACTGGCAGGGTTTCATCATTGATCGGGCGAGGTGCCGGTCGATCAACAGTTGGTTTCATCATCGATATTGGGTTTATATCGATGCAAAGAGTCTCATAGGTTTCATCAGTATAGACGTAAGGTCTAAACCGGACAGAGGATTTCATCATTGATCGGGCGAGGTGCCGGTCGATCAACGGTGGGACGTATGTAAGGTGTAGGTCTCGTCAGGACAGACGTAAGGTCTATTCCAGCAGGTTTTATGGCGGGTGGGACTTTGCCAAGAAATACGTAGGTTTCATCAGGACAGACGTGAGGTCTGAGCTGGACAGGCTTTATCAGAATGGTGATGGGTTTCATTGTCGGTGGGACATTTGAAAGAGGGTATGTAGATTTCATCAGAGTGAACGTAAGGTCTACCCCGGAAAGGCTTTATCATCGGTGGGGCATAGAGCCAGATGACCGACGGAAGGCTTCATCAGTGAAGGGGAGGTGAAGGCAGCGTGCTGGTCGGCGTGAGACTTTTGAATTACCACATTACTGACCCAAGTGCCCTTTCGGGTTTTCACCAGAGCCAGCCCCCTCTTGCTTTTGCCCACACGCCCTTTCGGATTTTCACGTGGCGGGGTACCCGATTTTGCCTGTAGTGCCCTTTCGGGTTTTCACCACAGCTGGGTTTTGGGCCATTTTTGCACTTGTCCAGAATGCCTGAACAAGTCTGGCGGGGTATCTCTATTTTCAACCCCATTTTTATATATATACTTTTTTTGTCGTTTTCTTTCTCTTTTCCTTTTTCATTGTCTTTTCTGGGACCAGAACTTTCATCATATGGATCATGGCGCCATATGTTTATTGTGGACACACGATCATTGATGTGGGTGTCAACATCAATGCAAAGGGAAGTAGGGTTTCATGATCTATTCAGGCGAAAGGTCCGAATTGATTTAGAGGATATAAATAGCAGCTCGGGCACGAGGCCGTTTGCTGAGAATGTGAGTTTCATCGTTAATGTGGGGTCGACATTAACGCAAAGGAATAAAGTTTCATGGTCTATCCAGACGGAAGGTCTGAATTGATTTGAAGGGTTGTGTCGTGTTTTGTCAGAGCGGACGGAAGGTCCCCCCTGGATGGATTTTAGCGTCGATCAGGCAGCGCACCAGCCGACCGATAGCAGGTTTCATCATTGGTGTTGGGTTCATATCAATGCAAGGATTTCATAGGTTTCATCGGGATAGACGTAGGGTCTAGCCGGACAGGTTTCATCGCTGATCGGGCAGTGTGCCAGTCGATCGGCAGCGAGTTTCATCATCGGTATTGGGTTTATACCAATGCAAGGATTTCATAGGTTTCATCGGGATAGACGTAGGGTCTAGCCCGGACAGGTTTCATCGCTGATCGGGCAGTGTGCCAGTCGATCGGCAGCGAGTTTCATCATCGGTATTGGGTTTATACCAATGCAAGGATTTCATAGGTTTCATCGGGATAGACGTAGGGTCTAGCCCGGACAGGCTTCATCGCTGATCGGGCAGTGTGCCAGTCGATCGGCAGCGAGTTTCATCATCGGTATTGGGTTTATACCAATGCAAGGATTTCATAGGTTTCATCGGGATAGACGTAGGGTCTAGCCCGGACAGGTTTCATCGCTGATCGGGCAGTGTGCCAGTCGATCGGCAGCGAGTTTCATCACGGCGGGACGTAAGAGAATATGCAGATCTAGTCGGAACAGACGTAAGGTCTAAATCGGACCGGTTTCTTTGCCGATCGGCAGCGAGCCCGTCGACCAAAGGTAGGTTTCATCATCGGTATTGGGTTTATACCAATGCAAAGGAATTCATAGGTTTCATCAGGATAGACGTAAGGTCTAAACTGGACATGTCTTATCATTGATCGGGCGGGGTGCCGGTCGATCAACGGTGAGTTTCACCATGGTGGGACTTTGGATAGGGTGAATGAGGGTCTCATCAGGATAGACGTAGGGTCTATACTGAGTGGGTTTAATCGTTGATCGGACAAGGTGCCGGCCGATCGACGAGGAGTTTATGGTGGGAGATGAGGCTTTCTTTGGGGTTACCACATTACTGACCCAAGTGCCCTTTCGGGTTTTCACCGGAGCCAGCCCCCTCTTGCTTTTGCCCACGCGCCCTTTCGGGTTTTCACGTGGCGGGGTACCCGATTTTGCCTGCAGTGCCCTTTCGGGTTTTCACCACAGCTGGGTTTTGGCCATTTTTGCCCTTGTCCAGAATGCCTGAACAAGCCTGGCGGGGTATCTCTATTTTTAACCCCATTTTGTCTCTTCTCTTTCTTCTCCCCTTTTTCTTTTTCTTTTCTTCTCTCTTTCCTCTTTTTTTTTTAGAGAGTGACAGGTCAGAATGTTATTATATCACGATAAGGGGTGACTTGGCTAGGGTTGAGTGCCGCTAGATCAAGGAAGGGTAGCTCGGCTAGGGCGGAGTGCCGTTAAACCAAGAAAAAGGTAGCTTGGCCAGGGCGGTGTGCCGCTAGACCAAGAAAAGAGGGTAGCTCGGTTAGGGCGGAGTGCCGCTAACCAAGGAAAGAGGGTAGCTCGGCTAGGGCGGAGTGCCGCTAAACCAAGGAAAGAGGGTAGCTCGGTAGGGCGGAGTGCCGCTAAACCAAGGAAAGAGTAGCTCGTTAGGGCGGAGTGCCACTAGACCAAGGAAAGAGGGTAGCTCGGCTAGGGCGGAGTGCCGCTAAACCAAGGAAAGAGGGTAGCTCGGTTAGGGCGGAGTGCCGCTAAACCAAGGAAAGAGGTAGCTCGGTTAGGGCGGAGTGCCGCTAAACCAAGGAAAGAGGTAGCTCGGTTAGGGCGGAGTGCCGCTAAACCAAGGAAAAAGGGTAGCTCGGCTAGGGCGGAGTGCCGCTAACCAAGAAAGAGGTAGCTCGGTTAGGGCGGAGTGCCGCTAAACCAAGAAGGGTAGCCTTTGTCCGATTACTCGGGGAATGTTGGTTGTGCAGCATGATACAGCTTTAGGTGTCTACCGTTGAGTGGCGAGGATCGGATTTCCCCTCGATGGTTAACAACCATGTAGGCCCCTCCTTCGTAGACCCTCTGTATCACATAAGGGCCCTCCCAATTAGCATTTAGCTTTCCTTTTGGGTTGGACGCCATGACTTCTTTTTTCTTGACCATGACGAGGTCACCTTTCTTAAATTCTCGTCCTTTTACGAGTTTGTTGAATGCAGTGGCCATGCGGGCCTGATACATTTGGATATTCTTCTGAGCTTGGAGGCGCTTCCCTTCCAATTCAGCCAATTCTTCTAACCTTCTTTCAACATTGGTTTGTTCGCCACGGGCCAGGTCATATTGGACTGCCACTCTGAGTGACGGGACTTCCAGCTCTAGTGGAACCACTGCCTCGAGCCGTATACCAATGAGTATGGTGAGCACCCTGTAGGTGTCTTGAAGACGGTGCGGTATGCCCACAGAGCTTCATACATTTTCTCTTCCCAGTCCTTTTTATTAGAACCAACGACCTTGGCCAGCAAGGTGCAGAGAGTCTTGTTAAAAGCTTCTGCCAATCCGTTTGCCTGCGGATTGTAAGGAGTGGAAGTCCTCCATTCGATCTTATACTTTTCGGCAAGCCGATAGACTTTCTGATTTCTGAAATGACTTCCATTGTCAGATATTATTCGGCTGGGGATCCCGAACCGGAAGATGATGTTCTGCTTGATGAATCTGGCGACCAGTTCACCAGTCACTTCTCTTAATGCTATAGCCTCCGCCCATCTGGAGAAGTAATCTGTTATGGCTAGTATGTACTTATGTCCGGCCGAGGAAGTCGGCAGTGGACCGACTACATCAGTTCCCCATTGCGCAAACGGCCAACTGGGAACTGTAGGATGCAGAGTCGTAGGAGGCCTTCGAGGCACAGTAGCATGCTCCTGGCATTTCTGGCATGATTTTGCAAATTTACAGCAGTCTTCGAACATGGTGGGCCAATAGTAGCCCAGCTTCTTGATTTCTATCTTCATCTTGGGACCAGCCTGGTGGGCACCTGCTGTCCCAGCATGTACTTCTTTCATCGCTTGCCAAGCTTCCTCAGTGGACAGGCAGCGGAGTAGAATCTTCTTGCGCGCATCTGCCATTATTCGGAACAGAGTCCCATTTCTGAATTCATAAGAATCTTTGATTCTCAGAAGTTTCATCTTCTCTTCTCTTTTCTGCGGTAGCTGTTGGTGCAGGAACCACTGTAGCAAGTGCTGTCTCCAGTCAGATGCCTGTTCTGTGCTAACAGTAGCGACTTCTTCTTCTTCGGGGCACCCTTCTAGCATACTGGGGACTTGCCGCCGGTTCATAACAACAATGTTCAGTGTCTCATTTGGCGGGACTGCTAGTGAGCTGGCTAGCTTTGCCAGTGCATCAGCCTGGGCATTATGTCCACGGCCCACATGCCTGAGCTCAATATGATAGAATTTCGCCATGAGGCTCACAGCCTTTTGGTGATAGGGATTCAGTTCTGGCTTTCGCACTTCGAACTCCCCTTGGATTTGCTTTATCACCAACATCGAATCCCCGAATACCTGAAGCATTTGGATACCCATGTTGAGGCTGATATGGAGTCCGATTATCAGAGCTTCATACTCGGCTTCATTATTGGTGCAGGGCTTGTTTATAGAACAGGAAGTATGCACAACCTCCCCTTCCGGTGATCTCAGCACAATACCGGCTCCGGCCCGCATTCTGGTCTTTCCATCGGAGTCCGCCTCTGTTCTGGATGCTCCATCAAAGAATAACTGCCACATAGCTGACTGAGCCTGGCAGGCTTCGAGCGTCTCATCATCGGGTAATTCAGTCCCTAGCATATCATTTTCTGGCACAGGATGTTCTGCGAAGAAATCAGCCACGGCCTGTCCTTTTATCGCCCTCTGGGGTGTATAGGTAATATCGAATTCCATCAGAATTACTGCCCATTTGCCCAACCGGCCCTTCAGTACTGGCTGAGTCAATATATATTTGAGCGGATCTGCTGCAGATATCAATCTGACTTCATGTGACAACATATAGTGTCGGAGCTTTTTGACAGCAAAGACCAGTGCCAAGCAGGTCTTTTCTATGTAGCTATAACTTTCTTCAGTTCTAATCAGCCTCCTACTTAGGTAGTACAAGGCCTGTTCTCTGCCTTCTTCATTTATCTGTGCCAGCATTGCCCCCAGGGAACAGTGTGTGGCTGCAATGTACAGTATTAAAGGTCTGCCTTTAATAGGTGCCCCCAGCACTGGAGGGGTCTTGAGATATTCTTTCAGCTTCTCAAAAGCTTCCTGACAGCCATCGTCCCAGAGGAACGGTACATCTTTCATCATGAGCTTGTGAAAGGGGTGGCATCTTCCCGATAGATTAGATATAAATCGTCGGATGTAGGCCAGACGCCCTTGCAGGGATCTCAACTCGTGCAGATTCCTTGGTGGAGGGAGCTCCTGGATAGCTTTAATCTTGGACGGGTCGATTTCAATGCCCCTATGACGGACAATAAACCCGAGGAATTTTCCACTGGACACGCCGAAGGCGCATTTCATAGGGTTCATTTTGAGCTCATATTTGCGCAACCTCTGGAACACCATCCTCAGGTCTTGCAAATGGTCTTCTCTTCTGCTGGTTTTCACCACCAGATCGTCAATGTAGCACTCTACTTTCTTGAAGAGCAAATCATCAAAGATCTTTGTCATGGCTCTTTGGTAGGTAGCGCCGGCATTCTTGAGGCCGAACGGCATCCTTTTGTAGTGGAATATCCCCTTCGGGGTGCGGAATGCAGTGTGCACTCTGTCTTCTTCAGCAATCCAGATCTGGTTGTATCCGGATGACCCATCCATAAATGATAGGGCCTCATGGCCAGTAGTTGCATCGATCATCACCTCAGTGATTGGCACCGGGAAATCATCTTTCGGGCAAGCCTTATTAAGGTCCCGGAAATCAACACATATTCTGATCTGCCCATTCTTCTTCTTTACGGGCACTATATTGGCCAGCCATGTAGTATACTGGTTTTCTTCGACAAAGCCTACATCAATCAGCTTGTCAACCTCTTTGTTAATCTGATTTATCAGTTCAGGACGCATTCTCCTGGAAGGCTGCTTTACAGGGTTAGCCTCTGGGTTTATTGCCAATCGATGCTGCGCCACATCAGAACTCAGTCCCGGCATTTCATCATATGTCCATGCAAAGCAGTCTCGAATTCCTTCAAAAACTGTATATACTGTTCCCTGGTAGCTGGCTCCAGCAGTGCACTGAGGAATGTCGGCCTTGGCTCATCTGCGGTTCCCAGATTTATTTCCACAAGCTCATCGACGGTGGCCTGACCTCCGTCTTCGACCTCGGGCGGGGCTTCTTGCAAGTCAATGAAGCCTCCCGGGATATAATCTTCTTCAGTTTCATGATTTTCTGTTTCATCATATTGGTCATCAGCGGGTGCTGGCTCATCATATACGGCCAAAATTGTTGTATTCTGTTCAGTGTGCCCCGAGGACGTAACTGGATCAGCAGGAAACTCAAAGACGGAGTCTTCCGCCCTTAGAGGCTCTTCTGATGCAGACTCCCTTGAGAGATCATCATTCTGTAGAGCCCGGACTTCTTCCAGGATGCGCTCAAACTCCAAGCATTCCCTCAGCTCTTTGGCTGCTTGGTCTTCATCCGGGGTTCCCGTGTCAAACTTTGCTTCAGCATGGAACAGATCTTCTTTGGAAGGTAGGTCTTCCCAGCACCAATCTTTCTTTGTTTCATCAGACGTTCCCGTCCCTGGTTGATTGTCTGGGGCTTCATTGTCTGTTATGGACTGATAAATGATTTCTTCATCTTCCGAAGGGTACGGGTCGTAGCCCACCCCAGGGGAATCTTCATGCTGGTAGAAGGTAGAGATGACATCCACCTCGGCCTCATAGTATTCTTGTAAAGTATAGCCCAGTCCCGGGTGCTGTGTGATCTTCCTCAATTCTTTATTATCTCGAGGCGGATCCCATAACTCCTTGAATGCTTTCTTCTGGGCGGCAGACTGTAGTGATGGCATTTTCATCTTAGAGAACATCTGCGAAACCCGCTGGGTAGTACAATCCAAGCCTGTAATCGGCACCATCCGATTCGCAGCTTCTTCAGGGACCATGCAGTCTTGATCATCTTCCTCGACTGACTCCCCGGTGTAGAATATAATGGAGGCTCGCAGAAGCGAGGGACTTCCATAGTCCTCAGTGGTAGCACCGTCTGGTACTCAAGGCTGACGATGGGTTTAAATAAACCCTGTGGAACCTTCACCTGTATGTACCTATCTTTCATTTCTTCATCGGTGTCCTCTGGACGGATGCTAGGAGGGGTGATCCGAGCAAAGTCACCAGCGTAAGAGATGTGAGATACTTCATGCTTTTTAATATAGCCCCTGGGTGGCGGTGGAGACCAATTTTTTGCCTTCGTCGCCGGCTTCTTCTGGCTGGCCACAGCCTCTTTCTTTTCACCCTTCTGTGACACCTCGGTGTAGTAGGATGCATCGAGCATATGACACTCGAATACTTCGAAGGGATGCAGATCTGCAAACACCCTTTCTTCTTTTCCTTCATGGCAGTATTTGATGCACTGATGTAGCGTGGATGGCACTATCTGATATTCATGCAGCCACGGTCTCCCCAGCAGGGCCTTATACGTGGTGTTGGAATCGATCACATAAAATCGTACCACGGTAGTGAGGTCGCCCAATGTGAGGTTGAAATCAGCCACCCCAAGAGGTGTTTCACATTTCTGGTTGAACCCTGCAATTTTCATATCTCTGACCTTGGTAAGCTGCAGATCAAAGTAATATTTCTGATAGATGCGGTATGGGAGGATGTTCACAGCAGCCCCGGGATCTATCAGTATCCTGCTCAGCGGCTGACAGTTCAGGGAACCCTTCATATACAGCGGCCTATTATGACTGGAATTCGGGATTAGCATATCATCTTCTGTGAATGTGATCGATGGCCCAGAATTCACTTCTGTTAAGAGTGCTTCATATTGTGCCGGCGACTGCAAGGCATCCACAATTGCTTGGCGGGCTTCTTCACTCAGAGAGAGGATTTCCCAGATGGAGAACCTGGTAGGGAGCTTCTTCAACATCTTCATGATTCGACTGCCTACCCGGACATTAGACAGTCTCATTTCTTCTGCCCATCGGGGTCTTGGAGGTTCATGTGGTGCCTGTGGCCTTTGCTGCCCAGTCCCAGTTTCATTCTCTTCCCCTGTTTCCCGGGAGGCTTCTTCTGTAGCAACAGCCCCTGGCTTTGCTAGAGGGTCACTTCCTTCATTTTCTTCATGCTGCTTCTGCTTCCTAACTGCAGTCTGCTGGCATTTATTGCTTTTAGCTGGAGCAGTGTGAGCCAATTGCTCATTCTCCAAACTGGACAAGAATTCCAGGAATGAAGGAGCTTCTTCTTTCTCTTGGTACAAGCTGGCAGGGGGAGGAACCTGGACACCTCGTACCTCTGGTTCTGGGATCTGGTAGGGTTGCTCCCCTCTGAATATAATATTATGATTAGCTGGTGGTGGGCGCCCCCATCTTTTCCCAGAACGTGTTGCATGGGCTGAGGTAGAGGCCTCAGCATGGTTGGCTTCTAGCGGGGCATTTGATGCTTCAGCCTCATCATCCTCCCCGGGCAAGGAAAAGAGCACTGACAGGGTGTTACATTGTACTGTCGTGACTTTCTTTCCCTTTTTGGACTTGGGCCGTCTCTTCTTCTTCTGGGAATTTGGCTTTGCCAGCTCCTGCCCCCAGAAGGGCTCAGTCTCATCTTTTCTTTGTTCTGCCTCTGGCTGCTCTTCAATTTTCAATTCTTCGAGCTGCTCCCAGAGTATACAGTCTTTTACCAGCAGGTGTTTGGGCTTTTTCTGCTCATATTCATCGAGCTCATTGATATACTGCTGTAGACGCCTGGCTGCAGGACTTACTTCTTTATGTGCGGGTAGGGGAGTTTGTCTCCTCCGGTTGTGAGTAGGGATCCGGATGACTGGCCCGGTCTCAGCTGTGCGCCATACTGGCTTTACTGGAGGCGGTTCAGGCCTTGGTGTGACACCTCGAATAATCACCCCGCTGGTACTGGCTGCGGGAGTTTTCCTTCTATTCTTTATGGGTTTCGTCTGCCATCCCTCCTGATCCTTCAGTGGGGTGAGGAAACAAGCTTCATAGGTATGCCTGGTACATTCCTCAACGGCTTCCTTAGGCAGCTGCTGGTAAACTGAGATCATATTGGCGGCCATTCTCCAGGGCGGAGGCTCATGTGGATGAGGCGGCTTTACCTGATAATCTCCCAGCTGCAGCTCACCCTTTTTAACCATTCCTTCCATGATATCTTTGAAGACATAACAATCCTCAATTGCGTGCCCCAGCGCACGGTGAAATGGACAGAACAGCGGATCATCTTTCTTTGCCGCATCCTCGGGTCTCTTCGGTTCAGGCAATGTTACCTTGTTGAACTTATATGCCCAGTTAAATAGTGCTGCCGTCTTCTCCTTGGGAAAAGAGTAAGCCTTCTTCATCTTGTCTCTTAGAGAGACCTTGTCTTTTCTTTCTGCTGCACCCTCAGGCGGGGGAGCTTCATCTGCCCCCTTCTTCCCTTTCTGCTGCTCGAAGGTTCTGAAATCGACGGTGTTGGCCTCAGAATGTGATGGTCGTCGATCATTAGATTTACCTTTCAGCACATTGGGAACATTGGCGGTTGGACGTTTGGACAAGAACGTCTCAACCTCCGCCACTATATTGTTTAATCGGTCAAATGTTCTGACATCTGCACCGATCATCTTTTCTAGCACCTCTCTCCTGAGGCTCTGTTTACATATCTGCACTGCATCTTCTTGATGGGGGGGTCTTCTGCATCTCATGGCTAAGTTCCTCCATCTTTTGATGTAGTCCAGTGCAGTTTCATCTTGCTTCTGCCTGGTTGCATATAGCTCTGCTATTGTGATTTCTCTTTCAGTGACATGAAATCTGTCGCGGAATTTTCTCTGCATATCAGGCCAATCAACCACCGATCCAGCTGGCAGGCTTGAATACCATTCAAAGGCTAACCCAGTAAGGGATGAGCCAAAGAACTTAAGCAGATAAGCTTCGTCGACTGCCAGGTCGCCCATGATTGTGGTGTAGTAAGCTATGTGCTCTCTGGGGGAGCCCTGGCCATTAAATTTTTCGAACTTAGGCGGCTTACTGACGCCTGGAGGTAGTCTCTTAGCAGCATATTGGGGAGGATATGGCACCTTGTACACATCATAGGTACTAACATCATCGCCAGTCTTCTCAGACAGCTTCATCTCCACAATTCTTTCAATCATCAGCTTGTGGGCTAAGGCTGGATCTATGTCTTCTGGGAAGAAGTGAGCTTGTTGCTGACTATGAGGAGTTGTCATCACAGTGGCGCGCAAGGTGGGCGCGGTAGGCTGTGTCTGAGACGCAGAGGGCTGAGCTACTGTTTGCTGTGGAACAGGTTGGCTCGGCGCTTTGCCCTTATCAGTCAGGAGAGGATTAGCTGGGATAGCCATCTCTGTTGAGCTGGAAGTATGCCCGACAGGCTCGGCTTGCTTGGAGACCGGTGTAGCTTCATGTCTCTCATTGAGCTGTCTTCTGAGAGCATTGATCTCCTGCTGGTATCTTCTGAACATCATCTGGATCGTGGGATCCAGGGTTGACGGGATCTGTATATCTTCTGAAGTCCCTTCAGCATCATCAATGAAGGGATTATCTCCCTCTTCCGCTATCACCACATTAACCGTCATAGTGGTGATCTTGCAGGCTTCACCATTAGTCTTCATTTTATCTTTTGACGCCTGGCCTCTTCTTGTGACAGGCCCGGGTCTGGTTGCCAGCCTGAGTAGCTCGTCCGGTTGAGTTGGTAGCATGTCTTGCCTCCTGACAAGTCCAGCCATGTTACAGGTGAAGATCTGCATCTTTCCCTTCTGCCTGTAGACTTTTCTTTTTGCCTGGTCGGGATATTTGAGTCGGTCAAAGACCGATATTCTTTCTTCAGGTTCTTCCCCACACAGGTCTTCTTTCCCATATCCGGCCCTGCGGCCTTCCCCATAATCATTGGAATCGGAGGAGGAGACTTCGAGCATCACTTCTTGAAGGGTTTCTTCCTCTTCTTCATCCACGGTGCCCAGGGCACGGGATAATCTTTGCTGACCGAGGGCAGAATTCCCCAGGTAGTGGAAGTAGTCTTGAGCCACTTGCTTCATCTCTTCTTGATTGTGCCTTTGTGGCTCTGGTTGGAGCATCAGTCTTTCCTGGCCTCTTTGCTGATGAGCCAGTCTTGCCACCTGAGCATTCAGATGCTCGGCTTTGGAATATCTAAATATATCAGCCTGTCTGGCACAGGCTCTTGGTCTTCTTGGAATGGCAGCAGTGACTGGTTCGCTTGTTCTCATTCTTTCTTCTTTCTCAAATCTTCTGTCGCCATCCTGGCAGTAGTTGGCAGCAGCATCATAGTTCTTCCTTTGCCATCTTCTGCCCCCAGCCCTGGGATGGGGGACCGAGAGGTCTTGCTTCCGCTCATATTTTCTGCCCCTCATCCTGGGGCGAACAGTGGTCAGATTTCTTTCTTCATTTTCTTTCTCATCTTTCTTACCCCAAGCCCTGGGGTAAACAGCAGCATCATCTCTTATGTCTTTTCCTTCTATTCTTCTGCTTTCTGCCCTAAAGTGGGCAACAGCATCCTCGGTAGCTTTCCCCTCATCTCGAGTTGGGGCCCAGCTCTGAATCTTCTTTGGTCGCCAGACCTGTTTATATCTTGCTGGCTTGGGCGCCAGCGGCTTCCTCTCATCAGTTTCCCCGTTGGCCCTCCTGGTGGCCAGAACTTGGAACTTGTTGTCGATCTGGATGGTCGGGACAATCCTGTCCGGCCGGACTTCTCTCGGGCGACCGTTGAGGTTCACCCTAACGTCACCCATCATCATCGTCCTCCCAGAATTTGAGAGACGACGGTCGGCAGCAGCATACCGGCTCCTCCGGTTAGTTCTTTTCTTCATTTGGGCAGCAGCGGGGACCGTGTCCCTCCTTTGAACATGATGAACATAGCAGGCGACGGCTGTCGAGGTCGTCCTCTCTGGTAAGCTACCCTTGTTATCAGCAGTCTTCATCGGGGCACTTGCAGCAGTGCCTTGCTCGTTGTTGTCGACCTGCAGAAGGTCGGTGAAGACGAGGCCCAGGCAGTTGGGCAGCCCGACAGCAGGGGGCATCGACCCGAATGACAGCGGTACCGCCAGGTAACCCTCTCGGACATGCACATCGATCGGTTGTTGGTCGAAGCACACGGACATGAGTCCAGTAGTCATTGTAGCTTCCTGGAAATAAGGAAAGCGCACAGAATCAGAAATTTGAGGGGGGCCCGCTGGGCCTCCTATTTTTGGCGTAGAGATGAAGGGAGACTCGTCCCACCGGGCGTGCCAGACTTGTGGAACGCGCTTTCTCGTTCTCTTCTTTATATATATATATATATATATATATATATATATATATATATATATTGATTTTATTGATTTATTGGCGTGCCAGTCACCGGGGTGACAATTTTATTATGCGCTCGATCTGACTTTTAATCAGTCGATTGTGAAGTTCGAGTCGGGACCCGAAGTCCGTCATACCATAAAGGCTATGACGTTAATTACGCCCTTCCTAAGAAGGACAACCCTTGATTAAACGCCAAAAATAGGAGGAAGGTAGCGGCAAAAAATAAGACTCAAACGAGAGAGGCGGTTGGTTCATCAGCAGGGCGTTAAATGGCCTGAGTGAAGTAAGGATACATCAAATGCGGAGCAAATCCAGCGGCATGTCCCCATTACCTTGGACTATGCCAGATGGGGATAGGAAACCACCCATGCAGCGGCAGGGTGGGATCCATAAAAGATCGGGTATATCTAACCCGGAATCCGGATAAGGACCGGTGCGACATGGCACACCCTGTGCAGGCGTGATGTCTTATTGATATCCCCCTTCGGAAGACCATCGGAGAACATGCAAGGGAAGAACTCCGTGGGCCAGCGGGGTTAGGAGAGAATACCATGATCACTCAAGGTGATACGAATGAATTTTGGCAGCATATCCCCTTTATCCTGGATTATGCCAAGAGGAGATAAGCCATCATCCACGGGATGCCGGGATGAAAGCCGGAAAAGAAGGGGGCACCAGGCCCGGGGCCATCACCCACATCCATAGCACCGATTTATGTTCCTTCGGAACCCGTCGGAGCACATGTAGTGACATAGCCCGTTAGGTCCATAAGGTTATAAAGAAATCCGGATCGGAACAGAACAATGTAGGGGAGGTCCTCCCCATTGATTTATTTCTTGAGGGATGCCAAGTGTTCTCCGTGTATCCCTTGGATGGGTACAATATGGGGATCAAGGTTTAGGCCAAGAAGAAAGAGGTTCTCGGCGTAAGGATCAGAAGTATGGCTCGGCTTCTCGGCGTGGGCTGAAGGGAGCTCCCGGCGCGCCATGAAGGGGGTTATCGGCCTAGGCCAAAGGGAGGAAGAAGAGGATCTCGGCGCGGGAGTTCCCAGCGCGCGCCGCGCCGGGAACTATTCACGCCGAGAAGGTGCTGGGCTTGAGCACCGTGAGGGCTCATGGGGTTTTACGGTACCCTGTTTTGGTGGTTTTTCACGGGATTCAGACATGGCCTGGGGAATGGATTCAGGAGGCAAGTGAGGAAAGAGCCAGGGGCCTACCAGGTTGACAGCAGAGGGTCACAGATGAAAGGGGTTCGAGGGATCAGAGTCACCGGGCCTTCGAGCTCTCAGGAACAGGCTTCACGCCATCAGTATTGCCGACCATCCAGGAGATCGAGAGACGACAAACTCTGATCCCTGCAATGGCCCTAGTGGCTTGAGAAATTTGAGAAGAAAATCACGGACTCCGCGACGTTTAAATCATCGATGACATCGAGGGAGAGAGGGGGGAAACAAGGCCCAGAAATCCACAGTGAGGATTGGGGCTTTGTTGGCTCTGTCCCATCTTAAACATGCATGCATATAAAGGGGGGCCGGCAGACGATTAACGTGTCGAGCTTGGATGAATTGAATTGGGCGGCATATCCCCCGGGCTTATAGACATGCCAAATAGGGATAGGAAGCCATCCACGTAGCGACGGGATGGAATCCAGATAAACAGCGGGGGATCTTCCCCTTTGAACTCCCTGCTCGGTTGGAGGGTCTATGATATTCATTTTCCCGATGGATAGAGTCAAGCGGGGTGCGTATCGATCACACTCCCTTGGCCTTCCGGGGTTCACCCTATCGGATAGAATTTAGGCAGCGTTTCCCCTTCTTTCGGGTCATGCCAAAGGAAATAGGCCGTCATCCACGGGTACGGGATGATAACCGAAAAGAAGGCTTGGGCTCCCTGATGATGCAGGTGCCCATGGCAATGCTTGCTATCCCCTCAAGAACCGTCGGGGCTTATACAGTGGTATGGCCCCTTAGGTTATAGGGTTATGAATGGATTTGATCTAAGATGATGTAGGGGGGTTTCCTCCCGTTAATCTCATCCCTGAGGTACATATGGCGACCATGAATATCCCCTTCAGCCGATATAACAGGTTGGACAAGGGTTGAAAGGCAGATGAAGAGACAGGCTCCTGGTATGAGTGTATTGGCCTGAAAGGAGGATCTCGGCGTGAATTGATTAGCCAAAGAGGGGCTATCGGCATAGGAAGATGAACAGGCAAGGGGGTTCTCGGCGCGCTGGTTCCCGGCGTGCTCACCATTGCGCCGAGGGCTGTTGCTGCCGAGAAGCTCCGACAGCCCTGTTTTGGAATTCAGATTTGATTGGGACCGTATCTGGGGATCAAATCAGTCTAGCACTGTGGACTTCGATGCCATGGCATTAGGGTTTTGCTGAGGGACCGAAGGGTCAAGGTCATCACTTATCATAACCTCCTGGGATCGCATTCGTCTACAGACGGGACACATCTTCTATAGCCAGCAATTCAGGAAATCAAGAGATTGATGTCTCCGATTCCTAAACGGCTTGGGGGCCTCGCAAGAAACTCAGATGCCTACGAAGAATCTGCCATCGAGATAGGAGGGGAGAGGGAAACAGGACCCAATAACCCATTAGATAAGGATTGGGGCCCTGACTTCCTTCCTCTTTGAAGCACAGACTCACGGGGATGACTCTGAAAACCGAAACGTCTAGAATATTGGACGTTCAGATGAAAGATACATTCATAGAAAGACAGAGGGCAAAACTTTGATTGCCTAATATCAAGCACGGCAACCACTAAATTTCATTTCATCTCATTATCACCACTTACATCGACTGCAAGGCTAAAGCCGAGAAACGGGTAAGGGGAGGAACAGAGGCAGGGAAGAAAAGAACTCTCGACCTCATCTGAATAGCTAAAGCATGAAGGCATATACCATTACATACAGAGGAAATCAAAATAAAAGCAAACATGGGGGGGGGGGAGGGTGGAGCATTGACTCCTCTCCCTCCCCCGAGCAGCCCACCTGGAGCTTCTTCTTCTTCTTCTCTTCTTCTTTCTTTTCAGTAGGGTCTCTTCTCTCTTTTCTATCTGTTTTCTGGATGAGGTTTTCTTTTCTCTCCTCCTCTTTCTTGTTCGTCTCGAGAGAAAGGGGGTTTTATAGGCATAGCACCCCCTCCCTATCGGCATGATCATCTTGGCGCCCGGTTGATGAGCTCCCGGCGCGCCTTATTCGGAGGCAGTAGGCTTCCCGGCGCCCCTTCCTCATATGGGTATTATTGGGCTCTCGGCGCCACACGGCTGGGCCCGTTTATATCTTTTAGTCTTTTATGCTTCCTCATCAGTAAGCTTGAGTTGTTAAGGCCGCTTAATCTGTCCCTTCATTTGTCGGTCCCTCGAGTCCGTCAGGCTAGGCGAAGGCCCATCAATTGGTGAGTTAGCATAGCTTCATAAGAATATTTTTGGGGATTTTCATCAGTCAGTGGACTGTAGTTCTTCATCAGTACTGTCGTCTGAGCGACGACAATACCGGACATCAGCTTGGCCGGGGAGGGCTTCAGCCGGGTGGTAGCTTCAGTGATAAATCTTCCGTAATCCTGGTCTTGCATGGACTTTTGGGATCTTCATCTTTCACTCAATCTTCCATTATGTCTCGTTTCTATTGTCTGTTATATTTCAGGTGTCAACAGTCCCCTAGACGCGGGTACGCTGCGGGATCGTCGGTTTCTTGTGACGGAAGCGCGGGACGCCTCTTGTACCTGTCAGAAATTTTCTCCGGCTTGGCCTTCTCCGCCCTCCCGTCACTCGGGCGGGGGGTGCTGAGGCCTCTGGTCTCGGAGCTCCCGGCAGAATTTCGCCAGGACTCGTATTACCTGGCGGAGCTCATCTAGGTCACCTCGGGTGACCTCTTGTCGGCGGTGCACGGAAGAAGCTTCTTGCGACTCCCAGCGGGAGTTGGGTCCCTGGTGGGATCCTCGCCCCCGGTTGTTGGCATTGCAAAGGCTTCCACGGGGCACCATAGCTTTTCGCTCGTAGTTCCCACAGACGACGCCAAGAAGTGTAGCGACAGGAAAATGGTTCCTAGGCCACGTACCACCTTCTCTATTTATTTGTTAGGGAAAAATTGTCTCGCGCCCGTGGATGCCTGCGCACGCCAAGAAACCAGAAGGGCGTCAGAAGGAGTCTCGGGTGTTACCCCAGGGGACAACCCTCCGATGCTTAAGTCAGCAAGGGATTTAATGAGCGATAGAGCAGAGCAGAGTAAGAGAAAGGTAGGGGCCGTAGGAGTCGATCCAAAAGGCGTGTAGATCCTCTGTATGCGTGCTCGTCGATCCCAATGGGCTCTCGGAGAGTGCTCGCTGGGTGGTAAGGCCACTTCAGGTGGTAGAAGCTCTCTGGATGTAGATGGCCCTCTTGTCGTTATCGCTGGTGGGGCTGCACTCTTCTCAGTAGAAGGCTCAGGGGCAGGAGTATCCTCTTGCGTAGTCGTGTGGGGTTTTTAGTAAAAGAATCTACCGTGCTCTTCTGTTCTGTCGATGTCCCTTTTATATGGGTTGTCCTGGAGCGAGGGCCTCATCCCTTGATAGGGAAGGGTCCATTTGGTTGGAGTGACGTTCCCCGCTATGTCGGCGGGAGTTTCCCATTGGAGGGCGATAGCCCCGACGTAGGCCGGTCCCTGGGCGAGTCTTACGGCACTCATGGCGCGTGCTCGCCTGTTACGGGGTCAAGGCCTTCGTCATGGGGGCAACGGTCGGTCGTCGGAGTGTCCTCTGGCGAGAACTACGCTTGGGCTGGCCTCATCGGTGTCGTGGAATCTGATGCTCCTTTGGGCTTTGGGCCGGTGATCCTTTTACTAGATTGGATGTGCATGTTTGCCCCTAGCGTGGGCTCAGCACTTCCGAACCTTAATGGGCCACCCGCGTCTGGGCCGTTCCTGGGTCAAACCAGATTTACCCTCCTCAGGTTTAATGGTCCAAATTCAATTGAGTAGCCCATTTGTATAAGCTTTTAAAAGCTAGTTAGGGTATATATTTAATTTCACTTATTTTAATGCCTTAGGGCAATTCAAGGTTTTAAAGCAAAAATAAATAAATAATCAAATGTTTGTTTTGTGTTTTCACGTGGGAGGCTTTCTCTCCTCTCACCCTCTCTTTCTCTCCTACGCACATCTCCCCCTCTCTCTTGCTCTCTTGGTGGGTTGCTCACCCCGGAGCGTTGCACGATTTGCAGGAGGCGTCCTTGGCAAGCCCAAGGCGTGGGAGGAGTGGTGGTGTCGTCGTGAAGGTGACCCGTGGAGCGTGGAGGCGGGGAATTCATTGTTTGAGCCTAGGTTTCCTCGTGTAGAACGGGTGTAGAACGTCTTAGAATCGTGAAACCAGGTAGGGGGATAGATTCCTCTTCGCTTTAGGATCGTTTTCATCCAACTTGAATGCCCACTGTCTTATGTTTTCTTAAGGTTTGAGCAAAAATTCATGAACATAGTCATTTATGTTTTAATCCATGAAAATCATTCCATGGCCATTGTTTTTGTGTTTTTGGATCTAAAAATGTCATGGAATGGACGTAGGAAGGCAGGGAACAGGTTTAAGCGTGTTTTCCCATCGATTTGAATCGATTGGGAGGGAACTCAAATGAGTTTCCCATGGTTCGGGTCCTCTAGACAGCATGCGGTCGTTCCATGGGACCGTCCTCTAGTCTCGCCCCAGACCATTTATTGTAAATGGCAGTCTTTCGACCAACCGTTTGTAGACCTTAAATGGCCCAACAAACGACCGCTAAGCCCCTTTGACCCTGTGAGGCGGTGCGAGCCTAGCGGCCCTATTCTAGACCATTTTTCATCATTAGGCGGTCAGTCGTGCGACTGTTTCTTGGTCAGGCAGCCCTGTCTAAGACCATTTAGCCCCTGCAGTGTATAAATTAATCCTGTTCATTTAATTATGCATTTAATGATACATGTTCGCCATGTTTAGATATTTTTATAAACTATGGCACATTTATATATCCCAATAGAATCGTTTTCTCTTTCCTTGTGATGGAACCACTAGTCGTAGCCCGACGACCTTTAGTGTCGGCCCACCTGCGAGAGGTGGTGGGGTAGTCCCGGTGTATAGTTTTTAAGCTGGTTTCTGTGGGCCCCCTTGCTTAGTAGTAGCATCCTACTGGGGGGAAACCTAGCTAGAGGCCTGGCTCAAGGCGTTGAGCCTGTGTGTGCACACGTGGTCAGGGGCATGGACTGACACTGACGAGTGTGACCCGGACTAGTTCTTGACTTTGGTTACTGTTACGTGTCTCACTTGCCGCGTTCCAAGCTAGTGGAGATACTTGAGATGCAGTATACGTCATCAATGGATGCGTCTGGTCTTCTTTCTGGTGGTTTTCTCTTTCTCTTGTCACTTGGAAATGATGGAAATGTTGAATTTTCATTCTATTGGTAGATTATGATTCTCATGTTTAGTTATTCGTTTGAATAGTAAATGGCATGTCAGTTAGCTGCTTTAATTGTTCATATACCTGTACAGCTTTATTAACTATTGTTTTCTTATGCCATTGCATTATTAATTGCTTTTATAAGTTTAGCTGCGAGGTAGGGATTTGTGTGAACCCTACTGAGTCTATGTTGTGAGACTCACCCTTTCATTTCTAGGTAAGCAGCATCAGCAGTTCGCCAATGGTTCTCCTGGTTTTGACGGCAGGTCGTAGGTGCCAACAGTGGTCTATCTGTCTTTCTTTCCCTTTTAACCGGGGTATGCCCCGTGTATTTGTGTATTTTGACTTCTGTCCAGTGTTGGGACTTGTAATGTATGGATCTGGACTATTATATAAAAATATCACTCTGATATTGTCAATTTCTTCCACTTAAAATTACTATTTTATAATGCACGCGTAATTCTAGTTCATTATGCAAACATCCTCAACCAATCCTCCCAACCCTTGCAGGGCCTCATCAGCCTCTTGGGTGGCGTCGCCGAGTTCTTGGTATCAGGTTATCGGTATCCGGATCTTCGGGTCGTTACATCATCTGCCAAACTGATTCCAGCATAAGTGAAAACTCCAGTCAATTGGGAAGCATAGGGCAATGAACACCTTCTCTGTGTGCGGCAAGATCCAATTAACTCTGTCATAAGACGCCCCATATTGATTGGTAAGTTATTCAGAACACAACAGAACAAGAATTTGTGTACTTCAGTCACTTCATTTCGGCTTCCCCCTTTAGGATAAATGAGAGTAGTGAACATGTGGTGCAAGATCCGCTGCAGTGGCAGGAAGTAGTTAGCATTCAACTTTATCAAATTGCTGACTCCTTGAACATACTCACTAGAGGTCATGGGGATGAAAGTCTCCTCAACTTGATCATGACCAAAGGCCATATCATGGCCCCTAGCGGACACACCTAGGGCATTCTCAAATAGTACTGGATTTACTATAATCTCAACTCGTTTTACAACAGTATACAAATGGTCATTCCTCATATTCAAATTTCCTTAAAACTGTTAGACTAGATTGGGATAAAACCTGGTGTATCTAGTCATAAAATCTATCCACCCATCTTGACATTCGAAAGCAGCACTCAAATCTGGACGATTGTCATTTAACACACCGAAATAAACCAGCCGACGGTTGATAATCGGCCTTGGACGCATGCGCAGTACAGGTGCAGGTGCGGGTGCCTTCTGTGGTGGAGGAACCAAGTCCTCACCTCTCCTAGAGCTGGACGTCCCCCGGGTGGATCTCCGAGGGTCTCGGAAGAAGCATCTTCGAGGCGCCATTTAGACTAGAAACCGTTGTGGAAACCCTTAGAAAGCTAACCTCTTCCCTTGGGGTGAAGGTGGACCGTAAGACACATTAAAGGCGTTGGAAATATCTTCTCCACAAGCTTGAACGCAAAATAGAGCCTCAAGATCGCACACGTCGCCGTAGAGATTCTATGTCGAAGAATGATGGATGATCCGAATCTTGTGCGGAGAGGAGAAGAATGGCGTTCTAGGGCTTGAATGGAAGAGTTTTGGGGTGTTTTAGGGTGAAGGAAAGGTTTGGAGGTAGAATAGGGCAGTGTGGAGTGAAGAGTTATATTGGTACAACAGGAATTGAGTATTTACCTCTTTAGTGACGTCATACTTTGTAATGCCCCGAAAATTTCATAAATTATTTCTGATATATTTAGGAATTTTATGGAATTCTTAAAGACCCAAATGAATTAATAAATGAATACTGGGTTAATTAAGCCCAAATAAAGTAATCAATTAACCTAGCCTATTTAAATAAAGCACAAAAGATTTAAGGACCAAGCCCATGAAGTTTGGCCCATATTCTAGAAGGTTAATAAATTTATTCACAAAATATAAGGATAAATACCCATTGATTAGATAATTAAGGGGATAATAGAATAGAAGAGTTTGAATTAAATTCAAATTCGGCGCCTGAGATATTTAGCAGTCTATCGTGCAACCACTACATGCCAATTAGCGGCCCATTAATCGATTGTTAAGCTCTGCTAGTTCCGTGAATGGAAGAAAGAGTAAAAAGATTGGATCTTTGGCATTCTATCTCCTAGAGACCAAGCTGGGAGGATTAGTAAGCATCCTTGGGACTCTTATAAGTCAGGCTAATAGCAAACAAGGACTCTAGAATTGATCTAATCCATGAAACCCTAGCAAAACCCTATAAATAGATCCCAAATTTGGCCTGTGCGACCCTTACTTTGGCTCGCGTGGAATCAAGGTAAGGAGGTATTATTTTGGATAAGTTCTTTAAAAGTTTTTATTCCTAATACATAGGACTAACATCCCTCAAAAGTTCGTGCGAGGAGATCAAGCACACAAGAAGTTAGAAGCTTGCAAAGTTGCGGGTTCCACACTAGCGACCCAGGAAATTGTGCGGAAGTCCGGTGAAGATCAAGGAATTAGGGAACTAAATCGAGGTATTTAGAACCTGATCCTTTAGAACTTTTTGTTCCCCTTAGTATATTCTTCTTACCCTCCAAATTTCATGTCCATAGGTCAAGAGAGTAAGGAGTTAGAGCAACGTGAAGTTGCTGATTTGTCACAAGAAGTGCAGGGAACTAAGGGTAGCATCCAGCCTTAAATGTGAAGTTAAAGGTCCAGGACAAAGGTAGGCCATCTCATGAACGGCTGGAATATGATTCTACGGATAAAAGCCCTCTTGTTTTACTAGATTTCATGAATTATGCATCACGAATTTCATGTTTTATGCATCTAGTATACATCCATGCATATTCTTAGCCCTAATTAAGTTAAGAGGAATTCTCTTCTTAATTCACAGAAAATCCATGCATCTTGTTAGCCTAATCTTTGGTCTATCATGATAGGGAAGTTTATATGTATATGTTGATTTCCAGACATGATGTGTTTTAAAACGTTAGTTTCTTCTTATTTAATTTACTGTCAGACTTTCTCTAGCGGCCTAAACGTCGACCGCCAAACTTGTTTAGCAACCCTACGATAAATCGCTAGACACTCTGAAATTTGTTTTTCTATGAAACCTCTGGCGGATCAAAAATAGACCGTTAAAGTTCCTCTGGCGGCCTTACGATAAACAGCCAACTTTCTGTAAGGGCTCTATAATAGACCGCCAATGTTATGTTTTCTGTCAATCCGAGACGGATTTAAGAGCAGCCCATTTAGCTTATATATAAGCCTAGTTAAATTTATACCAACCTATTTTAATGTATTTTAACTACTGATTTATAATAGTGATTTCATGTTCTTTATGGTTTTTAGGATTATTTTAAGCATATGATTATTTCATGCCAAAAATCATATAATTTTGTATTAAATTATTGTTTAAACGCTACATTGACGAGATTGAGCATTGGTTTACTACCGTACACATTCTCCTCTTATCTCAGAGTCATTTCTGTAAGTTCATGGCATATATCCCGGTATGTGACCGTTAGTTACACTCTTTGCACTATAGGCACACAATCTTGGACTTGATAACCTCTCCTTTGGATATTTCTTCCAATGGACTAGGAAATCTTGTTTCAAGGCCTCCGTAAGTCTCCGCGAGTCTGGGATTCCCACTAGGACGCCGAGCTGGTTGTACCATTAAAGTCCAGTTGTCTAGAAAGCTCTACCGACGTTTTTCTGAAATTCTATCCATTAACGGTTCAATACTCGACCGCTACAGCCCATTAACGGTCCAGTATCTGACCGCTAAATTCTCTGAGTCCAAACCGATTTCTTTTTGGATTCAGCCCACTCTAGCGGCCCAATATTAGACCACCATATCAATATAGCGGCCCAACTTTTGACCGCTAAATTTTATGCGTACGGTTGACCCGAGATTTGACCCAAGGGTTAATATTCCTATGATCCTAGATTGACTAATGATAGTCTAGGACTTGTAACCTTGTTCAAAGATATCTAAAAAAAATAATGGATGATAAAGAACGTATCATTATGCTATCGAATTTTCTCCAAGGCATAACTTAGTTATTAATGTATTTCTTGAACTCGTGAATCTATATTTGGTGCATTCTTATTGACGCTGAGTCTTGAACATTCATTAAATTTATTACATGTGTGGCCAACTTTATTGCTATATACGTGGAAGTAGCTTGATTTATACTTGAAGATGCAGATCGAGCACTGATTGTGTTCAAGGGCTCTATGCTAATCCCCTCGGCTGATTGTCGGAAATATACTATATAAACCATGGGGTATGATGCTATCGGCGTCGCATTGCACTGGGAGTACTTTCTTTATAAATAAGTGAAATATCTATGGCTCATGAAGTGAATTATCCATAGAAATTCATGAAGTACCTGCTATTAAGCGAAAAGTACTTACTTGCTTGTTACATGACGTTCTAGTACATTCTCGTTACATTCTTGTTCATAAAAGGCCATAATTACATTCTTACTTGATCATACTTGCTCAAATTGATCATATATTGTTACTTGGGTTTACTTACATGATTTATCACATTCGCATGATTTTACATTATTCTTTAGAGCTAAAACGCTAATCACTTTAATATTACCTTCATGCTGATGCGAAGATACCTACTGGGCAAGTGTGCTCATTACCTACTTTCCAATCTTTTCAGGAGATGCAAGTGATTCGGATTCGGATTCGAGTTATTCAAGTGATGGGTCTAAGAGCGAATGAGAGTCTCATAAAATTGAGAGTGAAGACTTAGGAAGTTAATGATGTCTAGATCGAGTTCTTGTAATTTTCTTTTTGTTGAGTCAAATAGATCTAAGTAAGATTGAATAATCTGTGTAGTTGGATTTTTATCAGTATTAATGGAGATGGAAGTTGATTAAATTGATATGCAATTGCATCTTATGTGTGATTGTCTTGCGCTCTGATTATTATTGCTTGCAAGAGGCTTACCATGCCGGCTGTTCACGTTACCCGAGATTATCTTCCGCTGTATTAAAAGCTTGGGACGTGACAGTGAAGTTGGTATCAGAGCCTAAGTCTAAGGACTTAGGGAGAGCCATGTCATAGGATAAGTCCAACGTTTAAGGACCCATACCTATGAATTAAGGAATAAATTACTAAGGAAGAAATTCCCCACCCATGTGAGAATTGGGTAGAGCCAGGGATAAGATAGTAAATTAGCTATGGATTAATCCCTTTCAAAATTCCATGGGAATTAACAAATTTGTTATTTCTCTCAGGTACCTTATTGTTATAATGGCTCATCGCGTAGACTGGGATGGTATGTAGCAGACTGTTGCGGGCCTCACTCAGGCACTACAAACGATAACCCAAGCGGGCACTAGAGCAAGAGCTGGGGGCTTGCATCGTAATTTCTAAAGTTTAAATCCTCCACATTTTTATGGTTCTTCGAATCCAAATGAGGCCGATAATTGGATCGATGAAATGAACTGAATATTTGACGTCATACAATGTACAGACCAGGAAAAGGTGCGTCTTGCTACCTTTCAACTCAACAAAGATGCACGTACATGGTGGAAGTCGGTTCCAACACCTCCAGCCGACGCACCACACACATGGAAGGTTTTCTTACTTTACTCCGTGCCAAGTATTTTTCAGAACATGTTAAGGAGAGAAACACTATGGAGTTCGCTTCTCTACGTCAGGGAGTGATGACGGTTGCCGAGTATGAATTACAATTTTCCAGACTAGCACCATATGCAACTCATTTAGTCAGTACGAATTTATTGAAGGCCAATCGGTTTATGGACGGTTTAAGACCCGGTTTCATTCAGCAGCTCGGGACTCAAAATATCCATACTTATGCGGAGATGGTCCAATGGGCATATCTATATGAAAGGACCTTGGAGAAGGTCAAAAAATTAAAAGGCAAAGGCGAGGAACCGAGCCGAAGACCAGATCGGCGTGATAAGAAAGGCAAGTTTAGTATCACGGAACCCTACAAATCCCGTGATAGCAAGAAGAGATCCAGGAATGGGAGCGGTGGTAGTTCCCATAAAAGTAAGAAGGTCAAAGAAGAAGACAAACAGGTCACCACGGCCTATACTTTTTGTGAGAAGTTCGGTCATTCGGCCGTAGAATGCTGGAAGCGCCTTAGTGCTTGTCTACGTTGTGGTAGCCGGGAGCATCGCATGCCGGATTGCCCCCTTATGAAGGAACTCTCTTCTGGAAGTGGACGTAAGAGGCAGGCTCGCCTCAATGCTGTTCTAGAAGATGATGAAGCGCCCAAGAATGATGGGCTAATGGAAGGGACTATCCAAATCTATTCCCATCCCGCATTTGTACTATTCGATACTGGTGCTTCTCATTCATTTATATCTACCACCTTTGCAAAGACATTGCCCGTTTCATTAGTTCCTTTACCTTCGGACCTTGCTATTACTACACCTTTAGGCCCTGGAACCAAACTCACAAACTATTACCCCGATAGTGAAGTAAGGGTAGAAGGTCACAATCTTCCTGCAAACCTCGTATGCCTTGACATGAAAGACTATGATTCTATTTTAGGGGTGGATTGACTTGTAGACCATGATGCCTACATAAATTGTCGGAATAGGATAATATCATTTCGTAAACCAGGCCTTCCAAGATTTTCCTTCCTTGGTATCAAGTATAGGAAACATCCTACTATCATTTCTTCTCTTCACACTTGTAAACTTATTTCGCAAGGATGTGAAGCTTTTCTTGCTTCCGTAATTGTTACCGAGTCAAAGGAGATCATCTTAACAGACATCCCGATTGTAAATGAGTTTCCTGATGTATTCCCATCAGATCTACCCGATTTACCACCCGAAAGGGAAGTAAACCTCTCCATTGAACTCGTTCCCGGAGCAGCACCTGTTTCAATAGCTCCCTACAGGATGTCCCCCACAGAACTTAAGGAATTAAAGAAGCATCTTCAGGAATTATTGGACAAGGGATTCATATGACCTAGCACATCCCCTTGGGGTGCGCCCATTTTTTTTGTCAAAAAGAAGGATGGATCGCTCAAGCTCTGTATCGACTACCGGTGACTGAATCAACTCCCAATTAAGAACAAGTATTCGTTGCCGCGTATTGATGAGCTCTTTGATCATCTTTCAGGAGCAGAATATTTTTTCAAGATCAATCTCAGATCAGGGTACCACCAGCTCAGAATTAAAGATGGAGACATATACAAAACTGCTTTTCGAAGCCGTTATGGTCATTATGAGTTTGTAGTAATACCGTTCGGATTAACCAATGCCCCAACAGCATTTATGCAACTCATGAATAAAGTTTTCTAGCCTTATCTGGACCAGTTTATGGTCGTCTTTATTGATGACATTCTTATTTACTCCAAGACAAAGGAGGAACATGAAGAACATTTAAAAATAGCCTTGCAGACTCTAAGAGAACACAAACTCTATGCCAAACTTAGTAAATGTGAGTTCTGGGTTAAGGAAGTCTCATTTCTTGGCCATATCATTTCAAAGGAAGGTATCATTGTGGATCCTTCTAAAGTGGAAGCCGTCAAGAACTGGAACTGGCCAACGACTATGTCAGAAGTAAGAAGTTTTCTAGGTCTAGCTGGGTATTACAGGAGATTTATTAAGGATTTTTCTAAGATTGCCATTCCTTTGACAAGACTTACAAGAAAAGAAAATCCTTTTGTATGGTCGAAGGACTGTGAAAATAGTTTTCTAACTCTTAAGGAACATCTCACGACAGCCCCTATATTATCATTGCCCGTTGAGGGTGGTGGATTTGAAGTCTATACAAATGCATCTAGCATTGGCCTAGGGTGCATTCTTATGCAAAATGGGAAGGTGATCTATTATTCTTCAAGATAGTTGAAGCGTCACGAGGAAAATTACACTATGCATGATTTAGAATTGGCAGCTATTATATTTGCCTTAAAAATTTAGCGTCACTACCTTTATGGAGAGAAATTTATGGTCTATTCGAACCACAAAAGCTTGAAATATTTATTCTCCCAAAAGGAGCTGAATATGAGACAAAGAAGATGGTTGGAATACCTTAAAGACTTTGATTTTGCTATCCAATATCATCCTGGTAAGGCTGATGCTGTAGCCGATGCACTCAGCAGAAAACTGATAGGAAAGCTATCGAGTCTTATGATTAGTATGACGAATCTCATTCCTTAATTTGCCTAGTTGAATTTAGATGTTGACATAAAGAAGGAATATTATTTTGTAGCCACCATCCGAACTCAACCCACATTAATAGAAGATCTGGTCAAGCTGCAGGACAACGATCCAGTATTGCTGGAGATTAAAAACCAATATAGAGCAAAGGTCGGATTTCTCTATTGCCAATGATGGAATGTTGCTATTCAAAGGCCGAATTTGAATACCGGATCATGTTGATACTAAGAGACTGATCCTGGAAGAAGCTCATAATTCCAAGTACACCATTCATCCTGGTGGTACAAAAATGTATCAAGATCTTAAAAGGAACTTCTGGTGGCCTAATATGAAAAGAGAAGTGGCAGATTTCGTGTCACGCTGTCTCACTTGTCAGCAAGTAAAGGCAGAACATTTAAAACCCGCAGGTAAATTACACCCCTTAAATATTCCCAAATGGAAATGAGAAAGTGTAGGGATGGATTTCATCATGGGTTTACCTAAAACAAGAGGAGGACACGATGGTATATGGGTAATCATAGACCGATTGACTAAGTCTGCACATTTTCTGCCAATAAAAAGTCGATGATATGTGGATATTCAAGCAGCATTATACATAAGGGAAATTGTTAAATTACATGGTGTCCCTGTCACTATTATATCAGATAGAGATCCTCGGTTTACATCACAATTCTGGAAGGGTCTACAACATTCATTAGGGACCCGACTAAACTTTAGCACAACATTTCATCCACAAACTGATGGCCAGACTGAAAGGACAAACCATGTAGTTGAGGATATGCTCAGTGCTTGTGCTATTGATTTTGGAGGTAGTTGGCATGACCACTTGCCCCTAGTAGAATTTGCATACAACAATAGCCACCAAGCTAGTATACATATGGCACCATTTGAAGCTCTATATGGAAGAAGCTGTCGATCATCGATATGCTGGAATGAAGTAGGGGAGAGACAGTTTCTAGGTCCCAATATTATCAGGGATACTACAGAAAAGATAAAGGTGATTCGGGAAAGGCTTCAGATGGCACAAGACCGGCATAAATCTTATGCTGATAATCGAAGGCGCGACTTAGAGTTCCAAGTGGGAGACCATGTGTATCTTAAGATTTCTCCAGGTCAAGGTATTCAAAGATTTGGCATTAAAGGCAAGCTTACTCCAAGATTTATTGGCCCATTTGAAATTCTGGAAAGGGTCGGTGAAGTGGCTTATCGACTGGCTTTGCCTCCACAACTGGTAGGAGTTCATGACGTATTCCATGTCTCGATGTTAAAGAAATATGTTTATGATCCTTTTCATGTCATCACTTATGATAATCTGGAGATTAAGAAGGATTTGACATATGAACAAAAATCAATCAGAATCCTTGAACGAGAGGTACGTCAACTTCGGAACAAGACTATTCCTGTGGTCAAGATCCAGTGGACAAAGTCAGAAGAAACATGGGAAACGGAGGAAGCCATGCACAAAAGATATCCGGAGTTATTTAATTACACTCTCCATATAATCCATGTATTGAATTGGGGGATCGAATTCTCTTAAGTGGGGGAGGGTGTAATGCCCCGAAATTTTCATAAATTATTTCTGATATATTTAGGAATTTTATGGAATTCTTAAAGAGCCAAATGAATTAATAAATGAATACTAGGTTAATTAAGTCCAAATAAAGTAATCAATTAACCTAGCCTATTTAAATAAAGCCCAAAAGATTTAAGGACCAAGCCCATGAAGTTTGGCCCATATTCTAGAAGGTTAATAAATTTATTCACGGAATATAAGGATAAATACCCATTGATTAGACAATTAAGGGGATAATAGAATAGAAGAGTTTGAATTAAATTCAAATTCGGCGCCCGGGATATTTAGCGGTCTATCGTGCAACCGCTATATGCCAATTAGCGGCCCATTAATCGACCGCTAAGCTCTGCTAGTTCCGTGAATGGAAGAAAGAGCAAAAAGATTGGATCTTTGGCATTCTATCTCCTAGAGACCGAGCTCGGAGGATTAGTAAGCCTCCTTAGGACTCTTAGAAGTTGTGCTAATAGCAAACAAGGACTCTAGAATTGATCTAATCCACGAAACCCTAGTAAAACCCTATAAATAGAACCCAGATTTGGCCTGTGCGACCCTTACTTTGGCTCGCGTGAAATCAAGGTAAGGAGGTATTATTTTGGGTAAGTTCTTTAGAAGTTTTTATTCCTAATACATAGGACTAACATCTCTCAAAATTTCATGCTAGGAGATCAAGCACACAAGAAGTTAGAAGCCTGCAAAGTTGCGGGTTCCACACTAGTGACCCAAGAAACTGTGCAAAAGTCCGGTGAAGATCAAGGAATTAGGGAACCAAATCGAGGTATTTAGAACCTGATCCTTTAGAACTTTTTGTTCCCCTTAGTATATTCTTCTTACCCTCCAAATTTCATGCCCATAGGTCAAGAGAGTAAGGAGTTAGAGCAACGTGAAGTTGCTGATTTGTCACAAGAAGTGCAGGGAACTAAGGGTAGCATCCAACCTTAAATTTGAAGTTAAAGGTCCAGAACAAAGGTAGGTCATCTCATGAACGGCTGAAATATCGTTTTAGGGATAAAATCCCTCTTGTTTTACTAGATTTCATGAACTATGCATCACGAATTTCATGTTTTATGCATCTAGTATACATCCATGCATATTCTTAGCCCTAATTAAGTTAAGAGGAATTCTCTTGTTAATTCACAGAAAACCCATGCATCTTGTTAGCCTAATCTTCGTTCTATCATGATAGGGAAGTTTATATATATATGTTGATTTCTAGACATGATGTGTTTTAAAACGTTAGTTTCTTCTTATTTAATTTACTGTCAAACTTTCTCTAGCGGCCTAAACATCGACCGCCAAACTTGTTTAGCGGCCCTACGATAAACCGTTAAACACTCTGGAACTTATTTTTCTATGAAACCTCTGGCGGACCGGAAATAGACCGTTAAAGTTCCTCTGACGGCCTTACGATAAACCGCCAACTTTTTGTAACGGCTCTATAATAGACCGCCAATGTTATGTTTTCTGTCAATCCGGGACGGATTTAAGAGCAGCCCATTTAACTCATAAATAAGCCTAGTTAAATTTATACCAACCTATTTTAATGTATTTTAACTACTGATTCATAACAGTGATTTCATGTTCTTTATGGTTCTTAGGATTATTTTAAGCATGTGATAATTTCATGCCAAAAACCATATAATTTTGTATTAAATTATGGTTTAAACGCTACATTGACGAGATTGAACATTGGTTTACTACAGTACACATTCTCCTCTTATCTCAGAGTCATTTCTGTAAGTTAATGGCATATATCCCGGTATGTGACCGTTAGTTACACTCTTTGCACTATAGGCACACAATCTTGGACTTGATAACCTCTCCTTTGGATATTCCTTCCAATGGACTAGTAAATCTTGTTTCAACGCCTCCGTAAGTCTCCGCGAGCCTGGGATTCTCACAAGGACGCCAAGCTGGTTGTACCATTAAAGTCCAATTGTCTAGAAAGCTCTACCGACATTTTTCTGAAATTCTGTCCATTAACAGTTCAATACTCGACCGCTACAGCCCATTAACGGTCCAGTATCTGACCGCTAAATTCTCTGAGTCCAAATCGATTTCTTTCTAGATTCAGTCCACCCTAGCGGCCCAATATTAGACCGCCATATCAATATAGCGGCCCAACTTTTGACCGCTAAATTTCTTGAGTACTGTTGACCCGAGGTTTGACCCAAGGGTTAATATTCCTATGATCCTAGATTGACTAATGATAGTCTAGGACTTGTAACCTTGTTCAAAGATATCTAAAATAAATAATGGAAGATAAAGAACGTACCGTTATGTTGTCAAATTTTCTCCAAGGCATAACTTAATTATTTATGCATTTCTTGAACTCATGAATCTATATTTGGTGCATTCTTATTGACGCCGAGTCTTGAACATTCATTGAACTTATTACATGCGTGGCCAACTTTATTGCTATAAACGTGGAAGTAGCTTGATTTATACTTGAAGATGCAGATCGAGCACTGATTGTGTTCAAGGGCTCTATGCTAGTCCCCTTGGCTGATTGTCGAAAACATACTATATAAACCATGGGTTATGATGCTACTGACGTCGCATTGCACTGGGAGTACTTTCTTTATTAATAAGTGAAATATCCACAACTCATGAAGTGAATTATTCACAGAAATTCACGAAGTACCTGCTATTAAGCGAAAATTACTTACTTGCTTGTTACATGACGTTCTAGTACATTCTCGTTACATTCTTGTTCATAAAAGGCCATAATTACATTCTTGCTTGATCATGCTTGCTCAAATTGATCATATATTGTTACTTTGGTTTACTTACATGATTTATGATATTCGCATGATTTTATCTTATTCTTTAGAGCTAAAATGCTAATCACTTTAATATTACTTTCATGTTGATGCGAAGATACCTACTGGACAAGTGTGCTCATTATCTACTTTCCAATCTTTCAGGAGATGCAAGTGATTCGGATTCGGATTTGAGTTATTCAAGTGATGGATCCGAGAGCGAATGAGAGTCTCATAAAATTGAGAGTGAAGACTTAGGAAGTTAATGATGTCTAGATCGAGTTCTTGTAATTTTCTTTTTGTTGAGTCAAATAGATCTAAGTAAGATTGAATAATCTGTGTAGTTGGATTTTTATCAGTATTAATGGAGATGGAAGTTGATTAAATTGATGTGCAATTGCATCTTATGTGTGATTGTCTTGCGCTCTGATTATTCTTGCTTGCAAGAGACTTACCATGCCAGCTGTTCACATTTTCTGAGATTATCTTCTGCTGTATTAAAAGTTCAGGGTGTGACATACTTCTCCTTTATAGCATTCCATAATCTTGGAGTAGTCTCATAAGTCTTAAAATATTTGATGAGATTGCACTCTATGAATATTAACATTAAGCACTTAGCCTTTCTATCATTTTTTTTTGTGAAAATCCTGCCTAGAGTTGAGTAGGAGAATGCACCCCTTTCCAGAGGAAAGGAGAAAACCACTCCACTACCCAAACCTAGGAGGTAAATTTTATTGATAGCAAAATGAATTGAATTGTTACATCATGCGAAGGCTAGGCATTCCTAGCTTATCCAATCGAGCAGCACCTTTGACAATGTTAGGTAGCTCATGGCGAATTAGTGCTACAGGCTAACGATGCCAAAGTATCAGCAACAGTATTTGCTTCTCTGTAAATGTGTGATAGTGTATCATCTGTGGAGATGGTGCGCCATATGTCCCTAACATAAGTGAGAATAATCCAAGGATAGGGGATTTCCCGGTTGATGCTTTGAATAAGAACCTTGGAATCACATTCAATGTATGCAGGTCGATCAGATATAGTATGAAGGTATTTGAGACCATCACTAAGAGCTCTAGCTTCTGCAATGAGACTATTAGAATTGCCATAGAAGTGCAAAAAAGCTAATAGAACATTGCCATTAGGGTCCCGAATAACCCCACCACCACCTGAGTTGCCTGTAGCTTTGCAAGCACCATCTGTGTTTAATTTATTGAAAGGCCATGGGGGACAAACCCATTTGATGATTTTAATAGGTGGACAGCCTTTGTCAGCAATCTGGAAGCCAAAATTTTCTAAAATTTGCCGATTATTGTGTAAGTTTTCCTTAAGATTAGAAAAGGAAGTGACTTCCATGGCTTGAGCAATGGTTTTGTATAGAAGACCATGCTTAGACACCTTTTTCCCATCATATTTGGCAGTATTTCTAGTGTTCCATAACTCCCACAAACCATATCGAAGCAAGGAGAGAGTGAAACAATCAAATTTGGAATTGTGGCTGAGCTTCTGAATAGTGTTGGAGATGAGTCTGTCGGTAGTGTTACCATGAATAGGAATCCCCTTGGCTTGAAGAGAAGACCAAATGTAGGAAGCAACTTCATTGGAGGTGAATAAGTGGTTGGAATCTTCTTCAGCTGGACTTTGACAGCAGTGACATTTGGAGCAGATGGGAATGCCAACAGCCTTAATTCTATCATCAGTGGGGATACATTGATGCATAAGCTTCCATAGATGAATGGAGATTTTGGGTGGTAGCCACTTAAGCCATATGTTACTCCATTTAGTGTAAAACTGATAGGGATTAGAAAGGGCATTCTTGCAGACCGAGGACACTGTGCAGTCACCAGAGGAAGATAAACTCCAAATTTCTTTATCCTTGTCCTGAGAAAGGCTGACATTCTGAATAGCAGACCCGATGTCGGAAGGAAGGAAGTTGTCAAGCATTGTATAAATAGCAGTATTAGGCTAAGAGTAGTAATCCTTGACTGACATATTAGAATTCTGAATAGAATCAGCAGGGACATATGAGGATATGGGTTGGTTACCAATCCAAATGTCATTCCAAAAACTGGTGGTGGTACCATCCCCTAGAATAATTAATTTGTTCTTGAGAATTAAGTCTTTAGCTTGTAACCAACTTTTCTTGGCAAAACCTGTCATGTTCCTGAATTGGACAGTAGAGAGGTGACCTCCACGAATGTATTTTGTTCTAAAGTAAACAGCCCATAGAGAATCAGAATGCAGGGCTCTTCAGAGCATTTTGACTCTCATTGCAATCTCCATATGCCGAAGAGACATGATACCTAGACCACCTTGGGAGATTGGTTTGCAGATTGACGACCAAGATTTCCAATGCCTCTTGTTTCCATGGATTGATGAACCCCAAAAGAAAGTAGCAAAACTTTTCTCCAAAGATTGATGAGTGCCCTTATGGAGAGGTGAGGAAGCCAGAAAATAGATTGGGATGGTAGTCAGAACATGCTTAATTAAGCACAGCTTGGCTCCCTGAGATAAATACTTGGCCAACCAACCATGAATACGCTTCTGAATAGAGGACAGAATGCCAGCAAAATGGAGTTTTTTCCTCCTGCCAAGAATCAGAGGGAATCCCAAGTATTTGTGGGGAAATGAGTTCCTAGAGAAACCAGTGATTTCCTGAATTTTATTGGAAACAAAATCTTTTACATTAGGGTGGATGAAAAATCCACTCTTGCCAATGCTGATCAGCTGTCCTGAAGCCTGCTCATAAATCTTTAGAAGCTGACATAAATTCCTGATTGAGGCTGAAGTGGCTTTGCTAAAAATTAGAGTATCATCCGCAAAAAGTAGGTGGGAAGTAGTGGGACAGCCCCTTGGGCCTATGAACCATTCAACTTTACCAGAAGCATATGCATCATGCAAGAATCTGCTGAGAGCTTCCTCTACAATAATAAACAAGGAGGGAGCAATGGGGTCCCCTTGACGGATGCCCCTAGAAGATTTAAAGAATCCAACAGTATCCCCATTCAATAAGATTGAAAACCAGCAATTGTTGATTAAGATTTCAATGAGAGAGATAAATTCCAAACTGAATCCAAATCTTTTCAATACTGCATAGAGGAAATCCCATTCTATTCTATCATAGGCCTTAGCCATATCAAGTTTGAAAATGACATTATTCCCTCTAGTTTTTCTACCAAGTTCCTGCACCATTTCTTGGGCCAAAGCAATGTTCTCAACAATATTTCTCCCCTTCACAAAGGCTGACTGCTGACTAGATATGATCTTAGGGAGAATGCGCGCCAGTCTGTTATTGAGTATAGTGGAGACAATCTTGAAGAAAAAGTTGCACAAGCTAACTGGTCTAAAATCAGAGATGTCAATTGCATTATTCCTTTTTGGAATGAGAGCAATGAGAGTCGAGGTGACACTTCTAGGCAGTGGGCATTTTGTGTTGAAAACAAACTGAACAGCTGCCACAATATCTTTTGCAATGATGGACCAAGCACTCTGATAGAAGGCACCTGAAAACCCATCAGGCCCAGGTGCACTATCCGGGGACATCTTGAACACAACATATGTAACTTCTGATTCAGTTGGATTAGCACACAGGTCCTCATTATCAGACAAAGAAATCAGAGAAGGTATGCAGTTGAGAATAGATTCATCAATGTGATGGTTATGTGAAGTGAAGGCTTGTTTAAAATGGTTCGCTGCAATGGCCTTCATTTGTTCATGATCTGATGTCAGATTGCTTTCAGAAGAATTGAGCTATGAGATAGTATTCTTCCTTCTATTTGCCATGGTGGTCATATGGAAGAATTTTGTATTTTTGTCACCCTCCTATAACCATTTTATTTTGGATTTCTGTCTCCAAAAAACTTCTTGTTGAAGCAGACTGTTGGAGAGAACAGTCTTAGCTCTGTTCAGGGCAGCAAGATTAGCAGTTGACGGGTCCAAGTCATAAGAGTGTTCAGCCTTGAGAACCTGATCTTCAGAAGCAACAAGATTCATATGTACATTGCCAAAAGTATTTTTGTTCCAACCAACAAGCATGTTCCTGAGGTATTTTGTTTTAGATATAGAGTTGTAATCGGGGAGGTAGCTAGAGGACTGGTGTTCCAATACAGTTGAACATCCCGGATAAAATTCTCATGCAGAGTCCACATCTTCTGAAAAATAAATCTACTTTTGAATTTTCTAACAGAGGGCATCTTGATCAATAAAGGAGCATGATCCGATGCTTCTATGGATAGGTGATCCACAGATATAGGTAAAATGTTAAGCCAATCAGCATTAATCAAAACTCTATCAAGTCTAGCCCATATACCACTGCTGCCAGACTGATTATTATGCCAAGTATATTTGGACCCCAAGTATCCAGCATCAAGAAGCTCACAGCTCTGAATACAGTCCTTGAAGTCATTCATAGAAGTCAGGTTAGGAGTATTACCTCCCAGTTTCTCATCAATATCCAAAACATAGTTAAAGTCCCCAGCCACTAACCAAGGGCCAGTCATCTGGGAGTGACAGTTAACTAAAGAGGACCAGAGAGACTGCCTTTCTCTACTAGAACATTTGGCATAAACGAAAGTCAGGTGAAGCTGTGGAAGTGAAGAAGATGTTTGAAGAACAGTAATTTGTTGATCATCCTTGTAAACAGAAGAAAAATCCAGTGGTTCTTTCCAGAGGACCCAAATGTGGGCAACATCATCATTATTGGCAAGGCCTTTATCCATCCCCAGATTTTTGCAAATTCTGTCCAAGTTATTAGCATGAATTTTGGGTTCCAAAAGAATGAGACAAATAACATTATGAGCTTTCATAAAAAACTTGACTCGACCCTGGGAGATGTCATTCCCTATACCACGGATATTCCAAATAAGAATGGACATTATTGGTTGGAATGGGTGGGGAGATTACCCGTGGAGCCTGCCCTTTGCATAGATCTAGTGATAACTCCAGATTGCTCCTTATGCATGACCCGAGCATTATTAATAGCAGCTGACTTTGCAATGTCCTGTCTGATAGCTAACAGAGGAAATTCAATTGCACCAGACTCTTCTGTACAATGGTGGACTACAGCCCCAGGCTGCTCAGAGTGAGAATCAACATGAACATTTTGGGATGAAGGGAGCTCCTCAAGTGGAAATATCATGGACTGAGACATATGACAGTGGTCCCGTAGAGGAGAGATGGGCACCAAGGCCATTTCCTGAAATTCACCCGAGGTAGTGATAGATGGACCTTGACTGTCAGTTGAAACATTCATACCATCTTTTGAATCGAAATAAGAAGTGGAATCCTGCTTGTCCTTTATAGTTGAAATAATAATTTGTTCCAAAGTATTGTCCTCAGTTGGGGATGAATTACAGCCTTTCTATCATCAAATAGCCATTGTTCTCTTTTTCTTCTATCCTCTTCTGAGGGATTCTCACTAAATTTTAGGACAATTCTATCAATAACATATTACATATTGTCATGGATTAGGCCGTACTTAATCTTCTTATGCCACATATTATAATTAGTACTGTTCAACTTGACTAGCTTAGCCAGTTCAGAAGGGATGAATTTGTTAGCCATTTAGGAGTTTAGAGCTAACAAGTGAAATTAAACTAGTTTTTAGTGAAATAGCAACTTGAATTTCTTTGAAAGCAAATTTAATTTCAATTGTTATAATATTTTAATGTACATGCAACAAAAGTTGTATCTTGCTAATTTTAACAAAGTAAAACAATATTTAAGTAAGCAACTATTTATATGATTTTTTTATAGCAAATGGCCTTAATGGTGTTATTAGGAGAGTGCACACCATTTCAGAGAAGTGATGTGGGCCCACTCCACCAAGCAACCAGTAAGGTGAGAATTTTTATTAATGCCAAAAGGAAGAAGTACAAACAAGGGGCCGATCAGTCCCGACTAGGACCGGATGGAAGGACATTGCAACTTATCAAGCTTTAAATGTCCCTTTACAATATGAGGAAGATCAGCCCAGTTTGCCTAAAGAACAAAAGAAGGTAAAGTACAAGCCCAATTGGCCAGAGCATCAGCCACATGATTGCCCTTCCAAACAGTGTGCATCACCGAGATCTGTAAGTCATTGGCAAGTTGCAAGATATCACGAACAACAGGGAGAAGACGCCAAGGACAAGAAAAGGTCCTTCGGATAATCCCAACAAGCACAACAGAATCTGGTTCAAGACTGAAATTGGACATCCCATAAAACTCACACAACCGAAGCCCATCACGGATGGCCAGCGCTTCCGCCTCCAAACTAGAGAAAAATGTATAGCACCGAGCGAAGGCCCAAATAATATCACCATAAGAATTGCACAGCAGTACCCCACCACCACCAGCGATACCAATACTCCTCTTGAATGCCCCGTCGACGTTAAGCTTGAGGAAAGGACATGGTGGACGAGCCCACCTAACAATGACGAGTTTTGCCGGGGAAACTATTTATATGAAATGACACATAAGAGTAAGCATGAAATTATTTAATCAAACTAGCATGACAATGTTATGTGATGACTTTTAAATTTAAAATATTACATATGATCTAACAAAAATAAATCTATTAATTAAACAAGGGTATGAAAGTATATACTGTTTAAACATGGTACATGAATTAACCTGACATGTTTATGAATGATGTTAATGCTATATGCGTATGAACATAAATAGCATTTTAGCAGGATAGAGATGTTATTAGTATAAAAAACCAACATATTTTATTAGTTTTCATATAGGATATAAATGTAATACTTTTTTAGCCGGTGTTGACGTCAAAAAAAATGATAATGATCATGCGGCATGCACATCTCAGCACTCGAGAGCAAGTCGAAGACGGAAGGGCCAAGTAAACCTTATGCCTCCTCCAAGCAGGACGAATACCTACCCGGAGCTCCGTCACCCGACAAAGAATCCCCTCGTGTTGAAGAGACAGCCCCGGTTCTCCAGTCGGCATTGCCAAAGGCTGAATCAAGTGAAACTCGGGAATTCGAACACGTGTTCGGCACGCGCTGGGGATCACTCGAAGTTCCAAATCGGGATGCAGAGGCCCTGAACTAAACACCCCGACGGCGGTGCATTATGACTAAAGCAATACAGGAGGATAAGCATCCATCCGAATAGCCGCGAAGCCGAGACGAAGTCTAAACCGGCGCGCCCTTATATGGTCTTTAAACCGGCGCGCCCCTTCCAATAGCCTTAATCTGGTGCGCCCTTGCATGGTCCTTAAACCGGCGCGCCCCATGAACTCCCTTGCTTTTGTTAAAACGGCGCCACTCCCTTTATGTTAAAACGGCGCGCTCCTGGTAAAGGGCCACCCCTTTGAATGCACTAAACCGGCGCGCCCATTTTGGAGTGCTAATACGGCGTGCTTAGTTTAAAAACAAGCCTTTCTCTGAGGCCTTTATCCGGCGTGCAGTGAAGCCATCCCGTCATCAATGCGGTCCCCTGTTTCCTGGGAACGGCATGATGACGAACAAGCCTGAAGTGGTTAAAACTCCCACTTCGATCCGGAGGGCAACCGAGCATATGCCGGGAATGGAAGTTCTCGAGCCCCATCCCGCCTTGTGCTCATTTCGTCGGTCGGCCGGCCATTCTTCAGCAAATGATGAAAGCAACATGGCTCCCGGTGGATATGCCAGTGGAGGAGGAGGCCATGCCTCTGCCCCCCTCCCGGTCACAGCATAGCCTCGCCGGAGGCGACGTTGACAGCAGCAGCAGGGCAACGTCACCAACGTCAGTAGCAACAGTGGTGGTTGCGGGAAACAAGGAACCAACGGAAGGAAGGAAAATACAGAGGACATCCCTCCAAAAATAGGGCCTCCGGCCCCTATAAAAGGAGCACCCAGGCAAAGCTTAAATCGGTTGGAGGGTTGGAAGGGTTGAACAACTCTCGGAAGCCTGAAAAGTGGAAGTCTTCTTCTGAGAGAAACCCCTTGAAGCCCGAAGCCAGCGTTCCTGTGAGAGCGAAGTTAAGTGAGAAAAGAGAAGGAGAGAGCAGAGAGTGAGGTGAGGGAGATATAGATCTCCCCTCCCCCCCTTGTTTCTTTTTCTTTCCTCCGATGTATTTTTCCTTTGGTTCCTTTCTTTAGATGCATGAAGAGCCCATGTACTTGCACCCCCTTGTGGTGAAATGAAAATGATCCTTCGGGAGATCCTTTTTTTTTATATGTTTCTGATCTCCTTCCCCACTTGTTCCACTTTGAGGGATCATTGCCCGTGAGTCGTGAGAGCTCTTGAAGGCTAGTCCTCGAGCTTTTCCACACTCACACTTGGGTTATCAGACCACCGTGAGGTCTCCATTTTGAGGTTCACCCCGGAGCAATCCGTTTGGTGTTCCCCATTGCTCTTTGGCAAGCTTCAGTCCGGGGGAGATGCTGCCCAAATTTCGCCAGGGCAAGAACATGTAAGAACAAACGAGCAAGTTAAGCTTTCTAGGAGTAAGAAGACCATATGCTCGAAACCACTGAAACAAACTGAATCTTTGAGTTCCTGCACAAACTATTCTGATAAAACACGCGGATCATCATGACAATCCACCTGAACAAACACTTAAAACACTTAAATCTTCTTTCCACAAACATAATCCATCAATAAGATGAACAAACCAATCAATAAATCAACTTGCAGTTGAAGGAAAGAAGAAACAGAGCATAAACGGGTTGAAAGGAAGCTATACAATGCTTAATCCGGCGCCCCCTAATCCGGCGTGGGTTAATCCGGCGTGCTACCCCCCCGCGCCGGTTTAACCCCACACTCAAAACCCACTTTATTTTCCTTGCAGCTATCCGGCACGCCCCCTTGCATTAGCCCATTAAATCGGCGCGCTATACTGTTCATTGCCTATTCCGGCGCGTCCTTGGAACCTCTTCCTTCTTGCCATAGAACCGGCGCTCCCCCCTTAACATCTTGAACCGACGCGCCCCCCCTTAACATCCTTAACCGGCGCGCCCCTCTTAATACACTTAAACCGGCGCGCCACTCCTCTTGATACTAATCCGGCACGCCCCACCCCCTTTGCTTCCTCAATCCGGCGTGCCTGGAAGAAAGAAGGTGATCAAGAAAATAAAAGAAAACATGCAATTCAAGTTAATAGAAAACTAATCAAAAGTCTCCCCTCCACTATAATCCAAATTTTGTTCCTCAACCCCGCGACCTGACCACGCAGGTCGATCCGCGTGCGAGGGCGCATGTTGCCGAGTTTTGGCTTTACACTTAACAACCCGCTCCCCCGGACTGAGTGCGAAGAGAAACTCAATGATGCCTTGTGGTATCGGACGTGGACCTCGGGACTCCCGACATGGTCATGATCCGTGCACCTCTTGGGCCGATAGTTCATCAGCTTGACCCACTTCTTCCGGGATCCGATCCCGCACCCACATGAAATGTGCCGTACCTACGGCAGATATCTGAATGTCTTTATTGTTACCTTCGATGCTTCGAATATGGACTTTCGTCCGAATGCTGAATGGTCCGTTAGTGACCGACATGCATATACTGGGATCTGATCCCGCATTTGTATTAAACTTGTCGTACTCACGGTAGGTACTTGTACGATTTGTCACCGTCTCTTATGCTACAAACACAGACCTTTGTCCGAACATAAAGGGGTCCATGAGTGACCAACAAAATCTGAATGGGACGAGAAGGATCTCGTCATCCCCGGACCCTATACATGGGAATATCAATAAGGCCTATGTGGGCCATGCTTAGACCTCGGGTCTGCCCCGATCATGGTCATTGCTTGACCCATATCCTCGGCCTATAGCCCGCTCTCTTCGAACGCATATTGGTTCTCAGATCTTGTCCCAGGACATCCTCCCGTTGCCCCCTTGGCACCGGAAACATTGACGATGCCCACGCGAGCCCGACTTCGATCGCGGGGGGCCCGCCGCAGTATGGTCGTAGCTTGATCTTGCACTGGGCCGATAAACTTGTCGATTTACGACCGCTCTAACCAGGATTTAACTGAACGTTTCCCGTCCCTTTGAACAATAAATTTGCCATACCCCGGCATACATATGCTCCAGCTTTCCCCCGTGACGATCATGATTCTCTGAAGCCGGACGCTCGTCCGAATATCAAAATGGTCCCTTGAGTGACCGACATCTTCCGAATGCTTGCTTCCCTAGACATAGGACTTTCCGACTGATTCGAGACCGCTATCGGCTTGTTTCTCTCGATATAGTTTCTTGACCATGAGGCCCCGATTCTCGACGATTAATCAAGGGTGTTCCCCTCTCCGAGGGGATGTAAATAACGCCGTGACCTTTACGGCGAGGCGGGTTTTGGTCCCGACACGAACTACACAATCGTCTGATTAGTCAGATGGAGCGCACCTCGGGCTTCGGACCACTCCAGTCTTGAAGCCCGAACACATTGTCACCTAGGTGACTGGCACGCCCTCGCACTAGATAAACCGATAGACCGATAAAAGAATATCCCGATATTTTCATGAAACCAACGAAACTTAGTGCGTTCCACAAGTTGGCACGCCCGATGGGACAGATGATCTCGAATCAATATAACCACCGATACCACGATATTTCCGATACTCGAAACTTAGTGCGTTCCATAGCCGGGCACTATTATTATCAAAACTATGATTATGACATATCATATAAAACAACGTTGAACACTTGAAAGGCAAAGAAGGAGAGTCGAAGAGAGAGGGTTTTCTCCCCTCGGCATGAGCGGCACTAGGGTTTTCTCACGGTGTTGACTTACGATCATGGCTGTTCCTGGGGGGCCTCCAGTGCCCCCCTCGGCCTCCCCCCCACCCGTTACTCCCATGCCCATTCCTCCTCCAGATAAGGCTCCGGGTTTGAGACGATCATTTGCTGAGGTCCTTTCTTCATCCATGTCACCGCCGGTTCCCCATGGTACAGTGCACGATCCCGCCGTGACGGATAGTGGCGAACCAACTATTTTCTTCAGTAAAGAGGAGATATCGACGTCTCTACAACCCTTTTCATTCTCCCTTGTTGCTCGCACACCTCGTGGCAGGCCAATATTTCCTGAAATCAGATCTCATCTTTCCAACAGGTGTGGCTTTAAGGAAAATTTTATGATTAGTGCGCTTGATTCTCGGCATCTTCTGCTTCATTTTCGGAATTATGACGACTATCTTCAGCTTCTGTTGCGGGAATCTCCTTTTGTCCATGGTCAGCTATTTAAGTTCTTCAAATGGACTATGGATTTTTCTCCATCCTCGGATTCACTCATTCTTCCTGTCTGGATTGCGTTTCCTGGGCTCCCTATTAATTTTTTTCTTGAGCCAATGCTCCGTTCGATAGCTGGTAACATTGGTCGGGTCCTAAAGATCGATCTGTCCACTTTGAATCTTTCTAACACTATGGTTGCTCGTGTCTGTATTGGGCTTGATGTAACGAAGCCTCACCCACCACGGGTGTGGATTGGCTTTCCGGGGGGAGGCGCTTGGCAAGAAGTTTCTTATCCTGAGCTCCCAAAATTCTGTTCCTCATGTGCTCGGCTTGGCCATAATATGTAAGCTTGTAAAGCGAAAAGAATTCCGCCCCCAACTAGCAAAGTATCGGAGCCTGCCCCCGTTCACCCGCAAACTAGTATCACCACTAAGCTTAAATCTTTTTGGCAGCCGGTTGTATCCATGAAGGATGCGTAAGACATAGACAATGCTACTGAGGATGCCCATCTTTCCGTCCCTGTTCAAAGTGCTTTGATTGTCCATTCAATCAGCTCGGAATTGGAGAAAACTGCTGAGCCTCATTTGGGACTTCATGCTGTACTGATTTGTCACTCTCAGGACGGGGATCCTGTATTGAGGCAACTGATTGCTGCTTCAGAGGGGTCTGTTCCTACTCGAGATCCCACCTCTACACCATTGGAGTCTAGTCATCTGATTGCTTAGTCATCCTCTTTGCAGCCTAGTGGTATTCTTCAGGAAAAATCCATGGCCCCGGCTACTTCCTTGACGGATCAGGCCACATGGGTTAATTCCCAACTGGAGCTCCCTTCATCCCAAAGTGCTGTTCAAATGGGCGCCATTGCCCCTGTTCCTAAGTTAGCGGTAGTTCGTTTTAATCCTTCCCTGGTAGAGCACGACTCTAATCTCTTGTCCAAGAAGGATTTTGTTCAGCAAGAGGGTGTCCTTACTCGTCGACAGGAGATTGCTGCTTCTGCTGACATTGATAATGTGCAGGTCATGCATAATGGGCTTTATGGTGTCATTACCAGGTCTATGAAGAGGTCTGGATCTGTGGGTAATATTCATGAAATCCTTCATTGCTGATGACTTTTATTATCTGGAACATTAGAGGAATTGGGAATGATATTTCCCTAGGCCGTGTTAAATTTCTTCTTAGAACTCATAAAATTGACTGCATTGTTCTTTTGGAGCCCAAAATAAATGTCTGCAATTTGGATAGAATCTGTAGAAAATTGGGCATGGACAAGGCTGTTGCAAATTGATAATATGGCACACATCTGGGTGTTTTGGAAGGACCCACTGGATTTCTCTATTCTCTACCGGGATGATCAACAGATTTCTCTTTTACAATCCAATTCCGCTATGCCAAATTTCCATACCTATTTTGTCTATGCTAAGTGTTCTATTGTTGAGAGACGCTTTCTGTGGGCCTCTTTGTCTAATTTACATTCTCAGATAAATGGGCCTTGGTTGGTGGCAGGAGATTTCAATTTTTTTATGAATGTGGATGAGAAGTTAGGTGGGAATCCCTCTAACCTGGTGGCTATCTCAGATTTTAAGGATTGTGTTTCAAACTGTGCTCTCATTGATGCTGGTTTCATGGGTTCGAAATACACTTGGCACAACAATCAAAATGGGGGTAAAGGAATTTGGGCAAGGCTAGATAGGGTGCTCATTAATGCTGCATGGATGAATCTCCTCCCTATCTCTGTTGAACATCTATCCAGGGAAGCATCGGATCACATGCCTCTCCTTGTTAAATTACCTATTCAGGGTAGGTTTAAAAGCAGATTTTGTTTTTAGAAAATGTGGACCTTGCATGATCAGTTTCTTGTGGATGTTGAATCATGTTGGCATACCAGTCCGCTGGCTTCTTCTCCCATTACTACTCTTTATCTTAAATTGAAGTACTTGAGGAAAATGCTTAGTGTTAGGATCGGTGCGGAGGATTCAGAGGGGGGGTGAATGAATCCCACCCTTAAAAACTTTTCGGCTCAATAATAAAACTAGAACTCTAACAAAGCAAGACAACCAATCTGAAGAACATGTAGAATATCCTTTTAAACCAAAGATCAAATACGTAACCCGCGCCCAAATAAACAACTAGCGGAAGCAGCACAGATATAAATGAGAATGCAATGTAACCTGTGAAGTAGATAGGAGATATGGAGCAACCAACCACTGCACAGAGATTTTTAGGTGGTTCGATCCACGGACCTACATCCACCCCACACTCAAACCGAGTGTGGCTTCACTAACAGCTGGGCAACACAGCTTGCCAACAGACGCTGATACATAGCTTACCCAGGGGAACAACCTCCCCTCTTCCTCCTACACGGAGGGAACCTCTAGCAACCCACGGTCACTAGAAACCAGAGACTCACGTCTCTCTTCCTCTATACCAAGAGGGAACCCCACTAGTAGTAGCCCCGCTACCAGTAAACCAGCCAGTAGCACTCTGCTACCAGCAATCCACCAGAGGCCTAGCCTCTCTTCCTCCTAGCCCGGAGGGAACCCACAAGCAGCCCCCCTGCTGCTTGCAAACCGGAGATCAGATCTCCCTTCTCCTGACCCACCAGGAGGAACCCGACCTCAGTCCAGAGGATCGGAAGAACTCAGTAAATCAGATCGAATAAAAAGAAAAATAAGGAACGAAAATAACACAGCAAACACAAGCTGTAAAAGAAGGAACATCAGATGTGGCTCCCATAGAGCTGACTGGCCTGGATTTGATCCACGGTCCAGTAGACAGATCTTCAGTAACTTTCTTCCTTTTACTCCACAAACTCTCTCTCTCTCTCTATCTCTCTTTCTTTCTCTTCTGCTCTCCTTTTCTCTCACGTTGTTCTCTCCTTCTTCTCTTCAACTCTTTTTCTTCTTGCCGGCTCACTCTTCTTCTATTTCTTCTTCTTCTCTTTTTCTGGATCGAAGGGCTTTTTGCTCTCCAGGCTTCTTCTTCGATCAGCCTCCATCTGAAGACGAAGGCTCCAATATATACCAGTAGCAGTGGGGAGATAGGGCGTGTGCTTCCCACGCCTTCCGTCCAGAAGATTCCTCCTCGGATCACGTGCTCAGCACCCACCTCGGATCACGTGTCAGGTGCCAGCTTCGGGTCACGTGCTCAATGATAGCAATCTGACTTGCTGCGTTGACGCTATCAAGTAATGGCGTTAACGCAGTGAGGCATTCCAGTAAGCCATTAGCTTCGTCTCTTTAGCTGCTGCGTCGACGTTGCTCAATTGTGGCGTTGACGCAGTGGAATAGCCTGTGAAAGTGAATGCTCCTTTAACTGCTGCGTCGACGCTGCTCCATTGTGGCGTTGACGCAGTGGAAGATATCGTGAAGGCTTCGTCAACTGATGCGTGGACGCTTTAAGCTCCCAGCGTCGACCCTGTTCCCTTCAGCAACAAAAATGAAGTCATAAGATCTAAGTATGTACATTGTAGTGTATATACTTCGAAAGAAACAGTCCAATGTATATACTTCAAGAACTCTAGACAACGGACGTTGTACAGACTTCAGATGCTACAGTCCAATGTATGGACTTTGACGAAGTGAAGCAGTGTACAGACTTTGAATCAAACCGATGTATAGACTTGAATGGGCATGGAGTGTATAGACTTGAAGTCTGAAGACGATGTATAGACTTGGTGAACACTGCAACATCAATCGGATGTATAGAGTTGGTGAAATGAAGTCCAGTGTACAGACTTGCAGATACGAAGCCAATGTACAGACTTAGAAGGATTTGAACGGGAGAGTGTATAGACTTGGTTCCTGTAGCAGTGTATAGACTTTAAGTGTAGCTAAAGCTTCGAGCGTAGGAATTGGCCAGAATGTATAGACTTTCAATGAGGGAGCATTGTGTAGACTTGGGAAGTCTGAGCCAGTGTACAGACTTTATCAACACAAACAGGCTGCACAGTCCACTGTATAGACTTGATGATATGAACTGAGGGGTCGACCCATCAGCACAAGGGGTCGACGCACCACAGACCAGACCAATGAATAAATGCAGCAAAGTTAAAGAGGCACCAAGCGTCAACGCATTGCCCAAGCAGCGTGGACGCAGCAGATCAAATATTTCTTACTGCTACCTCTGAAGTGCCTTGGCAGCGTCGACGCTGCAGTTCGATGGGTCGACGCTGCAGTATCAAACTGCAGTCTTAAGAGCAACAGTAACATGACTGAACATAATCAAATATGCAATGCCATATCAGAACTTATGAAGAACTGTATTATGATCAGAAAGTGAATAATAACATGATGACTCACACAGCAAGATGACTCACAGTGAATAACTCACCTCAAAGACCAATCATTAAAACCACCATTAAAACCATCATCAAAACCACATGGGCACAACAATCTCCCCCTTTTTGATGATGGCAACACTACACAGTGAGTCAATCTGATGACTCAAACTATTCTCCCCCTTTGACGTCATCAAAAAGAAAATAGTTTGAGAAATTAAAGCAACCAGCATGCTATAATTGAAAAACAATCTCCCCCTTTGGCAAAAATCTCCCCCTTTGATATAGTCAAGATGAATCATGGGAAGGTAAGAATGCATATGCAGATGGAGATTTCAAAATGCAAGATCATAATTCTCCCCCTTTAAGAGTTTCTATGCAGCATGATGCATATGACATGGAAACTCCCCCTGAATAGATGGCAATTGATATGCGTGTTGCATGACTTCCAATTGATATAGTTGAGAAGAAGACCACCGAGGCTTTCAATTATAAGGTTAGTTCAATGAATCAAGGACAGTGAGCAAAAAAGATTCAAATAATCAGATTTTTCAAAGAGGCTTCAACTATAAGGATTTCAGTCAGATTTTCAAGGGAATGTCATTCTCATAAATCCAAATCAGAATATTTCAAAGTCTTCCATTATAAGGGCTTATGAATGATTTTTATTGATCAACATGGTTTAAACATGATGTATGCAGAGTTTATCAATAAAATTCTGTATTGATATCTAAAACTATGGTTTAATAAAAATGAACCAAACCCTCATATTTATCTTGATAAAACTCCCTTTCTCTTATACAATCAAATTTATTGACTTCTTTCGGAATTACATGCATCAGTATTGAAATCAAGCAATTATGAAGTCATATGATTTTGTCTAGGGTTGTAGCAATTTGATTTTAGCATCAATATTCAGATATTTCAATTCGTTCAACAATTTTTTTTGTGCTACAAATTTTACGAGCACTCTAGTTCAGTGCACATCTTGTAACTAGAGGATATACCTTGATCAGAGGCCAATATCCCTAAGCACTTAGTGTGACTAACTGTCATGCTTTATATGAACAGAGATAGCATTTACACATCATGACACACTGCAAATCATTTCTTGATGAGTGAGTTGTATTTCTCAGTGTGCATGCCATTGCTCTGCCTGAATTTTCAATGAATTTTATTCTGCAGAGTTGACTAAGACACCTCATGACACAGTCCTTTGGACATGGTTTCTCAGTGACCAAAGTCATTGCTCTGACAACAATTACCCTTTAGACAATTCAGACAAATTCCTTTGCTTCAAGTCAATAATAATTTCATGTACTTAACCAATTAAAGCCATGAATTCAATAATGCAGATTTCAGAAGATTTTACAAGACACAGCATGAAACAGATGGTTAAGGTTTATTAAACATGCTTCAGATATTTTTAAGAAATTTTAAAGCCAAACTCATTGATACATTAAACTTAAACCACATGAGTTATTTCAGTCATTCATAAAAACGTATAATAGAAGATTTCTAGTTCAAGAATTTTTCAGATTTATGATTGAGATAGTCCCATTGAAATCTTCATGACAGACTGATAGATTTCTGAAGCCAAATGATACCAATTGATAGGAGAGATTTTGATGCTTAGTGTTTTCCGAATATGATCAAGGTTTGTCAACAAAAATGATAAGAAGGATATGCAATGAATTCTGACAAATGTATGCATTTGACAACCTATATGCAATGCATTGACTCCCCCTGACAACATGCATTCAGACAATCTTTTTGGCATTTTCCGTTTAAGGAAATGCAATGTACTATATGTATGCAAAAACTCAACACTGAATGCTATGCAAGGACATGCAATTAACTCCCCCTGAAAATATACAATGTTTGCCATGAGACACTGAACATATGATTTTGATTCATGCACATTCAGACTGCCCTATCAAGTAAAATGACCCATGGTACTAGGCGGAGCACTTGGTCTAAAAGACCACCTCACACATAGTAGGAACCTCCAGACAGATTTTCCTGTCTTTTGGTAGCTTACCATTTATATACCATTGAGGTCATGCATGATAATTCAACATGGGCACCATGCATGGATCAAATTTCAGCTTATCAGATTTTTCAGGATGCAATGGACATATTTTCAATGAACTATGCAATAGACAAATTTCAAGCCACATACATAAGCAGTTCAGATTATTCAGAATGCAATTTGTTTTCAGAGTTTATGCATTTCAACAATTATCAAACAACTACAAATGGCAGATATGCAGGAATACATCAAATCAGATATGCAATGAGTTTCAAAATAAGAAATGCAGAGAGTTTACCTGAACAGTGTGAGAATGGGGTTTTCATTCTTGAGTGCCTTAGATTAATAACCCCTTTTATTCTTCAGCTTCCAAGGCACACCTGCAACAGACACATCATTTTGATGCAGCAGGTACCCAAGAAAACTTGGGTCCTGGATTAGCAGTGACACTTTTGGTAGGTGTTCTAAACAATTTTCTAGCAGCATGGTCATCAGACTTCATCAAGTAGCAGGTTTTCATTGAATGACCAGATGTGCCACAATAATAGCAAGATGCAGCATGTTTCATATTAGATTTATGCGCATTCTTATAAACATGATTTTTATGTGCATATGTATGAAAATTTTTGTTAACAGAATTAAAATTCTGTTTACCAAAACCAGTCTTGTTTTGGTATCCTGCCAGCCAACAGGTTGCAGCCCTGTGACCTGGCTTTCCACAGTTAAAACTATGAGAGGCCTTCCTCTTAAAATTGAGTTCATTATTGCCATAGCCTCCTTGGGCATGCCAACAGTCCTTGACTGTATGGCCATGCTTTCTACATTCAGAACATGTAGGAATCTTTCTTTTAAATGCAAATTTATTCCTATCATAATCATTTCTGTCTGCAGGGAGATTGACAGTTTTAGAATTAAATTTTCTACCATGAGCATGCCAACAGTCAATGGCCCTGTGGCCCAATTTGCCACAGTGAAAGCATTCAGTTTTCTTTTTGTTCTGAGTAGAAACATGTTTCTTAGCATGCTTTCTGTTGTCTTGTTTCAGAATAAAGCAATTATCCATAATGTGGCCAACCCTACCACAGTAATGACATTACTTCTTATTTTTATGAGCATGTGTATGTGTGTTCATGTCAAGCACAGATTGAACTTTCTCAACATATTTAAAATCAGTCTTTTTCTTGGTGACAGGGAAGTTCTTGTGATGAACAGCATGCACTTTTTCAATGTGATTCAATCCCTTCTTCATATGACTGACCTTTTCCAATTTTCCAGTTTGTTTCTGATTCTTCTGAACATTTGGTTGTTTATTTTCTGAGGTGGTGGCTACATCTGATGCTTTGATAAAAGATGTCATTAGCTTATTTTTGAAAGCCTTTTTATTGACATTGTTGTAGCCTAACCCTTCCTTTTGAGTATTGACCTTAACACCTAACAACCTGTCCAGATTTTCTTGTCCTTCCACAAATTTTGATAAGGATTTATTCAAATCTTCAATTTCATTTTCCAAAGAAACGATGTGTATTTCATAACTGGCAATCTCTTGTTCATTGCAATTTACACATTCGCTTAGCACCTTGTTTGCAATTTTGCATTCCTCAACTTCTTGTTCCAGATTTCTCAATTTTTCAGATTCTTCAATGTAAACAGATTTTCCTTTTTCTAAGAGAATAAGTTTCTCTGACATAGCAGTGTTCAACTGCTTTAGTCCTTCAACCTCTTTGATTAGTTTGTCATTTTTTGATTTCAGATTTTTATTAACAGATTTTCTGAGAGACTCTTTTTCAGATCTTAACAATTCAACATGTTTGTTAAGCTCTTGATTATCAGAAAAACAAGCATCATAAGATTGCTTCAGATTTGAACAATTTTCACATGATAAATCAGAACCATTTTGATCAACCTTTAATTTTTTATTTTCAGATTTTATTTTTTCATACTTTTCATACAATTCAGCATACATTTCCTTCAAATAATCAAAGGTCATTTCGTCCGAGTCAGATTCAGAGTTTACCTCTTCATCAACATCAGCTTCATTCTGACTGCTGCCTTGATTGCTGCCACTTGGATTACTTCTGTTAGCCATCATGCAGCTGTCCTCGTTTACCCTGTGAAATTGCTTCAGCCTATCCAGGATGTCCTTTGCTGAGCTGCAATTATGAAGACAAAACCATAAGGCTCTGTCAGTAGCTGCTTTCATCAGGTTAAAGGCTTTCTGATTTTCTCCATCCTTTGATCTGTGTCTGTCGGTCCATTTGGACACTTTCGTTGGTAAGGTGTGAGGACCTTGTGAAATTAATTTCCACATATCAGGATTAGCAGAATTAACATAAGCATGTAAAGCAGTGTACCACTGACTGAAATCAGAACCACTAAAGACGGGTGGAAGAGCCATTGAAAACAAACAGCGAGTAAATTCAAAGCAACAGGAATATTTATGCACTAAAAACAAATTAGCACCTAAGACTGCAAGATCGAATCTGCAGGTCGCTGGACCTTGTATGCAGACACCGCTCTGATACCAATTGTTAGGATCGGTGCGGAGGATTCAGAGGGGGGGTGAATGAATCCCACCCTTAGGCTCAATAATAAAACTAGAACTCTAACAAAGTAAGACAACCAATCTGAAGAACAGGTAGAATATCCTTTTAAACCAAAGATCAAATACGTAACCCGCACCCAAATAAACAACTAGCGGAAGCAGCACAGATATAAATGAGAATGCAATGTAACCTGTGAAGTAGATAGGAGATATGGAGCAACCAACCACTGCACAGAGATTTTTAGGTGGTTCGGTTCACGGACCTACATCCACCCCACACTCAAACCGAGTGTGGCTTCACTAACAGCTGGGCAACACAGCTTGCCAACAGACGCTGACACACAGATTACCCAGGGGAACAACCTCCCCTCTTCCTCCTACACGGAGGGAACCTCTAGCAACCCACGGTCACTAGAAACCAGAGACTCAGGTCTCTCTTCCTCTATACCAAGAGGGAACCCCACTAATAGTAGCCCCGCTACCAGTGAACCAGCCTGTAGCACTCTGCTACCAGCAATCCACCAGAGGCCTAGCCTCTCTTCCTCCAAGCCCGGAGGGAACCCACAAGCAGCCCCCCTGCTGCTTGCAAACCGGAGATCAGATCTCCTTTCTCCTGACCCACCAGGAGGAACCCGACCTCAGTCCAGAGGATCGGAAGAACTCAGTAAATCAGATCGAATAAAAAGAAAAATAAGGAACGAAAATAACACAGCAAACACAAGCTGTATAAGAAGGAACATCAGATGTGGCTCCCATGGAGCTGACTGGCCTGGATTTGATCCACGGTCCAGTAGACAAATCTTTAGTAACTTTCTTCCTTTTTCTCCACAAACTCTCTCTCTCTCTCTCTCTCTCTCTCTCTTTCTTTCTCTTCTACTCTCCCTTTCTCTCAGGCTGTTCTCTCCTTCTTCTCTTCAACTCTTTTTCTTCTTGTCGGCTCACTCTTCTTCTATTTCTTCTTCTTCTCTTTTTCTAGATCGAAGGGCTTTCTGCTCTCCAGGCTTCTTCTTCGATCAGCCTCCATCTGAAGACGAAGGCTCCAATATATACCAGCAGCAGTGGGGAGATAGGGCGTGTGCTTCCCACGCCTTCCGTCCAGAAGATTCATCCTCGGATCACGTGCTCAGCACCCACCTCGGATCACGTGTCAGGTGCCAGCTTCGGGTCACGTGCTCAATGACAGCAATCTAACTTGCTACGTTGACGCTGTCAAGCAATGGCGTTAACGCAGTGAGGCATTCCAGTAAGCCATTAGCTTCGTCTCTTTAGCTGCTGCGTCGACGTTGCTCAATTGTGGCGTTGACGCAGTGGAATAGCCTGTGAAAGTGAATGCTCCTTTAACTGCTGCGTCGACGCTGCTCCATTATGGCGTTGACGCAGTGGAAGATATCGTGAAGGCTTCGTCAACTGATGCGTGGACGCTTTAAGCTCCCAGCGTCGACCCTGTTCCCTTCAGCAACAAAAATGAAGTCATAAGATCTAAGTATGTACATTGTAGTGTATATACTTCGAAAGAAACAGTCCAATGTATATACTTCAAGAACTCTAGACAACGGACGTTGTACAGACTTCAGATGCTACAGTCCAATGTATGGACTTTGATGAAGTGAAGGAGTGTACAGACTTTGAATCAAACCGATGTATAGACTTGAATGGGCATGGAGTGTATAGACTTGAAGTCCGAAGACGATGTATAGACTTGGTGAACACTGCAACATCAATCGGATGTATAGAGTTGGTGAAATGAAGTCCAGTGTACAGACTTGCAGATACGAAGCCAATGTACAGACTTAGAAGGATTTGAACGGAAGAGTGTATAGACTTGGTTCCTGTAGCAGTGTATAGACTTTAAGTGTAGCTAAAGCTTCGAGCGTAGGAATTGGCCAGAATGTATAGACTTTCAATGAGGGAGCATTGTGTAGACTTGGGAAGTCTGAGCCAGTGTACAGACTTTATCAACACAAACAGGCTGCACAGTCCACTGTATAGACTTGATGATATGAACTGAGGGGTCGACCCATCAGCACAAGGGGTCGACACACCACAGACCAGACCAATGAATAAATGCAGCAAAGTTAAAGAGGCACCAAGCGTCAACGCATTGCCCAAGCATCGTGGATGTAGCAGATCAAATATTTCTTACTGCTACCTCTGAAGTGCCTTGGCAGCGTCGACGCTGCAGTTTGATGGGTCGACGCTGCAGTATCAAACTGCAGTCTTAAGAGCAACAGTAACATGACTGAACATAATCAAATATGCAATGCCATATCAGAACTTATGAAGAACTGTATTATGATCAGAAAGTGAATAATAACATGATGACTCATACAGCAAGATGACTCACAGTGAATAACTCACCTCAAAGACCAATCATTAAAACCACCATTAAAACCATCATCAAAACCACATGGGCACAACACTTAGGGTGTGGAACAAACAAGTGTTTGGCAATGTTCATATGAACCTCATGGCTGCTGAGAATGCTGTTATTAAGGCTGAATATTCTTATGATCTTAATCCTACAGATGCAAATTCTGACAGTTTAGATGAGGCGAAATCTATTCACTCTGACCGTCTACTCCAGCAGGAATGCTTTTGGAGACAGAAGTCCAGAATTCGTTGGCTCCTTGAGTGGTATAGAAATACAAAGTTCTTTCATATGACTACTGTGGCTAACATACGTAAACATTTAATTCCTCACCTTTGGAACTCTGCAGGCATTCTCACTTCTAATCATGAGGAAATGAGGGCTATTGTTGTTGCTCATTTTCAACAAGCTTTTTCTTCTCAGGATCATTATATTGATGACAGCTTCCTGAACTGCATTCCTCAGTTGGTTACACTGGAAGACAATGAGCTTCTTTGTGCAAGCCCCAATGAGTCTGAAATCCATGATGTGGTCTTCTTCATGTCCCCTGATAGTGCCTCGGGGCCTGATGGCTTCACGGGTGCATTCTACCAAAAAGTTTGGCCTGTCATTGCTGGTTCGGTGGTCAGTGCTATCCAGGAGTTTTTTTTAACTCGGCAAGGTCTCCCTAGAAGTGTGACTTCCACTCTTGTTGCTCTTATTCCTAAACGGATGAATGTGACTGACATTTTTGATTATCGGCCGATCAACCTCTGCAATTTTTTTTACAAGCTCATTTCTTCCTTCATCAATAACAGGTTAGCCACTATCCTTCCCTAGATTATTTCCATGGAACTGTCTGCTTTTGTGAAGGGGAGACAGATTGTAGAAAACATTGCACTTGCACAAGAGATGGCCCATGACCTTGGCAGGAAAACCAGAGGCTCCAATGTTATGTTCAAGTTAGATATGGCCAAATCCAAATGTGGCTGTCAGGGATATTATTCTGAGTCCTAGTCAAGAGGATATTCAGGCTATGGAAATTTTTCTGCCAGCTGATATCAGAAGAGCAATATCACCGGCCTTGTTGACTCCATATCCCGACCAAGTTATATGGTGTCTATCTGGTAATGGGATCTATTCAGTTTCTTCTGCATATAGGAACACGATGCACTCTCAAACCTCACAGCTGATGGAGATGAATCCAAATTGGAATCGTATATGGTCTCAATGGATTCCAACCAAAATATCAATTCATATATGGAAGGTTTTCTTCAACTGTCTGCCCACTGATAAGAATATTCAAGTTTCTGGAATCCCAATTTGCTCTAAATGTAGATGCTGTCAGAAACATTTTGAAGAGAATAGTGACCATTTATTTGCTAAGAGTGATTGGGCTGTGGCCATTTGGTCCTTTTTTCAGTCTAAAGGATTGGAGATTGGGGGTAGCACAATCAGAGATTTAATCTCACAAGCGATACATATTGCTTCAGGTAAATCTTTTTTTGGCCTCTTCACTATTGCTGTGATTGGATATAGCCTGTGGGAAATATGGTCTGCTAGAAATTCTGTTACTCACGAGGGTAAAGTCTCAAAGCCACAGAACATGATACATAAAATTCTATCACAGATTAAGCACACTCTCTACCTTTCCAAGCTCCAGGAAGACAAGTATGATAGAAAGAAAGTCTTGTCTGCATGTGGTATTCAATTTTCTACTAGCAACGGTCCAAGGGTGAAAATCATTAAATGGCAATTCCCACCATGGCCATCCCTAAAACTGAACACGGATGGTGCATCAAAGCAGTCTGCAATTTCGGGTGGTGGTGGAGTAATAAGGGACTTTCATGGTTCAATTATATTTGCTTTCTCTCACTTCTATGATCAAGCTAGTAGCATGATGGTTGAAGCTAGAGCACTCATGGATGGTCTAAAATATTTGAGCACTATCACATCCCAGCCGAGCCAAATTGGGTGTGACTCACAGGTTCTGGTCCAAGTGATCAATAAGAAGATTCCATGCCCCTGGGAGATTCTCATATTTATGAGGAAAATTCGGACCCTTCTTTCAACAAATGATTCAATTACTCATATCTTTCGCGAGGTGAATAAAGTGGCAGATTCTTTAGCTAATTTTGCTTGCAATACAAAATGTAATCTCTTTTTTTCTTCTCAGCAGCAACTTCCTAGCTATATTCAAGGTGCTACCCGGTTGGATAAGCTAGGCATGCCTAGCATCTGATTGGTGTAATTCTTTATATCTTTCATTATTAATACAATTCACCTCCTAGATGTGCATTGGATCTCCCAATGTACCTAGGCAAGGTTTTTTGATTTAAAAAAAGTTAGATATGGCCAAGGCCTATGATAGTCTAGAATGGGATTTTTTATTTGCTGTCTTGCACAGGTTTGGATTCAGTATCCATTTTATAACTCTCATCAAAAATATGGTGAATAGCTGTTGGTTTTCTATTTTATTGAATGGAGATTCTGCTGGTTTTTTTAAATCCTCGAAAGGTATCCGCCAAGGGGACCCTGTTGCCCCATCTCTTTTCATTATTGCTAAGGAAGCATTGAGCAGATCCTTGCGGGAAGCCTACATTAATGGCCGGGTGGAATGGTTCTCTGGTCCTCGGAGATGTCCAAATATTTCTCATCTATTATTTGCTTATGATACTTTAATTTTCAGTAAAGCTACTACTGTATCAGTCAAAAATTTGATTAAAGTGCTCAGAGTTTATGAAAGACCTTCTGGCCAGCTCATCAATGTGAGAAAACGTGGTTTCTTTATCCACTCAAAAGCAAATATCTCTATTGCTAATCAACTTTAGGACATCACTGGCTTTACTCGCCACACTTTCCCCCATAAATATTTGGGATTCCCTTTGGTGCTCGGTAGGAGTAAGAAAGTTCATTTTGCAGGTGTTATTAATTCCATTCAGAAGTGCACTGAAGGATGGCATGCAAGTCTGCTGTCTCAAGGTGCCAAATTGACTTTAATTAAACATGTTCTTACTTTTATACCTATCTACTCTCTGGCATCTTCTCCTCTCCACGCTGGTATTCATCAATCGCTTGAGCGGTCCTTTGCAAATTTCTTTTGGGGCTCATCCACTCAAGGCAACAGAAGGCATTGGAAATCTTGGCATGCTATCTGTAAGCCGGTCTCCCATGGTGGTCTTGGTATTATGTCACTTAGACATATGGAAATTGCTCTACGGGTCAAGATGCTTTGGAAGGCTCTTCATTAAAATTCTCTTTGGGATGACTTTTTCACAGCTAAATACATCTGAGGTTGTCATCTAACTGATGTTCACTTTAAAAACATGAAAGGGCATGCCAGAAGGTGCTGGGTCCAAGCAAAAAACCTCATCCTTCAGTTTAAAAGAGTTATTGTTGGTGATGGAAACTACACTAATTTTTGGTATGATATTTGGCTTGGTAATCAAAGGTTGGCTGAGTATGTTCCTACTGATCTCATTCCTAATACAATGGTGACAGTCAGAGACTTCATTATGCATCCTACAATTGAAGAAACCTCTCTGCTTGACAGATTTTTTCCTTCTCATATTAGCAAAGCCATCAGACTTGTCAACCTATCCCAAGATTCTGACAAGGAGGTATGGACCCTGTCCTTCTCTGGGGATTGTTTGGTTTCTTCTACCTATAAAGTTTCTTGTAGCAGTCCTCAATTTCAGATCTCTCTACCATGGGCTCGTCTCTAGTCTAACTGGTTGCCCACAAAAGCTTTAGTGCACTTGTGAAAAATTGTAAATAATTGCTTACCTACTGATTCTAATGTACAGTCTTTGAGTATTTCTCTCTGTTCCAAATGCCTCTGCTGTAAGGAGTCCCATGAAGAAGACATTAACCATCTTCTCCTTACCAGTGAGACTGTAGCTCATGTATGGTCAGCCTTTCTATCATTAGGTCTGTAGATTGATGGAAATTCTGCCAGAGCCTTGATTCTGAACTCTATTCTTAGCATCCAGCCCAAATCTCTGTTTGAACTTTATACACTTGCTGCTGTTGGCTATGGTATGTCGGAACTGTGGATAGCTAGAAACAATGCTAAATATGAGGGTAAAAACATCTCCAGGCAGAGCCTTTTCCAAAGAATCTTTGCCCAGGTGAAGCAAATCTGTGTTGTCACCGATCTGAGGGAAGCTAATTACAGTAAAAGAAAAATTTTGGAACACTTTGGTTTACATATTGCTATTACTGGCTGCCCTCAGCTCAAGATTATAAAGTGGTTGTGCCCACCTTGGCCATACCTCAAACTTAATACACATGGAGCATCCAAGCGCTCTGGTGACTCCGATGGTGGTGGGGTCATTAGAGATTTCAAAGGAAATATTCTTCTTGCTTTCTCTCATTTTTATGGTAATTTGTGGGGGATGATATTTTTATCTTTTTGCTTTCTGAACCAGACCGTTCGTTCGTTTATTATGCATAGGCGTGCCAGCCACATATGTGACAAGTTTATTATGCGCTCGATCTGACTTGGTCAGTCGATTATGAGGTTCGTGTCGGGACCTAGAGTCCGTCATACCATAAAGGCTATGACGTTAATTACGTCCTCTAAGAAAGAGGACAACCCTTGATTAATTGCCAAGAGAGGATGTCTCGAGGGATGATACAAAGGCATAGAGAATACTGACTAAATGCACCAATGGATACTATGGAATGAGGTCATTTGGTTGACCATTCATGCAAAATGCAATGAGTTCATTAATTGATTTATTCATGTAATTACAGGTTCAGTCATGCTCATCTAGGTAGCAATGCATGCCAATGCAAATGTATGTTCGTGATCTCAAGATGGATGCTCAACATAATTGAAGACATTGAAACCCTTTTTATTCATTTATTTGGCCAGATTTATTAAATTAGTTAGGGCTTTAATATTAACGCATCAAGAGTCAACACATAGTCAATGATATGCACATGAAGTTAATGCATTATTTTTATTTTAATCAAAGCATTATTTTATTCCATGCATTAAGTCACTGTCCTCCTTGAATTAAGGTCAATGTCAATGCACTTCATGCGCTGCCAAGGGTCGATGCATATATAGGGTTGATGCACATATGAGGGGATGAGGTCGGTGCATGCATTAGGTTGATGCAAGTGAAGGTCGGTGCATGCGTTAGGTTGATGCACAAAGAAGTGAGGTCGGTGCATGTGAATGAGGTCGATGCACTGATAGGTGAGATCGGTGCATGCACTGAGTTGGGTGGTGGCTAAGTCGGTGCAGCTTGCTGGAGTCGAAGCATGAAGTAGGGGACGAAGTCTGTGCATATATAAATGGAGTTGGGCTTAAAACGGCGTGGTGCTTATTTGAGGTTAAAACGGCGCGCCCTGGGTGCGCCGGGTGGAGGCCAAGGAAAGTGAATTAAGTTATGAGTGTAAGGCTAAAGCGGCGCGGGGGGGGGGGGGGGTCGCGCTGGAGATTGGCGCGTCGAATTAAGGCTGATTTGGCTGGTTTGGGTTTTAATGAAATGCCAGACAAGTTTCTTAGAACTTTGGTATTATTTGAGAAGATTAGAGGGTTTATTTAAGTCCCAAATGCCCTGCAATCAAGACAAGTCTAGACTTATGCAAGGTTCCTACTCGAGCATAGTCTACAGTAGACTTATCACTGCAAATTCATCACAATTTAGACTAAGTGTTCAGTCAAAATTTGGGCAGCACCTCCCCATACCCAGAGGGTTTCGGGGGCGAAGTGGAGACAGTCCCACAGTATCTGGGGTATGCTCCTTAAAGCCGGCAGTGCCAAACGGTGACCGGCAGACTTCAGTAGAGGGAAAACCCCGAGGGCTAGCCTACGAGGGGCATCAACACTCCACGAGTCGAGAACATCATTAAGGGACGACCGAGATGGGAGGATACCTCGAGGGCTAGCCTACGAGAGGTACCCTTCCCACAGCCACCACCATTCCCGAGGGAATGTGGATTTGATGTCGGGCTAAGAGCCCCTTTTAATATTCACCCTACGGCGATCTATAGAGATAGATGTCATTGTGAGACATGTCTCCTTAGACCCCATAGTGATGTGAAACTCTGATGGGGAATGTTCCCCTCCCCGGGCAATAAGTTCCTCGAGGAAACAAGCCATCAAATGCGATACATACGCAGAATGCACTCGATCGATAAGTTGACAACAACTGATCATGTGTATGTGTATGCATCATAGCTAACAGGTTAGCAGAGAGGTTGACGAGCTAGACTGAAGGTTAGAAGATTAGCCAAAAGACTAAGACATTGAAGGGTGCAAATGGTCGAGCAGTTTAGCGGCTTCTACCACATGAACGATTACGACATTCATATATTTTAGAGATGGCCCCTTTCCCTAGCCCATAACCACGAACAGGGAGGTACCGAGGAGCCATTTCTGGGGCTGAAGGAGAGTGCACTTATATACACTGCTCCGGCCCGGAGAAAACACATGGGTGTACCGAATACTCGATGCGGTCTACGCGATAAAAGGACCCTGGGGAGGGGATCATTGAGGTAGCCTCTTTGGGATAACCTAGGGCATGCTCAACACCGCGAAGGAGACATCCGCACGCAGACACCTAGAATACTAGGAGTTAAACACAACCACAGAAAGAAATGGGGGAATAAGGGCACATGAGATACTATTTTGCTCAACATCATAGCATTATTATCAAAAAAGATCATCACCACACAGATTCGGGACAACATGGCGTTGTCGCTCAAGACCGGCCGGCGATTACAAACATAGGAATGAATCCCTGATCGCGGAGAGGGGGGAAGACGGAAGGAACCCCAAGTAATAAAACAAAGAGAAGAAGGGGGGAGGCTCATATCATCGCCCCCCCAACCTTATGCATTCATAGAGGTTTATAGGAGAAGCAGCAGTGGAAACAACCGGGAGAGGAACCGCCGGAACCCACCTGTAGGAACATAGTATCGTCGATGGAGGATTCTTCCCCGACAACGGGCAACTTCAGGTGGGCAGACATGAGAGGTGGCGCTCCGGCTCGCTCTCAGAAAAAATCCCCTTTCTTCTTTCCCAAGCTTGCTCTCTATTGTTGGCACCTAAAATATGATCGTCGGCGACCAAGCCATAAGGACGAATGACCCGGCCCACCGAAGTACGGAAGCCGATAAAGATCAACATATTGAAGATTTCTCAAGCCGCCAGAGCCTCGGGTCATTCCGTACAGACACGGGGACTTCACCTCAGGGGAGCCGAGACAAGCTCACAACCAACCGGCAGTGCGACCAAGCCTGCCTAATGAACCGGCATCGACTCTGTCATGCCGCATACACCACATCCGTTGTCCGATCAAGGATGACGGTCTTTCCGGTGATCCCCCACCAAATGAAGAGGTTCTCCTGAGGATGAAGGAGTTCCCCCGGCTCTCCAGCACGGAGGACCGAAAGCTCTGGCGGCGGGAGATCCCGATCACCCGACATGGGTGCGGCTTCCTGCCAAGATGGGCCCATTAGCGGCCGAATGATCACCCAGCTCGGGCGGAGCTATCCCTGGTGTTGTCACGTCTTCCGAGAAGCCTCGGAAACGAGCCAGGCCAAGCTAACGGCATGGATCAGAGAGCTAAAGGCCGTGTGCCCGCAGAAAACCCGTGCGAGCAGTCTAAAGCAATCTATGCACCTCGAGAATGGCCGTACGCCAATCTAGGAGCTTCGACAGATCATATCGCCGAAGCCTTAGTAAGCAGTGGCAGAGTACATGTTCACGATGGCCCCCGGAATTATCCCCGAGTTCATTGCCTGGCTTGAAGCGTACAAGAAGCATTAGCCCGGCGCGCCTTAAACCGGCGCGCCCCCCACTCAATACCCTTAAACCGGCGCCCCCTTTCCTTCAGCCCTTAGCCCGGCGCGCCCCTTACCTCCAGCCCTTATCCCGGCGCGCCCCCCTACCTTCCGCCCTCTTCCCGGCGCGCCAGTTACCCTATCGAATGGCGCCTTAAACCGGCGCGATAAGTTGATGAAGACTTCCCCGGCGCGCCAAAAGCTCACGCCGGATGAAGAGCCTCCAACCTGTTATATATAGGGGCGAGGTTCGATTGAAAGGAAGGCAAGAAGGCTGGAAGGCTGAAGGCTGGGAAGGCTCTGGGCTCTCAGAGAAAGAGAAAAAGAAAAGGGTGAGGCAACTGCGAAACGAGAGAGTCTTCTTCCTTTCTCGGGATACACAGAGAGGGAGGGTTTTTCTTCTCTGAAGGGGCGACCGTCGGCCTGCATCGACGATACTCTATTTTTTTTGAGGAACAGGTGGGCAGGGGCCGTTCTCTTCCTGCTTTCCGCATTTCTTTTCTTTTCCTCTAAGCTTCTATACATCGAATGTAAGCGATGGAGGGGAGGGGCGACGATGATATGAGTCGATTCCCCTCCCCCCTTTTTGCGATTTCTTCTGCCATCTTCTCTCTGTTATCGTGACCTGGGCGTCCTCTGCTTCTAAATAGCGTTAAACGGCAACCAAACAATGGTGCCGGAATTGTAATCTCGCCGTGCGAATGTCAAATCCTCCCTGTCTTAGGGATGGTGATCTGTATGCATGCCTGTGGATGCTTGAATCAATAAATTGGAGGAACGATCTCCCCTTTCTCTATCTTTATCTATACTGATACGTGCGTCAGGATTCTTCTCTGCATAGGGCCGATTCCGGTTTCCTCGAGATGCATATTATGCCCCGAATCACCGCGGGCTACAGAAACACCCCTCCCCGGGGGCTCTCTTGCGTTTCATTTCTTTCATGTTTAGTTCAAGGGCTTTGCATCCCTTTCTCCTCTCGGATGGAGCCGTGCCTCTGCATGCGCCTTTGTCCCCTCGAGTATTGTTTTCTAACTGTTCGAGCATATGTCCCTGCCGGGGGTCTGTCTAACTTAGGCCGTTATTACATGTTCTTCGTGGCCATCTGCATCGTTCCGAGGTTTCCCCGTCACTTCAATCACCCGGGGAGGGGGACATTCCCCTTTTAGTTCCTGCAGTTGCCGGGCGACCGAGAGCCCTACCTCTTCATGGTGGGCGTCTTCTCGAAGCCATGGCCAATAATGAAGGGGGCCTGGGTCAACGAACTCAACCCCGACAGACCAAGGCCCGATCGAGACCAGGGGGTGTGCGCTCCTTGTAGGCTAGTCCTCGGAGTTCCACTCTCCCAATGGTCAGTCCCTTCATGGGACGAATCACTGACCACGAGTCCTTCACCCCTCGTAGGCTAGCCCTCGGGGTGTCGTCCTCATCATCAGTGACTTCGCCCTTCTATTTCTTCCCCCATGGAGCTTTGGTGCCCCTAGCAGGCTTGTCCTCGGGGTATCCTATCCAGTGGGGTATGCTGGCCGCCTTTGGGCAGACCGGTGATTTAGGGGCTTGCTCCATTAGTGAGTATGACCCCGATCCTCCCCTGCAACTCTGTTTGTTCAGGGGAGATGCTGTCAAATTTTCGACAGACTCTAGATAATTATGTCAATAAAATGATCGCTCCAAATCGAATCAACTCAGTGCTCGAGTATGAACCTCGCACTGACCTCCCCATCATTTCCAGAAGGCCATGGACTCCAAACAAACAATCGTTTGGCCCAAACAACTTAAGAAAGGGTCCCATGAAGTCTAACGAACTTAAAAAGTTCATAATTCAACAAAACAGGTTTAATACGGCGCGGTCTTAACCGGCGCGCCCTAAACCGGCGCGGTACCCCCCCGCGCCGGATTAACCCCACACTCATTTCCTTAAAAAATTTCCTTGCGACTTTCCGGCGCGCCCTAAACCGGCGCGCCCCAACTCTCTTGCGCGCCGTCTCAACTGCATGAAGACCGCGCCGTATTAGCCGCTATGCCTACGCTTTATCGCGCCGTATAAGTTTTCTTACATAGTCACGCCGGTTTTGAAACCTTGTGCCGCTCTAATGGTCTATTTACCCCGGGGCAAGCCTCGCCTCTCGGGGGCAATGTCGACAAGCCGTAGCAGGCATTGAATTGAATAAAGGAGGGTCAAGCGAGCCCGAGTCATGCCGTCATCATACTCACCATCATAATCCGTTAGCATTTCGCTTTCGCTAGCATACTTGTGTTGCTCTCCCTCTTCTCGACGAGGGGTAATAAATATGGGTGATCGTCACCGTCTTCATAACGCTATCTTCATGTTCAATATAATCATGAATGTCTTGTGTGCATGCATGCATAGATCTCCTGGTATATCAAATGGCGTCGGCTAAAAGCCGGATCATGTCTGGCCGGAAGCCCTCGTCACGCGCGATGGTGGTCTTCGGACCTGCGTCCTCCGCCACGTACCTAGGATCCATTTTCCCATTTAACTACGCATCTTTCGCATGATTAATGCTGCATCCTGCCTGTCATTGCTATAATCATCATGTAGCTCTTTTAACCCGGCTTCGACAGCCCGATATCTCGGCAATTAATCAAAGGTGTTCCCTCCTCGTGGGGGATGTAATTAACGCCATAACCTTTATGGTATGGCGGACTGCTGGTCCCGACCGAACCTCACATTCGCCCGACATGGGTCAGAATGAGCGCACAATAGAATTGTCACTCATGTGACTGGCACGCCCGCGTCGTCAATCAGTCAGTTGACTACCAGTTAGCCAAATGGTTGATCGACACGCGAACGAAAAGAAACGAACGAAAAGGACGAAAGAAAGAAAAGGTCGCAAACAAGTCTGGCACGCCCGGTGGGACCAGTGTCACCTTTCATCTCTTTGCCGAGATACTCGGGCTTCGAAGCCCTCTCAAAGACTACTGATTATCGCCTTGTTTGATATTTCAGTGCAAACAATGACGACTCACGGGATAACCGGCGTCGGCTTCAGTCCTGCGATCGTCGCCAGACACGCGCAAGGGTACCTGGCGGTGCCCATGGAATTTGGTAGCTTTCCTCCTGCTGTGGGCTTCCCCAACTTCTTGGGGTTGGCCTTTGTCGACATGCTGGAAGTCGAAGCCACGGAACCTGTCGAGGAAACTGTGAAGGAAGCGGAGCCTCTGAAGGCTCCCTGCTGCGATGGGTCGCTCAAGAATCCGGCCCCGGCCGCTAGCTGCCTGGTGCACCACGTTGTACATGGGACGCACCCCACTATCATCAACAGACGCTCTGGAGGATGTCAGCGTCGCCAGGACCGCAAGAACACTGCTGTGATCACCGGAACTGTCTCTCAGTCCGGGAAGTCAATGCTGGTGGGAGGCATGCGTGTCTTCCTCAACGGGCACACGGCGCGGGTGACCCCAGACCGAGTCATCCCCAACGTCCCTGTCCACAACACCTATCATGCCCTCGCTGGAAGGAGGGCAGAAAGAGAAGAAGCCGGCCCCTATGGCCAAGGAAGCTCGGCACTCAAGCCGAAAAAGTTCAAACAGGTGTGGGTTCCCAAGCAGACCCGACCAGCCTACCATCTGACACCCATCCGCCGCCGTCCTATGAACGACGAGGCGGGAGCGAGAAGAGAAAGGGGCGTGTCCCCGACGAATGAAGAAGAAGTGGTTGCGGATCCCCCGCGTCGCAGAAGTTTCCGGGCTGCTGCCCGCCAAGCCAACGTCCCAGTCACGGGATGAAGATTCCAACAGCCGGTCGACAGAGCTCGGCTGGCCTATATCCCTCCTACTGGAGGTCGACAACTATCCCCCGTACTCTATCAAGAGCGGGGTCAAGAGGAGGTAACCTGTCTGATCAGGAACTACTTTCGAGGGCTGGGCAACCCCTCGCTGGGTCAGCAGCGACTGATGCAGACAGTCGCCACTGACGAAGACTACTTCCCATCAGTGGCGGATGAAGAAGATATGGAAGATAGAATGATGGTGTCGTCGGTCGACGACAATAGATACGATGACGGCTTTGAGATCGAAGCCGATGAAGCCTTCCCCGAGCGGGAAGAAAGAAGAAGGGTTTCTGTGTTCGAGAGGCTGACCTTTCCGCAACAAGCCAGGCGGAGGGTCCATCGACAAAGAAGAAGGATGCAGGTTTTCACTTGCAACATGGCTGGCGTGTCCAGCCGATATGGGGAGCTCCCTGAAGACCCCCAAGAACTGGCTCAATTGGCCGTACGGCCGGGGCCGACTACCCGCAGGACAGAAGCAGCAAGAGGGCTTCTGACAATGATGAAAGAGAAGCAGCCCCAGGTCTACCTCCACTGGGATGATAAAGCCCCCGTCTTGACCGCTAATGTGGTGACGACGGAAGAAGAAGACGACGTACTCCTCGACATCCTGCCTGAGGGTACGTCCGGGGAGACAACAGAAGGTGTCCCCACCACTATAGATCCATCAGTCTTGATGCTGCTGCAAAAATATCAACGGGAAATAGATTCCCTGAAGAAACAGCTGATGGAGAAAACTGAACACTCATCGGCCTCTAAACCACCCGAAGTCCAGGGTGAATCATCCCGGGGAGTGGCTCGTCGAGACGACCCTCCACCGCTCTATACACTACCACAGCCGTCAGAACCAACTGTGACGACAGCACAACAGCGGCCGCCACAGCCTCAGCCGCTGCTACCTCCGGTGCTTCCTCAGGTGCACCCAACACCCCCGCTGTTGCATCCTCCACAGGCGACCACCCTGGTCACCCCATACCTGCAGCCAGCACACTTCTATCCGGAGCCAGTCGACCCCACGGTCGTGAACCGGATGATGGTGGAAAGGATGATCGAGCTAAAGCTCGCAGAGAAGAGCGAAGGCGACTACGTCGCATTCGATGCCTATCGGGTGCCCTACCCGCAACACCATGCGGCTAAACGACTTCCCCCGGGAGTCAACAAGCCGCCCAAATTTGACAAATTCAACGGGAAGGTTCCCCAAAAGAGCATATTGCATATTATATGACCGTTATGGGTGATCTGGCCACCGACGAGTCATACCTGCTAAAATTCTTCGGGTCCTCGCTGACGGGGCTCGCTTTCGAATGGTATTCCAGTCTCTCGGCCGGGTCAATTAATGACTGGTCAGATATGCAAAGGAAGTTCAGAGAAAGATTCCATGTCACAGAGAGGGAGGTCACAGTGGCCGAGCTCTATTCAACAAAACAAAGGGCAGATGAGACAGCCCTTGATTACATCAAGAGGTGGAGGAACCTCGGAATGAGATGTAAGCGCCCCCCGCATCAGGAGGACGCTGTGCAAATATGTAAGCAAAATCTCAGGAGGGAGGTCCTGGAAAAGATGATTGGCATGGAAATACGGTCGTTCGACCGGCTGAATAATGTGGTGGCTGAGGTGGAAGCTTTTCTAGCCAAGCCTGTCCCGACGTCAACTGCCAGCATAGCCCAGAAAGGCAAGGCTGCGGAACGGCGCCCCGTACCTAAAGAAGCGAATGCGCTTGATATCAAGGCGTTCGAACAACAGAAGGAGAAAGGCAAGAAAGCGGCTCCCCCGCAACCTGCAAAAGCTCCAGATGACAAAGAAGGTCCTTCGTTGAGGGACAAAATGAAGAAGGCTTATTCCTTTCCTAAGGATAAGACCCGGATCCTGTTTGACTGGGTAACAGAATACAGTATGGTCACTCTGCCTGAGCCAAGAAGACCAGAAGACCTCAAAAGAAGAGACAGTCCGAGATTCTGCCCCTACCACCAGATGTTGGGACATTCAATCGAAGACTGTTATGTTTTCAAAGACATCATTGAAGGAATGGTGAAGAAGAATGAAATAGAGCTGGGAGAGTACAAAGTAGACCCTCCTCAGCCACATGAAGCTCCTCCCAGAAGAGCAGCAGTCAACATGGTCTCCCTCTACCAGGCATTACCTGAGGAGATCTCTGAAGCAAGCACACGGAGCACCTACGAAATCCATTTCCTGGAGCCCGTGAAAGAACAACAGGGGTGGCAGCAAATCCCTGTGAAGCACAAGAAGAAGAGGGCACCCCGCCCAAAAGAGGGGGCACATATCCGTGGCATTACACCCCGGCCTGCTCCGCCAGTGGTAGCACCCGTATGGGTCACTCCACCTACAGCTGTCAGAATACATACGCCTAACAGGAGAAGACAAACTCCGCTGCCAGTAATCAAGGAAACCAATCCTGGGGTCCTTCGACTGCAACACTTAATTGAAGGGTTAGATGAATATGTACAGCCCGAACTGAAACCTCTGCTGGTACGGGACCACGTCCCATGGCAAGAGCTGGAGCAACTCTCACTCAAGCAAAGGGAAGAAGCTGAAGCAGCACCACCTCAAGAGAGCAACCTGTTCTGGGGGCAAGCACCTGCAGAAACCAAAAAGAAGAGAAAGCAAAAGAAAAAGAAAAGAAAGGCCGCTGGGGCCCATAAAATACAGGTCGTCTCCTGCAATACCCTGTCAGCACTCTTCAACCTACCCGGAGAAGAGGAAGAAGAAGAAATCTGCTTCACACCCCATGCTGGGGGAGGCAAGGCCGAGGCCGCAACTGCTGCACATGCCACTCGGTCAGGCCGGAAATGGGGGCGCCAGCCGCCACCCAATCACAACATTATGTTCAGAGGGGAGCAACCCTACAAGACACCTTCGCCGGAAGTTAAGGGAGTCCAAATCCCTCCTCCGTCAGGTCTATACAGCAAGACTGGGGGCAAGACAGTCCCTTCATTCCTTGAATTCATGAAGATGTCAAAGGGGAAGCAGCCTTGTCAGGAGGCTAACCTTACGCCCGGGGTCATTCACCCGCAGCCAGCGCAATCTACTGAGGATGCAAATGCAGATGGGGCTTGCCCTACAGCAGCTAATAAAGAAGACCCGACAGCCGATGCCAGTCAAGAGGGTGCCGAGTCCGAGGAAGGCGAAGCAGGTCCGTCAGGGCCCGCGAATCAAAGCCTTTCCAAGCCCAGATGGGCTGAAGAAATGAAGCTCTCCAATGTCCGGGCTGGAAGCCGAATAATGAAGTTGCTCAAGAAGCTCCCTGCTCGATTTACGATCTGGGAAATTCTCTCTTTGAGTGAAGAGACTCGACAGGCGATCATCACTGCTCTGCAGACGCCTGCTCATTTTGAAGCCTGCATAGCTGAGGCTATACCAGAAGCCAGTATGACCTTCTCTCCAGAAGACATGCTACTACCTACTGCCAGTCACAACAGGCCGCTATATATGAAAGGGCACCTGAACGGAAGAGAACTGAACCGGATTCTGGTTGATCCTGGTGCAGCAGTCAACATCCTGCCATATAGAATATACGAGAGGTACCACTTTAATGTGCATCTCGAGAAAGTCGGGGATATGCGTATCGCTGGCTTCAACCAAAAGTGTGAAGTATCTATGGGAGTGGCAGAGTTCACACTGACCCTGGCAGATTTCACTACAACGGTGCAGTTTCATATCATTGACTCTCGCACCTCTTACAAAGCACTGCTCGGCCGCCCATGGCTGCATGAAAATATGGTGGTGCCCTCCACGCTCCACCAATGTATCAAATACAGCCTCCAGGGGAAGGAGGAGAGGATATTTGCTGACATCCACCCATTCGAGGTGTTTGAATGTCACTTGGCGGACGCCAACCTATATACGGGGTCTCCCCGGAAGGTTTCTGAAGATGGAGCCCCCGTAGGGGCATCGAAGAATAAATCGGGTGACGGTTGGTATCCACCACCGCCGCGCGGATATGTCAAGCCGAGGGTGGTTTCCCACATCACGGCTTCTGGAAATGTCGGCAGGGTGACACCCCCAGCATTATACCCCAAAGCTAAGGAAGTGCATGTTGATCGACAGCACGACCGCATCGGAGTCCCGGCCGGCCTCACCAAGCCAGTCTCCGGCCTTAATGATCCCACTGTCGAACCTTTCAAAGCCTGGGAGGTGACACAAGAAGATGGGCCCAGCAGCTTGTTCTATACAGCTGAGGAGCATCCCACTCGGGAGGATACAGACTGCAGCCTCCCTGAGGATCTAGCCAACCCGCGGGTTCCTGTTCAGGGCCTGGCATTTACCACTGATCGGACGGCCAGGATGTTTCAAAAGCAACACATCCCTCCCGATCAACCTCAAAAATGCAAGGAAGCTTTCCAGAAGATGTGGTATCCTGCAAATCTGGATAAAGAAATGAGACGTGTCTCTCAACATCCGGGTCTGGGCTTCACCCTGGAAGACTACTATTACAGTGGGCGGTATGAGGTGGATACCATCTCCACCTTCTATCCAACTGAAGATAGCCCTCTGGGAGCAACCTTTGATGAATATCCGGCGGAAGCTGAACATGCCGAATTGGCTCTACCCGGGAATCAACAAATGGAGACCTTGATCTCCTGCCGATGCTGGGAGCAGGTCCGTCCTGAGGAAGCGGCCTTTCAAGCCGAATTTGATACGGCTAGCAGCAGCGAAGCCGAAGATACTCAAGAAGCAGAAGTCTCTCCCCCCGCAGGGGTCATACTAATGGCGACTTCAACATCCTTTCTGCCAGTCAACGAAGCCTCGGTTTACTCCAATCAAGGGGAGCCGGCTACCAGAAAAGATAAAGCCACTTCTGCGGGAGATTCAACTGTCCCAGAAGGCGAGACTCCCTCAACTTCTGCTACAAATCCAATATGCTGTCTGAGTCCGGCGGCAAACAACTACTGGCCTGTCATGGCTGCAACCTCATCTACAAGCACTGAAGCTGTTCTCTCACCCTCGGGAGCTGCAACGGCAACGGATATGTCAATAGATCCATCCACACAGTCGCTAGCACGAGAAGCAAGAGGACCCCATGAAGCTCTGGCAGTGTCTGACGAGGAAGTCGAAGTACTCGACCCTCAAGATGGTATTCCAGACTTCGTTGACCTCCAGCCGGCACCTCCGGAGATAGAAGACGGAGGCCAAGCCACAGTCGATGAACTAATAGAAGTCAACTTGGGAGATGAGGAGGACCCTAGGCCCACCTTCCTCAGTGCCCAACTATCCCCAGAAGAACGGGAGCTGTACATCCAACTGCTGCTAGAATACCGGGATTGCTTCGCCTGGACTTATAAAGAGATGCCAGGTCTAAACCCTGCTGTCTCACAACACGAGCTAACAATCAGCCCCGAAGCTGAGCCGGTGAAGCAGCCGCCGCGGCGTATGAGGCCGGAGCTCATCACCCGAATCTGTGCTGAAGTTGACAAGCTCATTGATGTGGGATTTGTTGAAGAAAATCAGTACACCACATGGCTGGCGAATATCGTCCCTGTGAAAAAGAAGAATGGACAGATCCGGATTTGTGTTGACTTCCGAGATCTAAATAAAGCCTACCCTAAAGATGATTTCCCGGTACCAATAACCGAGGTCATGATCGATGCTACAACCGGCCATGAAGCCCTGTCGTTCATGGATGGGTCCTCCGGCTACAATCAGATTTGGATTGCGGAGCATGACCGGGTCCATACTGCTTTCCGAACTCCTAAAGGCATTTATCATTACAAGAGAATGCCATTCGGACTGAAAAATGCTGGCGCAACCTATCAGCGCGCAATGACCAAAATTTTTGATGAATTGCTCTACCACAAGGTCGAGTGCTACATAGATGACCTGGTGGTCAAGACCAGAAGAAAAGAAGATCACCTGCAAGACCTCCGGATTGTTTTTCAGAGGCTGAGGCAGCATGAACTAAAAATGAATCCTATGAAATGTGCGTTCGGAGTGTCGAGCGGAAAATTCTTGGGCTTCATCGTCCGATATCGGGGAATCGAGATAGACCCCGCAAAGATCAAGGCGATTCAGGAGTTACCTCCACCTAGGAACATCTCCGAGCTGAGGTCGCTACAGGGCCGCCTGGCTTATATCCGGCGGTTCATTTCCAATTTGTCAGGGCGATGCCAGCCTTTTCACAAGTTGATGATGAAAGATGTTCCCTTTTATTGGGATGAAGATTGCCAGACAGCCTTTGACAAGCTAAAAGACTATCTGAAGACTCCTCCAGTATTGGGCGCACCGGTGAAAGGACGGCCGTTGATACTGTATATAGCAGCCACACACAATTCTCTGGGGGCAATGCTGGCCCAGAATAATGAAGAAGGGAAAGAACAAGCCCTCTATTACCTCAGTCGGAGACTGGTCAGAACTGAAGAAAAATATACTTATATTGAGAAGATCTGCCTGGCACTAGTCTTCGCAGTCAAAAAGCTCCGGCATTATATGTTGTCGCATGAAATCAGCTTGGTATCCAAGGAGGATCCCCTAAAATATATTATGTCCCAGCCGGCACTCAAAGGCCGCCTAGGCAAATGGGCGGTAATCCTTATGGAGTTTGATGTCTCCTACGTACCGCGCAAAGCCATCAAAGGTCAAGCTATTGCAGACTTCTTTGCTGAACATCCGATACCCGGGGAAAGCCCGTGGGAACCGGAACTTCCCGAGGATGAAACCCTAGAAGCCGCCCAAGTACAGCCCTCCTCATGGCAGCTATACTTTGATGGCGCTTCCAGAATTGACACCTCTGCTACCGGGTCATCCAGGGTCAGAGCAGGGGCAGGTATAGTCCTGAAATCTCCGGAAGGAGAAGTGGTGCACACTTCCTGCTCCATAAACAAACAATGCACAAACAATGAAGCGGAATATGAAGCCCTGATAATCGGGTTGCAGATTGCTCTGTCCATGGGAATTCAGATGCTGGAAGCATTCAGAGACTCCATGCTAGTTATAAAACAGCTGGAAGGAGAGTTCGAGGTGCGAAAGCAAGAGCTCTTCCCCTACCACCAGTTGGCAACTCGCCTGATGTCAAGATTTTACTTCATCAGCATCAAGCATATCAATCGAGGCCGGAATGCTCAGGCGGACGCCCTCGCTAAGTTGGCTAGTTCATTGGCAGTCCCGCCAGACACAAGCCTGAATGTAACAGTGATCAACCGCCGACAGGTCCCTAGCGTAACAGAGGTTCTGGCCGATGAACAAGAGATGGAAGTAGCAGTCATCGAAGGGGTTCAGCAGCCCGACTGGCGAGAGCATCTCCTACGCTGGTTTCAACACCAGCAACTTCCAAAAGAAAAGGAACAGAGAATGAAGCTCCTGAGGATCAAGGATTCTTACGAGATGAGAAGCGGGACCTTGTTCCGAATTATGGCAGATGCCCGAAGGAAAGTCCTACTCCGTTGCTTGTCTTCAGCAGAGGCGGGACAGGTGATGCAAGAAGTTCATGCAGGATCAGCTGGAGCACACCAGGCTGGCCCGAAAATGAAAATTGAGATAAAGAAGCTGGGTTATTATTGGCCCACTATATTTGATGATTGCTGCAAGTTTGCCAAAGCTTGTCAGAAATGTCAAGAACACGCGAATGTGGCAAGGAGACCTCCAGTGCCACTGCATCCCACTCTACCAAGTTGGCCGTTTGCTCAATGGGGCACGGACGTGGTGGGGCCACTACCAGCATCTTCATCAGGGTGCAAATACATCTTAGCAGCTACAGACTACTTCTCCAGATGGGCGGAGGCAGTAGCACTAAGAGATGTGACCGGAGAACTAGTTGCAAGATTCTTCCAGCAAAATGTAATATTCCGGTTCGGGATCCCCAGCCGAATCATCTCTGATAACGGCAGCCATTTCAGAAACCAGAAGGTTTATCGGCTGGCCGACAAATACAAAATTGACTGGAGGACATCGTCCCCCTACAACCCTCAAGCCAACGGACTCGCAGAAGCCTTTAACAAGACACTGTGCACGTTACTGGCAAAGACTGTCAAGTCTAACAAAAAGGATTGGGAAGAAAGGATGTACGAAGCACTTTGGGCTTATCGTACTGTCTACAAGACCCCAACCGGCTGTTCACCTTTCTCCTTTGTCTATGGGTCGGAAGCTGTAGTGCCGATTGAACTTGAAGTTCCTTCATTGCGAGTTGCCATCCAGCACGGATTAGTCAGTGATGAGCAGACCAATGCAGAAAGAAGATTGGAAGAGCTCGCTGAGCTCGAAGGAAAACGCCTCCGGGCGCAACAAAACATCCAACTCTACCAAGCTCGCATGGCCCGCGCTTTTGACAAGTTGGTCAAGGGTCGAGAGTTCAAGAAAGGAGACCTAGTGATGGTCAAAAGAAGAGAAGTGATGGCCTCTAACCCCAAAGGGAAGCTGGTCAAAAACTGGGTCGGACCGTATGTCGTCCGCCGAGTATATGAAGGGGGTGCCTACGTCCTTGTAGACCACAAAGGAGTCATCCAGTTCTCTCCCCTCAACGGAAAACACATTAAGCTGTATCATGCGGCGCAGCCGACACACCCCGTGTGATCGGTCGGAACACCCTTTCCTTGGCTAGTGGCACTCCGCCCTAACCGAGCTACCTTCTCCTTGGTTAGCGGCACTCCGCCCTAACCGAGCTACCCTTTCCTTGGCTAGTGGCACTCCGCCCTAACCGAGCTACCTTTCCTTGGCTAGTGGCACTCCGCCCTAACCGAGCTACCTTCTCCTTGGTTAGCAGAACTCCGCCTTAACCGAGCTACCCTTTCCTTGGCTAGTGACACTCCGCCCTAACCGAGCTACCTTCTCCTTGGTTAGCGGCATTCCGCCCTGACCATGCTACCCTTCCCTTGGCTAGTAGCACTCTGCCCTAACCGAGCTACCTTCTCCTTGGTTAGCGTCACTCCGCCCTAACCGAGCTACCTTCTCCTTGGTTAGCGTCACTCCGCCTTCACCGAGCTACCCTTTCCTTGGCTAGTGCTACTCCGCCCTAACCAAGCTACCTTCCCCTTGGTTAGCGGCACTCCGCCCTAACCAAGCTACCTTCTCCTTGGTTTAATGGCACTCCGCCCGAACCGAGCTACCTTCTCCCTTGGTTAGCGGCATTCCGCCCTAATCAAGCTACTTTTCCTTGGTTAGCAGCATTCCGCCCTAATCAAGCTACTTTTCCTTGGCTAGCGGCTCTCCGCCCTAATCAAGCTACCTTTCCTTGGTTAACGGCATTTCGCCCCGATCAAGCTACCCTCTCTCGGTTCGCATTCCGAATAAAGAAAGAGGAAGAAAAGAAAGAAGTCAAAATAAAAATGGGGTTAAAAATAGAGATACCCCGCCGGACTTGCTCCCATATCGGGACAAGTGCAAAAATGGCTATAACCCGGCTGTGGTGAAAACCCGAAAGGGCGTCGCAGGCAAAATCGGGTACCCCGCCACGTAAAAACCCGAAAGGGCGCGTGGGCAAAAGCAAGAGGGGGCTGGCTTCGGCGAAAACCCGAAAGGGCGCCTGAGTCGGTAAAGTGGTAATTTCCCAAATGCCTCTCCTATCCTCCACCCAATAAAACTCCGAAAGAGACGATCATCAAAGTCCCGCTGGAAATCCTTTAACACATCATTTTTGACCCTCGTCATCATCGGCGAGATCGGTTGACCTCTACCCTCAACTTGGACCCTACGTCCCTGTTGACAACCCCATCCTTGTTTCGGCAGTGATATATGCCGACGAACAAATCCTTTTCGACCCCCGTCATCCTCGACGAGATCGGTCGATCTCTACTCTCAACTCGGACCTTACATCCCTGTTGACAACCCCATCCTTGTTTCGACAGTAGCATACGCCGACGAATAAATCCTTTTCGACTCTCGCCATCATCGGCGAGAACGGTCGATCTCTACTCTTGAACTTGGATCCTACATCCTTGTTAATAAGCCACGTCCTTGCTTCGACATTTAACCAGTGTCGACGAGATAAACCTAAGACCAACCCTTGTTCTCATCGACAAGGACGGTCAGCGTTCCCGCGGTCCAGTTCTTCTGAATCTCGAATTCAAAAACAAAAAAAAGAAGAAGAAAAAAGAAGGAAAAGAAATTGGGGTTAAAAATAAAGATACCCCGCCAGACTTGCTCCTATATCAGGTCAAGTGCAAAAATGGCTATAACCCAGCTGTGGCAAAAACCCGAAAGGGCGTCGCAGGCAAAATCGGGTACCCCGCCGCGTGAAAACCCGAAAGGGCGCGTGGGCAAAAGCAAGAGGGGGCTGGCTTCGGCGAAAACCCGAAAGGGCGCTTAGGTCAGTAATGTGAATAAAAATGAATGCTGAATAGTGATGATTCATTCTCTGTCCGGAAGACCCCTTTTCGAGGTCGTGGCGGAGTCTTCATCCGATATCCCGGCAATATACATCTATTGTCACCCCTTTCGACCCTTGTCACCATCAGCAAGATCAGTCGCTACCTATCCGGTTTTTGTCACCATCGGCAATACCTGTCACCCCTTTCGACCCTTGTCACCATCGGCAAGATCGGTCGCTACCCTATCCGGTTTTTGTCACCATCGGCAATACCGTCTACCCCTTTCGACCCTTGTCACCATCGGCAAGATCGGTCGCTACCTATCCGGTTTTTGTCACCATCGGCAATACCGTCTACCCCTTTCGACCCTTTTCACCATCGGCAAGATCGGTCGCTACCCTATCCGGTTTTTGTCACCATCGGCAATACCGTCTACCCCTTTCGACCCTTGTCACCATCGACAAGATCGGTCGCTACCCTATCCGATTTTTGTCACCATCGGCAATACCGTCTACCCCTTTCGACCCTTGTCAACATCGGCAAGATCGGTCGCTAACCTATCCGGTTTTTGTCACCATCGGTAAGACCGTCTACCCCTTTCGACCCTTGTCACCATCGGCAGGATCGGTCGCTACCCTATCCGGTTTCTGTCATCATAGGCAAGACCGTCTCCCTTTTTTTCGACCCTTGTCACCATCGACAAGACCGGTCGCTACCCGTTCTCGGTTCTGGCCGTTCTCGGTAGGACCGTGTATCCATCAGTTTCACTATGCCCTCCTGAGTCCCCCGAACCCTCGGCCGGCATAGGCCGTTTCTAGTCTCGAGAAAAGTCGCGGCAGGGTGGAGTGAACACCTCACCCCTTCCCTGAAGGCGTGAGCGCTCTCCTGCCCTAGTGACTCATACACTCGGACTAGAATCAACGGGCAAATGAAAGTAAAAAATGACAAGATGGAGTCTTCATTCAAAATCAGGACGGAGATTTTTCATTACTATGAAGTAAAAAGCACATGATTACATGGGCCATGCCCTGAAATACATAAGGTGCATTAAAAGGGAGCACCTAAAGAAAAGAGACTATGGCAAAGGGCGTCGGAAGATGTCCTCCAGCACAGGAATACCCAGGGAGGGATGACGGATCAGTTCTTGCAACCTGAACTCGGTGGCCTCCAGCTCGGATAGCTTCATCTCCAGGGAAGCAGCTTGTCCTTCAGCCATCTCAGCATCCTCAACCTTTTGGACCCCCAGGCGATCTACTTCTTCAAGTTCAGCCTCTATCCTGGAAAGTTCGGCCCGCAATGCCGTCATCCGGGCCGTCAGGGAGCTCCGGCGTTGTAAAGAGGCGTTGGCTTTGTCCCTCGCCCTCGCCGCGGTCTCTTGCAGAGAAATAAGGGCCGTCTTGTTTTCAGCCCGCTCCAATGATATGGCCGCCAGCTGGTCAGCTGCCTCCCGGCCCAAGAACTCCCTCCGGTTCACATACTTCAGGAGCAAGATTACCCGCGGAGTCCAGTCGTCCATGGGACAACCAAGGGCCAGCAGCGAGCGGGACAGATGCTCTATCAAGCCCCTCAGCTGAATATAAGTTAAATCCCTACTGGCTGTTACGGTCTGCTGGAGGGTCCCCAGGAACTGCCACACGACATCACTCGAGGACTGAAGACCAAGTGGCGATGTCTCGGGCAGTTCGAACTCTACTCTGCCATCCACGGCAGCCCATATATCATCAACCGTCCCGGAGGATGACGACGGCATAAGCTGCAGCCCACTACCACTGGGAACAACCGCACCGGCAGATGCGGTGGCTAGATCCTCAGCAACAACAATCTCTTTGCCGGTCCCCTGGGGTGGGAGTCCAACAAGAACCTCGAGCACCGAGGACGTCCGTCCCTCAATAATCTCCCCGGCTTCTACCTCAGCAGAGCCACCCTTCTCTAGAACTGACTGCTGTGCAGCCTCCCTTGACGGAGAATCTCCGGCTACTGCCGAACTACCAACTTCCACGAGCGCTCCGGGACCAACTAGAACCATCGCTGCTGCATGATCCTTTGGGTACCGCAATGCGATGGGCCGCAGGACGGACGGGAGAGTCGCCTGGCCTGTTCCCAGGGCCGGGAGTGGTATCTGCACCGTCATAGTTGGCAGCGCCACCTCAGTCTGCATCGGAGATGTATATACAGTTAAAACCTGGCTAGAAGAAGGAGAAAAGAAGCATGGTAAGCATCGGTCCTGGATAGGTCCTTACCTCGGCCGGGACTAAGCTCAAATCTTTAAGAGCAGCTCCCCCAGCGCCAGCCTCCTCACCCGTAAGCGATAATGACGGCACAGGACCGCCCCATGATAACCGGGCCGGGCTAAAAGTCGGATAGTCACTCTCATAGGCCGAGGACACCCCCGCATCGTCGGTCTCAAAATCAAGTGGTGATGGCTCCTCGTCACTGGAGCCGCCACCATAATCTACATGCTCAGACGAGGAAGACCCCTCTGCTCTCTCAGGACGCTTCGCCGTCGAAGCAGGAGCCTCGCCAGCAGGAGCATCACCCTCGGCGGAAGCTTTCCCGGTGCTCTCCACACCGAGGGCAGCAATAGATGATACCTCGAGGGCGGGCTCTCCCTGCCCCGAGGGGACCACCTCCTCTGTGCTCTCCGAGCCCGGAAATAATGGTGTATATCGACTACAATTCACAGCAAAAAAAGGGGTCAAGGCGGCTGAAGATACGAAGATTTGCGTTGCTATCGCAACTAAACTATAGATTACCTTCCATCTCCCGCCAGGGTGTTGGAGAGGGCAGATCCCTTTCTACGGGAGCAGTGGGGACTTCCTCTGTCCCGTCCCTAGCCGCTACATCTACCGTCGCCTCCGATCCAACGACCGCGGCAGCTGTGTCGGCAACTGTCAGCATGGGCCACCCCAAGCGGTCGAAACAAGCTAATGCACTCTGAAGAAAAGAAGAGCCTACCTTCAGCCTCTAGCCCTTGTGCGCGAGAAGCCTCAAACTCTTCAAAAGATACAACAGGAGGAAGGACGGTTGCCGATTCCTTCTCTGCGGCTTTCTTCCGGCGCGCCCGTGTCACTCGGGTCACCGCCGCTTTTGCCTTCCCGACGGCCTCCCGTAGTTGGGACCTAGTCCTCTTCCTTGAATGTCCAGGAGGTAGTGGCGTCGTGGTCGGGGCCGGCTCAGGAACTTCAAAATATGCCAGCTTTTTGGCTTTGATGATCAGCTCCCTGAAGTGCCGGGTCTCCTCCGAAGTCGGTCGGACTGCATACGCACAAGGGTGAGGATGACACAACCACAATGAAAAGAAGAAGCTGGCCGAAGGGCCTGAAGGAAAAGATAGAACTTACTTGCCGGTCCCGTGTAAAAGGGGAAGAGAGGCCAATAAAATAGCGATGGCGTCTTGTCCCTCGAAGCCGCCTCGCGAATGAGCCAGCATAGATCCCCGATCTTTTCGCTCGGCTCAGCTAGCAACGCCAGGTCCTCGTGTCCACGGGAGGACAGCAGATAATACAGGCTCAGATGGTCCAGCCCCCACCTGTCTGCATATTTGAAGGAGATTTGAAGAGGATGGTCCAGTATGGCTTCACTGGGGCTACCCACCGAGAGGCCATGAGACCGAAGGAGTGCGAACAGCCAGGGGGTGTTGGCATATAAGTCAGCCCGCCTGTCCTCTTTGCGAATGAAAGCCCGGTAGGGATACAACCTGTCCACCTCGGGACGCCAGTCGGCCACCGCCGCGATGGGCTCCTCTACTGGCAAAGGGAGTTGCTGGAGAATCACCCTCTCACTGCTTACCCGGCATAAACCCCGAAGGGTCTTCACATAATCATCCTTGTTGATCGGGGGCAGCTTCAGCTCAACTTTCATCTTGCGGCCTTTTACGAGCTTGCGGGCCTCTAGATAGGCCTTCACATCCGTATTAGTCCAAGATTTCAACTTCTTCAAATAAGAAGCGTCAATATCAAGAACTGGATCCGGCTGGGAAGCTAAGAACCTGTGCTCCGCCACGGCCCAGCACTCTCTCCGGGAGGTCCTGTAAAATCCCGTCCGCGCGTTCCACCACTTGACGTATTCAGGCGTGACGCGAGGGAACCGTGCGGGGGCGAGCACCCGGAAAGAAACGTCTTCGCGACGATGGAAAAAGTCCCACCATATCCGGGCGTCATCATTGGACATTTGCCCGGCCCTGTGCCTGTTGGGCAATGCAAATTGCGAAGAGGAATGTGGAATCTGCTGGTCGTAGCCAAAGTTCCGACTGAAACGGAACGGGTAATACGGCTCCAGCCACAGAATGTCGCTCTTGCGAAATACGAGGACACTAGGCCTGATGGCCAGTGCCCAATCAACCAACTCCGGCTCCAGAATAGGCCTGGTATAATTGGCCTGGGAAATCGGATGGATGTACTCCTCAGTTTCAAAGAGCTTGCATTGCCTCGTCCTGTTCGTCAACGGGCTCGAGTGAGCAGCTAAGCTCCAGAAATGAAGAACCCCGGGCGAGTCCACGGGAAGACGGGTCAATTTACCCCGAATGGCATAGAGTTGCTCTGCTAGCGATGATGGCTCGGCACTTGCAAACTCTATCATGCGCCGGACCAGAGGAACTGCTTGTAACGCCCGAGGAGCTGCCTCCGGGAACAGGGTGCAGACCCAAGCATTAAAGAAATGTAACAGACCAACCGTCCGAAGGCTTCTGGGGAGGCGCGTCTTGTGCAAGTCTCCCAACATCTTGTAAGTAAGGCACAGGGCCACTGGGCAAAGAGACAGCTTGGTACCCCAAGCCATAAGACAGGCTGGATATATGGCTTCTGCCCTGATCACGCTCTCGTCGCCTTGAGGGAGAGCAAAGGAACAAAGCCAATAAACCAAATATGCAGCACAATGAGTCACTGCATTAACACCAGTAGGGTTTGGGTTTTCCCCCTGCCCTCCTCTCGAAGAAAATGACGAAGCGGCCTGGCGTCGTATCCTCTTCTTCCGCTTCTGGGCCACCGGTGCTATCGGAGGAAAATCTTCATACTTGTTCTTCCCCTGGAAGAAATATTGAAGCCAAGCACCCATCCGCACTCTTCGTTTCTCGCCCGACTTTCGAGCTTCTCTCGTGTCTTGCGACGAATGGAAGAGGGTGCGATACGCCTTCATTAGATATCGATAGGCGTAGCCCGCCATATACCGACCGTCACCGTCGGTCTGGTCCTTCAACCAGTCGGGCCAACAAACTTCTTCATACGGCTCTCCATCAATGGGCATGCCGCTGAGCTGAGATAGACTCCACAAGTCTAAGGAGGTCTCCCCCTCTGAAGTATAGAAGGTGTTGTATTCAGGGCAAAACACCTCGATCATGCCACAGCACAAGCCTCGGGAAATCGGGCACCGATATCTTGAAGCGTACATGCTGTGATATACACCAGCTCTGGTCAAAAGAGGAGCATAATGATGCAGCACATAGTCTATGAATTCCACTGCTCCGGGCCTGAATGCGTGGGCGTCTGTAACTTTCAACTCAGCAAACCACCCCACGGAGATCTGGTGCTTGAAGCGAATCGCCAAGCAATCCAGCAGGAATGACTCATCTCTATATCCCCATCTCAACAGGGCAAGGAATAAACCAAAGATCGGCTTCTCCCGATCTACTCTGCCCGCGGAGTCATTCCACCGAGCAGGTACAAATTCGGGAGCTCTGGTCAACAGTCCGTCTGCCGGAGCCAGGTCTTGCAGCCCCAGCACAACGCTCCACTTCCTGACCTCCCCAGGGAGATAGATGGGTCTTCCCCGCATTACGCATTCGGCCAAGCTGTCTCTCTCCACCAGCAGAGCCTGCTCGACCTTCCGGACGGCGAACACATCCCGCTTCCCCTGAAGGTTGAAGCGCCGAAGAAGGGACATCAGGTGCTTGTCCTTGGGATAATCCTTCCTGGTCACGCCTTCTCTATTATAATGAAAGGAGTCGCCCCCGAGAATAAGGAGACGACCGGTGTCTACAGTGTCCGTCTCCGAATCCGAAGACTCTGCAACTATGGCCACCTGGCCGTGCCCCCAGTCGAGAGAATTAACATTCTCCCATGTCACCACGGCACGAGAGGAAGAGCTGGATGCCATGACAACTGCAAAAAGAGCATATCAAACAAAAAAACAACGTCAGGAAATGGCTAATCAAAGGCGAACTTCTGACAAAATTTCGGCAGAGTCTCCCCAGCACAGGGAATTGCCGAAGAAAAGCGGGAACGCGTCCACTGAGGAATGATCCCTAAAAAAGTAGCCATCAGCATTACACCGAGGCCAGAGGAACACCCGGGGAAACAGCTCCGAGGGCAAGCCCTGCTAGAAGCCTCCCGGGGCCCAAAGAAAGGGTTTTGAAACCCAAACTGACGGCACCTCCACTCACCCGAAGGAAGAAACCGCCGCCCTCGGCGCCGAAGAGAGGGAAGAGAGGGAAGAGAGAGAAAAAATTTGGGCAAATGAGGGATGAAGAAGAAAAAAAGAAGGCGAAAGCCTTATATGGAGGAGACCCCCCTCCATTAAACCGGTGCGCTATTTAGCGCGCCGGATTAACGGCCCTCTAGCGAAAGGCGCACCGCTAAAAGGCGCGCCAGGTCAAAGCGAAATGCCTGAGACCGCGCCGGATTAAAACCACAAAGGGTAAGGGCGCGCCGTATTAACGTCTGAACGGTGCCGGGTCAACGCCTGTGCCGAATTAAAGGCCATCCCAGGTGCCCGCCAATCAAAGGGGAGGTCAGTCCGGGTGAAATACATCCGTCGGCCCGGCTACACTCGTGCCTTGCTCGCAACACCCACGTCTGGGGGGCATTTGTTGGCACCTAAAATATGATCGTCGGTGACCAAGCCATAAGGACGAATGACCCGGCCCACCGAAGTACGGAAGCCGATAAAGATCAACATATTGAAGATTTCTCAAGCCGCCAGAGCCTCGGGTCATTCCGTACAGACACGGGGACTTCACCTCAGGGGAGCCGAGACAAGCTCACAACCAACCGACAGTGCGACCAAGCCTGCCTAATGAACCGGCATCGACTCTGTCATGCCGCATACACCACATCCGTTGTCCGATCAAGGATGACGGTCTATCCGGTGATCCCCCACCAAATGAAGAGGTTCTCCTGAGGATGAAGGAGTTCCCCCGGCTCTCCAGCACGGAGGACCGAAAGCTCTGGCGGCGGGAGATCCCGATCACCCGACATGGGTGCGGCTTCCTGCCAAGATGGGCCCATTAGCGGCCGAATGATCACCCAGCTCAGGTGGAGCTATCCCTGGTGTTGTCACGTCTTCCGAGAAGCCTCGGAAACGAGCCAGGCCAAGCTAACGGCATGGATCAGAGAGCTAAAGGCTGTGTGCCCGCAGAAAACCCGTGCGAGTAGTCTAAAGCAATCTATGCACCTCGAGAATGGCCGTACGCCAATCTAGGAGCTTCGACAGATCATATCGCCGAAGCCATAGTAAGCAGGGCAGAGTACATGTTTACGATGGCCCCCGAAATTATCCCCGAGTTCATTACCTGGCTTGAAGCGTACAAGAAGCATTAGCCCGGCGTGCCTTAAACCGGCGCGCCCCCCACTCAATACCCTTAAACCGGTGCCCCCTTTCCTTCAGCCCGGCGCGCCCCTTACCTCCAGCCCTTATCTCGGCGCGCCCCCTACCTTCCGCCCTCTTCCCGGCCCGCCAGTTACCCTATCAAATGGCGCCTTAAACCGGCGCGATAAGTTGATCAAGACTTCCCCGGCGCGCCAAAAGCTCACACCGGATGAAGAGCCTCCAACCTGTTATATATAGGGGCGAGGTTCGATTGAAAGGAAGGCAAGAAGGCTGGAAGGCTGAAAGGCTGGGAAGGCTCTGGGCTCTCAGAGAAAGAGAAAAAGAAAAGGGTGAGGCAACTGCGAAACAAGAGAGTCTTCTTCCTTTCTCGGGATACACAGAGAGGGAGGGTTTTTCTTCTCTGAAGGGGCGACCGTCGGCCTGCATCGACGATACTCTATTTTTTTGAGGAACAGGTGGGCAGGGGCCATTTCTCTTCCTGCTTTCCGCATTTCCTTTTTTTTTCTCTAAGCTTCTACCTATCGAATGTAAGCGATGGAGGGGAGGGGCGATGATGATACGAGTCGATTCCCCTTTCCCCCCTTTTGCGATTTCTTCTACCATCTTCTCTCTGTTATCGTGACCTGGGCGTCCTCTGCTTCTAAATAGCGTTAAACGGCAACCAAACAATGGTGCCGGAATTGTAATCTCGTCGTGCGAATGTCAAATCCTCCTTGTCTTAGGGATGGTGATCTGTATGCATGCCTGTGGATGCTTGAATCAATAAATTGGAGGAACGATCTCCTCTTTCTCTATCTTTATTTATACTGATACGTGCGTCAGGATTCTTCTCTGCATAGGGCCGATTCCGATTTCCTCGAGATGCATATTATGCCCCGAATCACCGCGGGCTACAGAAACACCCCTCCCTGGGGGCTCTCTTGCGTTTCATTTCTTTCATGTTTAGTTCAAGGGCTTTGCATCCCTTTCTCCTCTCGGATGGAGCCGTGCCTCTGCATGCGCCTTTGTCCCCTCGAGTATTGTTTTCTAACTGTTCGAGCATATGTCCCTGCCGGGGGTCTGTCTAATTTAGGCCGTTATTACATGTTCTTCGTGGCCATCTGCATCGTTCCGACGTTTCCCCGTCACTTCAATCACCCGGGGAGAGGGACATTCCCCTTTTAGTTCCTGCAGTTGCCGGGCGACCGAGAGCCCTACCTCTTCATGGTGGGCATCTTCTCGAAGCCATGGCCAATAATGAAGGGGGCCTGGGTCAACGAACTCAACCCCGACAGACCAAGGCCCGATCGAGACCAGGCGGTGTGCGCTTCTTGTAGGCTAGTCCTCGGAGTTCCACTCTCCCAATGGTCAGTCCCTTCGTGGGACAAATCACTGACCACGAGTCCTTCACCCCTCGTAGGCTAGCCCTCGGGGTGTCGTCCTCATCATCAGTGACTTCGCCCTTCTATTTCTTCCCCCATGGAGCTTTGGTGCCCCTAGCAGGCTTGTCCTCGGGGTATCCTATCCAGTGGGGTATGCTGGCCGCCTTTGGGCAGACCGGTGATTTAGGGGCTTGCTCCATTAGTGAGTATGACCCCGATCCTCCCCTGCAACTCTGTTTGTTCAGGGGAGATGCTGTCAAATTTTCGACAGACTCTAGATAATTATGTCAACAAAATGATCGCTCCAAATCGAATCAACTCAGTGCTCGAGTATGAACCTCGCACTGACCTCCCCATCATTTCCAGAAGGCCATGGACTCCAAACAAACAATCATTTGGCCCAAACAACTTAAGAAAGGGTCCCATGAAGTCTAATAAACTTAAAAGGTTCATAATTCAACAAAACAGGTTTAATACGGCGCGGTCTTAACCGGCGCGCCCTAAACCGGCGCGGTACCCCCCCCCCGCGCCGGATTAACCCCACACTCATTTCCTTAAAAAATTTCCTTGCGACTTTCCGGCGCGCCCTAAACCGGCGCGCCCCAACCCTCTTGCGCGCCGTCTCAACTGCATGAAGACCGCGCCGTATTAGCCGCTATGCCTACGCTTTATCGCGCCGTATAAGTTTTCTTACATAGTCACGCAGGTTTTGAAACCTTGTGCCGCTCTAATGGTCTATTTACCCCGGGGCAAGCCTCGCCTCTCGGGGGCAATGTCGACAAGCCGTAGCAGGCATTGAATTGAATAAAGAAGGGTCAAGCGAGCCTGAGTCATGTCATCATCATACTCACCATCATAATCCGTTAGCATTTCGCTTTCGCTAGCATACTTGTGTTGCTCTCCCTCTTCTCGACGAGGGGTAATAAATATGGGTGATCGTCACCGTCTTCATAACGCTATCTTCATGTTCAATATAATCATGAATGTCTTGTGTGCATGCATGCATAGATCTCCGGGTATATTAAATGGCGTCGGCTAAAAGCCGGATCATGTCTGGCCAGAAGCCTTCGTCACGCGCGATGGTGGTCTTCGGACCTGCGTCCTCCGCCACGTACCTAGGATCCATTTTCCCATTTAACTACGCATCTTTCGCATGATTAATGCTGCATCCAGCCTGTCATTGCTATAATCATCATGTAGCTCTTTTAACCCGGCTTCGACAGCCCGATATCTCGGCAATTAATCAAAGGGGTTCCCTCCTCGTGGGGGATGTAATTAACGCCATAACCTTTATGGTATGGCGGACTGCTAGTCCCGACCGAACCTCACATTCGCCCGACATGGGTCAGAATGAGCGCACAATAGAATTGTCACTCATGTGACTGGCACGCCCGCGTCGTCAATCAGTCAGTTGACTACCAGTTAGCCAAATGGTTGATCGACACGCGAACGAAAAGAAACGAACGAAAAGGATGAAAGAAAGAAAAGGTCGCAAACATCTATTCGATTGTCTATCTCCTTCTCTCCTCCTTCTTCTTTTTTTTATTCGACCCAAGGGACACATATATATAACAAAACCCTCCCCATGGCTTCACCCGCCGTGGGAGTAGGGCACCGGGAAGGGATTGCCCTTTGCGCGTCGGGAAGAGGGCGCCGAGAAGAGGGGTGTGCTGGATTAAGGGGGCACGCCGGATTTGAGCCGTTCCATCGTGTTCACTTGATATGAGTCTGACAGCGGGCCCCAGACTGGCTCTGGGAGTCATTGTGATCCTTCATCTCACCGTGGTCTTGCCAAACCATGGCGTGAAGCATTGACAATGCTTCCAGGCCACCGAACGGCTTCTTTCGGGATCTCGTGTATCCTAGGCCTGTACACGCGGGTTTTCCACTGACGCGGCCTTCGACACAGTGGTTTGCGCTGCTGGCTCGACCTAACCTACATCAGTGGCTTTCACGAGGAGTGGTATACTGCCCGGGGTGCTTTCGCCTTGACTGGGCGGTCATTTGGTCACTAACGGACCTACTTTGCTGAGGAGCCGTACCCGTGCTAGGTTGTCTGGGACTTTCGCTGACACGGCCTTCGACACTGTGGCATGTGCTGTTGGCTCGGCCTGACTTGTGCTCGAAGCTTTCTTGAGGGGTGGAATACCACCTAAGATGCTTTCACCCTGACTGGGTGATCATTTGGCCACTAATGGACCCAATATGCTAAGAAGCGGTACGCATATCGGGTAATTGGGGTCTTCCACTAACAGAGCCTTCGGTCCCTGTTCTGAAGGGCCAAGGGCATTCTTTCACCTCGGGAGGATCTTTCATTCAGGTAGCGGGCCACCAGGTATACCCCTTTCCTTGGTCAGATAAGGGATGCATTCTCATCCTTGGTTGGACGACGGATACATGCTCTTCCTTGGTTGGACGATGGGTACATCCTTGTCCTTGGTCGGACGACGGATGCATTCTTGTCCTTGATCGGACGACAGATATTGTCTACGTGGTACGACCGAGTCGATACCGGTTCATTGGGCAATCCCGACGACACTGTCGGCTTGTGGTGTATTCTTCTCGATCCTCCTGAGGTGAAGTCCCCGGCGTTCATACTAGGTGAACTGAGGCTCTGGCAGCTTGAGAAGGCTTCAGTGTATTGATCTGCTTCGGCTTCTATGCTTCAGTGGGCCGCATCATTTGTCTTTGAGGCTTGATCGCCATTGAATATATTTTGAGCGCCAACAAATGCCCCCTAGCCACGGGTCCTGCGAGCAAGGCACGAGTGAAGCGGGACCAGCGGATGAGCTCCGTTTAGGTAGATTTCCCGTCTGGCTGACATAGGCTTGGAATGGCCCTTAAACCTGGCGCGGTGGTTAATCTGGCATAGTCATGGGGCTTTGGGTAATACGGCACGGCCCCTTTGAATGGGAAGGAGGCTAATACGGCGCCCCTTTGAAAATGGGAAGGGAGCTAATACGGCGCGCTATTTAGCGCGCCGGATTAGCTTAAGACTTTGAATTTCAAAAGTTAAGGGCGAGAAATGCTAAACCGGCGCACCTTTTAGCGCGTCGGATTAAGCCCATCGAAGCCCCCCCTATAACTTCTCCTTTCTTTTCTTTCTTTCTCACTTCAACTTCATTTGAATCCCAACTTTCTCTCTCTTCCCTTCCCCTCCAGAGCGCGGCGGCGATAGTAGAGTGGTGAGTGAAGATTTTGGGGTCTAACCCCTTGTTTTCCAGGCCCCGGGAGGCTCCTTGTAGGCTTGTCCTCGGAGCTGCACCCCTGGGTGTCCTATTCGGCCCTTGCGTGACGCCCACGGCGTTTTTCAGGGATCATCACTTAGTGGACGAGCTCCCGCTTCGCCCTGGCAAACTCCCGGGCTGGGGAGACTCTGTCGGAGTTTTGTCAAAAAGACTTTATCTTCAACAGGTGCCTCTTGACTTTGTTTGCTTTCTTTGTATTTGTCTTTGATGTAGATACCATGGCATCTGATTATTATTCCTCCTCCTGTGCTGTGGTGACGTGGTGGGACGTTCATTCTCTGGATAGAGGCCATGGCAAACTGGCCATAGTGGTAGAGTCCTCTGATTCGGAGATCGAGATGGTGGACACTGATCGCCTGCTGGTCATTGGGAGCGACTCCTTCAAGTATGAACGCCCTGATGTCTTTTGTGAAGCGGTTCAATCTTTAGGGAAAGTGGGATATGTTCCTCATTCGGAAGGCTGAGATAGCGCTGCTTGAAGGGCGAGATAGCCTTACTGATTGTGTTGTGAGGGGTTTTGTAGAACACCTCTCCCGCTCCTTGTTGGCCTTTGGCTGCCCCATGGAGGATTGGGTGCAGCGAGTAATTCTACTCCTGAAGCATGTGAACAGGAGGGAATTCATCAACCATAGCTTGATAGATCAAATAACGGCCATAAAACATGAAAGGGCAGAGTGTCAGACTACCCTTCAGTCATCGAGAGGAACTGCCTAGCATATGCGGGATGCTGCCAACGATTCTAGCCAACGCCGGGCTTCTTTGAAGACTCAGATAATTGAGCTCCGCGCCGAACTCGACCGGGCCGAAGCAAAACTGGCACTGTCCGACCAACTGTGGGTCCAACATACAGAGGTGGCTGAGCTGGCAGAAGGGTAGGCCGCATCGCTCAAGGAGAAATTGGTGCGACTGCAGGCCGAAGAAACCCATCTACAGGAGCTGGCCCGTTACCCGTCCTTAAGGCTACTGGAGTTCGAGGACATCTTCCGCCGCTCTCTGCAATAGCTTTATCATTTTCTCTTCTTTTTGTGATCCTTCACGTATTCCGGGGGGTGTGCCCCGAGTAACATGTATCTTTCCCTTTATGTTTGAATGGAAAACTTTCGTTCCCTTATTTTGCACATCTACTTGCTGAGCCAATTTATTTAGTCCAGGGTATGTCAGTTGCTAAGGCAGGAGAGCGCTCACACCTTCAGGGAAGGGGCAAGAGGTTTGCTCCACCACGGTGCAACTTCACTCTGGGATCACTGATCTGCCTGGGCCGAACACTAGGGGATAAGGAGAGAGGTTTACAGGCCACCAAGTGCCGGAGGGTAGAACTAGAGGTTTACTTGTAGACCTTGCCGAAGGTGACAAAGGTTGACGGCAGGTTTGTCCGTCGGCACGGGTTTAAGGCCAAGGCAAAGGGAGGCTTATTCATTAACACGGACGTAAGGACCAGGTTAAGGGAAACATTGACCGATCTTGTCGATGATGACAAGGGTCAATGATAGCTTGCTTATCGGTATTGGATAAACGCCGAAGCAAAGAAGATTCATTCATTAACGAGAACATAAGGTCTGAAATAAGGGGGTATTGACCGGTCTTATCGATGGTGACAAGGGTCAATAGCGGTCTGTTCATCGACACTGGATAAATGCCAAAGCAAGGATAGGTTTATTCAATAACACGGACGGAAGGTCCGGGTTAAGGGAATAGTGACCGGTCTTACCGATGGTGACAAGGGTCAATAGTAGCAAGCTCATCGGCATGGGACAAATGCCAAAGCAAAGGTAGGTTCATAGGCGCAAAGCTCATACGGGAACCTTTGTAGGAATGAAGTGAAAAATGAGAATATGACCTCATTATTTCATCATCATCATTTGCTTCTTTCTTTTCCCATTCTTTTTTATTCATTCATTATTTTTATCACATTACTGACCTAAGCGCCCTTGCGGGTTTTCGCCGAAGCCACCCCCTCTTACTTTTGCCCGCGCGCTCTTGTGGGTTTTCACGTGGTAGGGTACCCGATTTTGCCTGCGGCGCCCTTTCGGGTTTTCACCGCAGCTGGGTTAGAGCTATTTTTGCCCTTACTCAGAATGTCTGAGTAAGTCTGGCGAGGCATCTCTATTTTAAGTCTCATTTTTTTTCATTTTTTTGTACTTGATTCACGGAACGAATCCGGAATGGATGATGGCTAATGGGATGTTGACCGGTATTGCCGATGGTGACAAGGGTCAATAATAACTTGTTCATCGACATTGGCTAAATGTCGAAGCAAAGGAGGTTTATTCATTAACGAGGATGAAGGGTCCAAGTTAAGGGAAATGACGACCGGTCTTGCCGATGATGATAAGGGTCGAACACTGGCTTGTTCATCAACATTGGCTAAATGCCGAAGCAAAGAAGGTTTATTCATTAACGAGGACAAAGGGTCCAAGTTAAGGGAAACGTCGACCGATCTTGCCGATGATGACAAGGGTCGAACACTGGCTTGTTCATTGACATTGGCTAAATGTCGAAGCAAAGAAGGTTTATTCATTAACGAGGATGAAAGGTCTAAATTAAGGGAAATGTCGACCGGTCTTGACGATGATGACAAGGGTCGAACACTGGCTTGTTCATCGACATTGGCTAAATGCCGAAGCAAATAAGGTTTATTCATTAACGAGGACGAAGGGTCCAGGTTAAGGGAAACGTCGACCGATCTTGCCGATGATGACAAGGGTCGAGCACTGACTTGTTCATTGACATTGGCTAAATGCCAAAGCAAAGAAGGTTTATTCATTAACGAGGATGAAGGGTCCAGGTTAAGGGAAACGTCGATCGATCTTGCCGATGATGACAAGGGTCGAACACTGGCTTGTTCATCGACATTGGTGAAATGCCGAAGCAAAGAAGGTTTATTCATTAACGAGGACGAAGGGTCCAAGTTAAGGGAAACGTCGACCGGTCTTGCCGATGATGACAAGGGTCGAACACTGGCTTGTTCATCGACATTGGCTAAATGCCAAAGTAAAGAAGGTTTATTCATTAACGAGGATGAAGGGTCCAAGTTAAGAGAAACATTGATCGGTCTTGCCAATGATGATAAGGGTCGAACACTGACTTGTTCATCGACATTGGCTAAATGCCGAAGCAAAGGAGGTTTATTCATTAACGAGGACGAAGGGTCCGAGTTAAGGGAAACATCGGCTGGTCTTGCCGATGATGATAAGGGTCGAACACTGCCTTGTTCATAGACATTGGCTAAATGCCAAAGCAAAGGAGGTTTATTCATTAACGAGGACGAAGGGTCCAAGTTAAGGGAAATGTCGATCGATCTTGCCGATGATGACAAGGGTCGAACACTGGCTTGTTCATCAACATTGGCTAAATGCTGAAGCAAAGGAGGTTTATTCATTAACGAGGATGAAGGGTCCAGGTTAAGGGAAACGTCGACCGATCTTGCCAATGATGATGAGGGTCGCAAGGATGTCGACTGATCTTGCCGATGATGACAAGGGTTGCAAGGAGGTAGACCGATCTTGCCGATGATGACAAGAGTCGCAAGGAGGTTGACCGATCTTGCCGATGATGACAAGGGTCACAAGGCTGTCGATCGATCTTGCCGATGATGACAAGGGTCGCAAGGAGGTTGACCGATCTTGCCGATGATGACAAGGGTCGCAAGGAGGTAGACCGATCTTGCCGATGATGACAAGGGTCGCAAAGAGGTTGACCGATCTTGCAAATGATGACAAGGGTCATAAGGATGTCGACCGATCTTGTCGATGATGACAAGGGTCGCAAGGAGGTTGACCGATCTTTCCGATGATGATAAGGGTCATAAGGATGTCGACCGATCTTGTCGATGATGCCCAGGGTCGTAAGGAGGTAGACTGATCTTGTCGATGATGACAAGAGTCGCAAGGAGGTTGACCAATCTTGCCGATGATGACAAGGGTCACAAGGATGTCGACCGATCTTGCCGATGATGACGAGGGTCACAAGGAGGTCGACCGATCTTGTCGATGATGACAAGGGTCGCAAGGAGGTTGACCGATTTTGCCGATGATGACAAGGGTCACAAGGATGTCGATCGATCTTGTCGATGATGACAAGGGTCACAAGGAGGTCGACCGATCTTGCCGATGATGACAAGGGTCACAAGGATGTTGATCGATCTTGCCGATGATGACAAGGGTTGCAAGGAGGTAGATCGATCTTGCCGATGATCACAAGGGTCACAAGGATGTCGAACGATCTTGCCGATGATGACGAGGGTCACAAGGATGTCGACCGATCTTGCCGATGATGACGAGGGTCGCAAGGAGGTTGATCGATCTTGTCGATGATGATGAGGGTCACAAGGATGTCGACCGATCTTGCCGATGATGACAAGGGTCGCAAGGAGGTTGACCGATCTTGCCGATGATGACAAGGGTCACAAGGATGCCGACCGATCTTGCCGATGATGACAAAGGTCAAAAGGAGGTCGATCGATCTTGCCGATGATGACAAGGGTCGTAAGGAGGTCGACCGATCTTGCCGATGATGACAAGGGTCGCAAGGAGGTTGACTGATCTTGTCGATGATGACAAGGGTCGTAAGGATGTCGACTGATCTTGCCGATGATGACAAGGGTCGCAAGGAGGTCGACCGATCTTGCCTATGATGATAAGGGTCGTGAGGTCGACCGATCTTGCCGATGATGACAAGGGTCGCAAGGAGGTCGACCGATCTTGCCGATGATGACAAGGGTTAATAGTAACTTGTAGAGAGAAAAGGTCTCCGACAGGACTTGTGGTGATCATCCCTTTCGGAGTTTCATTAGGATGAGGGTGAAGAGGAACTTTAAATTATCACATTACTGGCTTAAGCGCCCTTTTAGGTTTTCGCTGAAGTCAGCCCCCTCTTGCTTTTGCCCACGCGTCCTTTCGGGTTTTCACGTGGTGGGGTACCCAATTTTACCTGTGGTGCCCTTTCGAGTTTTCACCGCAATTGGGTTATAGCCATTTTTGCCCTTGCCCTAGTGTAGGAACAAGGCCGGCGAGGCACCTCTATTTTAAGCCTCATTTTTCTTTTCATTCTTTCTTTTTTTTTATCATAGAGTGAGAAAACAAAGATGGGTCAATCCTGTAACGTTTGACCCTACATAGTAGCATATGGCAGTTGGCTAAGGCACGCAGCCTTGCGCTGACGAAGGGGTTTATTCGTTGGCAAGGACAAATACCAACGCAATGGATGAGTTTTTGCACCGATTCGGACGTAAGGTCCGTAATGGCAGTATTGCAGGAAAGTTGGCTAGGACACGCAGTCTTTTGCTAGAAATGAGTTTATTCGTTAGTAAGAAGGTAATGCTAAAGAAAGTGAAGGGTTTTTGCTGATTCGGACGTAAGGTCCGTAATGGCAATATTGTAAGAGAGCCGGCTGGGACACGAAGTCTTGCGCTAAAAAGGGGTTTATTCATTGGCAGGGAAAAAATGCCAATGCAAAGGAAGGATTTTTGCTGATTCGACGCAAGGTCCGTAATGGCAGTATTGTAAGAGAGCCGGCTGGGACATGAAGTCTTGCGTCGAAAAGGGGTTTATTCGTTGGCAGGGGAAAAATGCCAACGCAAAGGAAGGATTTTCGCCGATTCGGACGTAAGGTCCATGATGTCAATATTGTACTTTTTGAGAGCTCGGTCAGGGTGGAGTGCCACTATACCAAGGTGGATTTCAAGCATTCTGGGAATGCCGGTGGGACTATGTGGTACAGCTTCATATGTTTCCCATTAAGAGGGGAGAACTGAACTACTCCCTTGTGATCTACAAGAATGTAGGCACCCCCTTTATATACCCGGCGGACAATATATGGCCCGACCTAGTTTTCAACCATCTTCCCTTTGGGGTTGGACGCCATCACTTCACTTCTTTAACCATTACCAGGTCACCTTTCTTGAATTCTCACCCTTTGACCAGCTTATCGAAAGCACGGGCCATGTGAGCTTGGTAGAGTTAGATATTTTGTTGCGCACGGAGACGCTTTCCTTCGAGCTCGGTGAGCTCTTCCAGTCTTCTTTCCATGTTAGTCTGCTCACTGCTAACCAACCCATGCTAGATGCCGACTCGCAATGAGGGAACCTCTAATTCAATTGGCACCACAGCCTTCGACCCATACACGAGAAAGTAAGGTGAGCAGCGAGTTGGGGTTTTGTAAACTGTACGATAAGCCCAGAGTGCTTCGTACATCCTTTCTTTCCAATCTCTTTTATTAGCCTTTACAGTCTTCGCTAGAAGGGTGCATAGCATTTTATTGAAGGCTTCTGCAAGTCCGTTGGCTTGAGGGTAGTAGGGAGATGACGTTCTCCAATCAATCTTGTATTTGTCGGCCAGTCGGTACACCTTCTGATTCCTGAAGTGACTGTCGTTGTCAGAGATAATTCAGCTAGGGGCTCCAAACCGAAATATTATATTCTACCGTAAGAATCTGACGACCAATTCCCCCGTGACTTATCTTAGTGCTATTGCTTCTGCCCATCTGGACAAGTAATTTGTTGCTGCTAAGATATATTTGCACCCTGATGAAGCTGCTGGTAGTGGCCCTACCACGTCTGTACCCCATTGAGCAAATGGCCAACTTGGTACAGTAGGATGCAGCGGCACTAGTGGTCTTCTTGACACAGTGGCATGTTCCTGACACCTCTGGCAGGCTTTAGCGAACTTGCAACAGTCATCAAACATAGAGGGCCAGTAGTAGCCCAATTTCTTTATTTCAATTTTCATTTTCGGATCGGCCTGATGTGCCCCGGCTGACCCGGCATGGACTTCTTGCATTACTTGCCAGGCTTCTTCTGGAGACAAGCATCGGAGTAAGATCTTCTTTTGGGCATCCGCCATTATTCGGAACAAAGTTCCGTTCCTCGTTTCATAAGAGTCTTTGATTCTCAGGAGCTTCATTCTTTATTCTTTCTCTTTCGAGAGCTGTTCGTATTGAAACCAACATAGGAGATGCTCCCGCCAATCGGGCTGCTGGATTTCTTCCACCGCTGCCACTTCATTTCCTTGTTCATCGGCTAGGGCTTCTGTCACACTGAGGACCTGTCGCCGATTAATTACTGTTATATTCAGGCTTGTGTCTGGCGAGATTGCTAAAGAGCTGGCCAACTTTGCGAGGGCGTCTGCCTGAGCATTCTGTCCTCGGTTGATGTGTTTAATGCTGATGAAATAGAATCTTGTCATCAGGAGGAGTGCCAGCTGGTAATAAGGATGGAGTTCTTGCTTCCGCACATCGAACTCTCCCTCCAATTGTTTTATAAATAGCATAGAATCCCCGACTGCTTCCAGCATCTGAATTCCCATGGACAGAGCAATCTGCAGCCCGATTACTAGGGCTTCATATTCGGCTTCATTATTTGTGCAAGACTTATTTATTGAACAAGATGTATATATGGCTTCTCCTTCTGGAGATTTCAGGACTATGCCTGCCCCTGCCCTGACTCTGGCTCACCCAATTACCAGGGTATCAATTCTGGATGCGCCGTCAAAATATAGCTGCCACAATGAGGGCTGTACTTGGCTGACTTCCAGGGTCCCATCTTCAGGAATCTCTGGCTCCAGCGGACAATCTTCTGGTACTGGGTGCTCAGCAAAGAAGTCTGCGATGGCTTTGCTTTTGACTGCCCTTTGCGGCGCATAGGAGATATCAAACTCCATAAGAATCACCGCTCATTTACCTAGGCGGCCTTTGAGTGCCAGTTGGGACATGATATATTTAAGCGGATCCGCCTTGGAAATCAGCTTAATCTCATGCGACAACATATAGTGTCGAAGCTTCTTGGCTGCGAAGACTAGTGCCAGGCAGGTCTTCTCTATAAAAGTGTATCCCTCCTCAGTTCTGACTAACCTTCGACTTAGGTAATAGAGGGCTTGTTCCTTCCCTTCTTCATTGTTCTGGGCTAGCATTGCCCCCAGGGAGTTATGTGTGGCTTCTATATAGAGGATCAGTGGCCGTCCTTTCACTGGTGCACCCAGCACTGGAGGAGTCTTGAGATAATCCTTCAGCTTGTCAAAGACTATCTGGCATTCTTCATCCCAATAAAAAGGAACATATTTCATCATTAGTTTGTGAAAGGGATGGCATCGCCCTAACAAGTTAGATATAAACCTCTGGATCTATGCCAGGCGGTCTTGTAGAGATCTCAGCTCAGAGAGGTTCCTTGGTGAAGGTAACTCCTAGATTGCCTTGATCTTTACGGGGTCTATCTCAATTCCTCGATATCTGACAATGAATCCCAAAAAATTTTCACTCAATACTCCGAACGTACACTTCATGGGGTTCATTTTTAATTCATACTGCCTGAGCCTCTAAAACACAACTTGGAGGTCCTACAGATGGTCTTCTTTCTTTCTGGTCTTGACTACCAGGTCGTCTATATAGCACTCGACCTTGTGGTAGAGCAATTCATCAAATATTCTGATCATCGCCCACTGGTAAGTTGCACCAGCGTTCTTCAGTCGGAACGGCATCCTCTTGTAGTGATAAATGCCCTTCGGAGTTCGGAAGACGGTGTGGACCCGGTTATGTCCCGTGATCCATATCTGGTTGTAGCCGGATGACCCGTCCATAAATGATAGAGCTTCATGACTAGTCGTGGCATCAATCATGACCTCCATTATTGGTACTGGAAAGCCATCCTTGGGGCAGGCCTTGTTCAGATCTCGGAAATCAACGCATATCTGGATCTGCCCATTTTTCTTCTTCACGGGCACGATATTAGCCAGCCACGTGGTGTATTGATTTTCTTCGATGAAACCCACATCAATGAGTTTGTCAACTTCCTTGCATATTTGAGTGATGAGCTCTGGCCTCATGCGCCGCGGTGGCTGTTTCACCGGCTCAGCTTCAGGGCTTATGGCTAGCTCGTGTTGTGAGACAGCGAGGCTCAATCCCGGCATTTCCTTGTAGGACCAGGTGAAGCAATCCCGATATTCTTGTAGCAGCTGGATGTACAGCTTCTGCTTCTCCGTAGACAACTGGGCACTGAGGAAGGTCGACCTGGGGTCGTCCTCATCTCCTAAGATGACTTCTATTAGTTCATCGACTGTGGCTTGGCCTCTGTCTTCTATCTTCGGTGGTGCCGGCTGGAGGTCGACAAAGTCGGGTATATCATCTTCAAGGTCAAGGACCTCGATCTTTTCATTATGCCTCATCTGAGTTTCATCAGGAATCTCTGATTCGGCCAATAGTGGCTGTGTGAATTGCTCTGTCAGCAAATCCACCTCAGTTGTAACTTCGATGGGTGAGTCAAAAGCCTCATCCCCTGCTGACGGGCCTATAGTCGTTAAGGACTGGTGACTGTTTATCATTGAGTTAGAGCAACATTGCAACTTCATGGCACAAGGTGAGAAGGTCCCTCCCTCTTGGATCACCATATCTTCAGTGGAGGTAGCCTTTTCTTTTCTAGCAGCATTCATCTCTCGATCAGGTTTGGAAGAAGCTTCCCTGATCGGTTCGGGAAGTGCTGACATCATCAACAGAGGAGGGCCACTAGAAGGAGGCAGCTCTGCTTCTTCAGTATCTTCAGCTTCACTACTGCTAGCCGTGTCGAATTTAACTTAAAGAGCCGCTTCTTAGGGATAGACCTGCTCCCAGCCCCGGCAGGGGAATATGGTTTCTAATTCCAAGTCTCCTGGTTGAGCTGGTTCAATATGTTCAGCTTCTGCTGGGTGTTCATTGAAAGTTACCCCCAGTGAGTTATCTTCAGTTGGGTAGAAAGCGGAGATGGTGTCCACTTCATAGCGCTCGCTATAATAATATTCCTCGAGGGTGAAGCCCAACCCTGGGTGTTGAGAGACATGTCTCAGTTTCTTGTCCAGGCTTACGGGATACCACAGCTTCTGGAATGCTTCTTTCTTCTTGCGAGGCTGACCAGTGGGGATGTGCTGTTTCTAGAACATCTTGGCCATTCGATTTGTTATAAATGCCAACCCTTGAACGGGAACTGATGGGTCTTCTATATCTTCAGGTAGATGACAATCAGTATCCTCCCACGTAGGGTGTTCTTCAGCTGTGTAAAACAAGCTGCTGGGGCCATCTGTCTGTGCCACCTCCCACGCTTTGAAAGGCTCGACGGTGATGTTATCGAGGTCGAGAATTAGCTTGGTAAGGTCTTCCGAGATCCCAATGTGGTCGTGCTGTTGGTCGACCTTGGCTTCATTAGCTTCGGGGTAGATGGCGGGAGGTGCTACCCTGCCCACGTCCCCGGTGACGGTGATGTGTGAGACTGTCTTGGGATTAACATACCCGCGCGGCGGCGGAGGGAACCAATCGGCCCCGGAGGTGCCTTTTGATGCAGAGGTCTTGGTTTTAGAGGTCTTCTGCGACCGTTCCACATATAGAGGGGCGTCTGCCAGGTGACATTCGAACACTTCGAACGGGTGGAGATCAGCAAATACTCTCTCCTCCTTCCCTTCTAGGTTGTATTTGATGCATTGGTGGAGCATGGAGGGCACCACCATGTTCTCATGTTGCCAAGGGCGGCCAAGCAGTGCCTTGTACGAGGTGCGAGAATCAATGACGTGAAACTGCACCCTCGTAACAAAGTCTGCTAGGGTGAGAGTGAATTCTACTACTCCTAGCAACACTTCACACTTCTGGTTGAAGCCGGCAATACGCATATCTCTGACTTTTTTGAGGCGCATGTTGAAGTAGTACCTCTCATATATCCTGTATGGCAGGATGTTGATAGTTGCCCCAAGATCCACCAGGATTCTGTTCAGCTCCCGGCCATTCAGATGTCCTTTCATATACAGCGGCCTGTTGTGGCTGGCAGTGGGGAGCAGCATGTCTTCCTGAGTGAAGGTCACGTTGGTCTCCGGCAGAGCTTCGGCCACACATGTTTCATATTGAGCAGGCGTCTGAAGAGCAGTAAAGATCGCATGTCGGGTCTCTTCACTTAGAGAAAGGATTTCCCAAACAGTGAAGCTCGCTGGGAGATTTTTCAACAGCTTGACCACCTGGCTTCCTGCTCGGACATTGGATAGCTTCATTTCTTCTGCCCACCTGGGCTTGGGAGAGTCTTGAACCGTGGCCCCTGATGGTCCTACTTCATCCGGCTATGAGGCTGCACCATTTTGCTTGGGGTCGTCTCCCTGTTGTCCCTCATTGGCTATCGTCGGGCAAGCTTCATCTTCATCCGAAAGTCCGGAAGATTACTGGAGCTGTGGGTGGATGCCCCCAGTTGTAGGGTCGGCATCCTGGCATGGCTGCTTCCCCTTTGACATCTTCAAGAACTCCAGGAAGGAAGGGGCGGCAAAGTTGCCCCCACTCTGGTTGTATAGGCCTGACGGAGGAGGGATATGGACTCCCTTGACCTCCAGAGGGGGTATCTTATAGGGCTGTTACCCCCTGAAGATAATATTGTAGTTGGCGGGCGGCTGACGCCCCCATCTTCGGCCCGACCGGGTTGCATGTGTAGTAGTTGCGGCTTCGGCCCGACTTTCCTTGACGACGGGTGCGAAGCATTTCTCTTCTTCATCCTCCTCACCAGGCAAATTGAACAGAGCAGAGAGGGTGTTACAAGAAAGGACTGTATCCTTTGCAGCCTTGCTGGCCCTTCTTTTATTTGTTCATCTTCTTTTCTTTTCTTCGGCTGGTGCTTGCCCCCAGAATAGGCTGCCATCCTTGTCCGATACTTTGTCAGCTTCCTCTTCCTGCTTTAGTGAAAGTTGTTCTAGTTCTTGCCACGGGACATAATCCCGCACTAGTAGAGGCTCCAATTCGGGCTATACATATTCATCTAGCCCATTTATATAGTCTTGCAGCCGTCGGGCTTCTAGACTAATTTTCTTGACTGCTGGCAATGGAGTCTGCCTCCTCCAGTTGTGCATAGGTATCCTGACGACTGCAGGTGGATTGGTCCACACAGGTGTTGCCACTGGTAGAGTGGGTCGTGGTGTGACGCCACAGATCTGCACTCCCGCTTTCGGGCGAGGTGTGCCTTTCCTCTTGGTTTTTGTAGGGACTTGCTGCCATCCCTCTTGTTCTTTCATTGGGGCCAGAAAGCAGGCTTCATAAGTATGCTGAGTGCTGGCTTTTGCGGTCTCTTCAGGCAACGCCTGATATAGAGAGACCATGTTGACCGCGGCTCTCCTCAGAGGCGCTTCATGTGGCTGTGGAGGGTCAACTTTGTACTCCCCCAAGTCTATCTCTTCTTTCTTCACCATGCCTTCAATAATATCCTTGAAAACATAACAATCTTCAATTGGATGTCCCAACATCTGGTGGTAAGGGCAAAATGTTGGGCTATCTCTTCTTTTCAGGTCCTCCGGCCTCTTCGGCTCGGGCCGGGTGACCTTATCATACTGGGTAACCCAGTCAAACAAGATCTTGGTCTTCTCCTTCAGGAAAGAGTAGGCCTTCTTCATCTTATCCCGGAGCGAGGGACCTTCTTTGCCATCTTCGATTTTAGCAGCTAAGGGGCAGTCGCCTTCTTGCCTTTGTCTTTTTGCTGTTCAAACGGCTTGATATCAAGGGCGTTTGCTTCTTTAGGTGCCTGGCGCCGTTCTGCTGCCTTGCCTTTTTGTGCAGTGGCAGTAGTTGATGTCGGGGTAGGTCTTGCCAGGAAGGCTTCTACCTCGGCTACAACATTGTTCAGGCGGTCGAATGACCAGATTTCCATGCCAATCATCTTTTCTAGTACCTCTCTCCTGAGGTTCTACTTGCAAATTTGTACAGCGTCCTCCTGTTGCGGGGGCCGCTTGCATCTCATTCCGAGGTTTCTCCACCTCTTGATATATTCAAGGGTCGTCTCATCTGCCCTCTGCCTTGTTGAGTAGAGCTCAGCCACCGTGACCTCCCGTTCGGTGATGTGAAATCTCTCTCTGAATTTCTTTTGCATATCTGGCCAGTCGTTGATTGACCTAGCCGGAAGGCTGGAGTACCATTCAAATGCGAGCCTTGTTAGCGAGGAAAATTTTCAGAAGGTACGACTCGTCGGTGGCCAGATCGCCCATGACGGTCATATAACAAGCAACATGCTCCTTCGGGTATCCCTTCCCGTTGAACTTGTCAAATTTTGGCGGTTTACTGATCCTAGGAGGGAGCCGCTTGGCAGCATGATGTGGCGGGTATGGCACCCTATAGGCATCGAATGTGACATAGTCGCCTTCACTTCGTTCAGCAAGCGTCAACTCGATCATCCTCTCTACCATCATCTTATTCGTGACGGTTGGATCAACCGGTTCTGGATAGAAATGCACTGGCTGCAGATAGGGGGTGACCAAGGTGGTCGCCTACGGAAGAGGGCGCAACAACGGAGGTGCCTGGTGCACCTGTGGCAGCACCGGCGGCATCAGCGACTGTGATGGGAATTGCTGAGTTGTCGCTAAGCTTGGTTCCGCCGGCTGAGGCATGGTATAGAGTGGTGGGAAGTCATTCTGGTTGACGGCTCCCCATGACGATTCGGCATGCATCTCAGGCTGCTTGGAAGCTGAGAACTGCTCCGTCTTCTCCACAAGCTGCTTCTTCAAGAATTCTATCTCTTGCCGGTATTTCTAGAATAACATCAATACCGATGGATCCCTAGTTACAGTGTTGGGAATGGCTTCCGTAGTCTCTCCAGACGCACCTTTAGGGAGGATGTCGAGCAAGACATCTTCTTCTTCCACCGTTACCACATTGGCGGTTAGGATGACAGCTTTGTCATATTGCAAGTCGTGGGCCAGGGTTTTCTTTCCCATGACTGCTGCCAGCATTTCCCTTGCGGCTTCCACCCTTCGAGTATTCGGCCCTGACCTTTCGGCCAACTGAACCAGCTCCTGAGGGTCCTCAGGTAATCTCCCAAGTGGCCAGATATCCCAACCATGTTGCAGGTGAAAATCTGCATCCTTCTTCTTTATCTGCAGACCCTCCTTTTTGAATTCTCTGGGAAGGTGAGCATTTCAAACACAAAAACTCTTCTTCTTTCCTCCTGGTGGGGAGTAACTTCATCGGCTTGAATATCCAAGCCGTCTTCATATCCATTATCGTCGACCGACGACATCATCCTTCTTTCTTCTTCTTCTTCTTCCATTACCATTAACGGGCAGTGATCTTCTTCAGCCACGGCTGCTTGTAACAGCCGTTGTTGGCCCAGTGAGGGGTTGCCTAATCCCCTAAAATAACTCATGACCATGTTGGTCATCTCTTCTTGCCTTCACCCCTGATATAGGACCGGGAACAGTTGTCGACCTCCCACCGGAGGGATGTAAGCAAGCCGGGCTCTTCCGGTAGGTTGTTGAAATCTTCTTCCCACAGTGGGGATGTGGGCCTGTCGGGCACAGGCCCTGAAACTTTCACGGCGTGGAGGATCCATGACTGTTTCTTCTCTCCTTGGGGCAAGGCCCCTTTTCTCGTTCTCCTCCGCTTCAGTAAATCCGGAGCGGTGGCGGACTGGTGCGTCCTGGTGGGTAGGCTGGATCTTCTTAGGGACCCAAACTTGCTTGAACATTCTTGGCTTGGGAGCCAACTTCCTTTGGCCATGATAGCCAGCTTCTTCTCTCTCGGCTCTCCTTCCGGAGAGGGCCTGGTAGGAGTTGTAAACAGGTACTGCGGGGATCACCCGATCCGGGCTCACTCGAGCTTCACGTCCATCCAGGAAGATGCGAACTCCCCCAATCAACATGGATTTGCCAGAGACGGAGAGGCGCCCGGTAATAGTAGCAGCAGCCTTCCTTTGGAAGTTCCGATGTTGGCGCCTCCCAGAATTTTTGGTAGGGACGGGGTGGGCCCCGAGAGTGATATGGTGCACCATGCAGTTGGCGACTTGAATTAGGCTCGTGAATGAGCCAGCACAGCATCGAGCCTTCGGGGCCTCGACCTTTTCTGTAGTCTTTTCCTTCATGGGCTCCGAGGACTCCACTTGCAGCATATCGACAAATGCCAACCCCAGAAAGTTAGGGAAGCCTACAGCTGGTGGCAAAGACCCGAAGAGAGTGGGCACCGCCAGGTACCCATGTTCAGCGTGGCCGGCGACGATCGCGGAGCCAAAATCGAGAGCAGTGAGTCTCGATGACATCATCATCCACCAGAGATAAACAAACAAACAGTCAGTATTCTTGGGGGGAGACCCCGAAGGCATCCCCTCTTGGAAAAGATATGAAGGGAGACTCAGGTCCCACCAGGCGTGCCAGCTTGTGGGGGATGATATTTTTATCTTTTTGCTTTCCGAACCAGACCGTTCGTTCGTTTATTATGCATAGGCGTACCAACCACGTATGTGACAAGTTTATTATGCGCTCGATCGGACTTGGTCAGTCCATTATGAGGTTCGTGTCGGGACCTAGAGTCCGTCATACCATAAAGGCTATGACGTTAATTACATCCTCTAAGAAAGAGGACAACCCTTGATTAATTGCCAAGAGAGGATGCCTTGAGAGATGATACAAAGGCATAGAGAATACTGACTAAATGCACCAATGGATACTATGGAATGAGGTCATTTGGTTGACCATTCATGCAAAATGCAACGAGTTCATTAATTGATTTATTCATGTAATTAAAGGTTCAGTCATGCTCATCTAGATAGCAATGCATGCCAATGCAAATGTATGTTCGTGATCTCAAGATGGATGCTCAGTGTCACGCCCCGAGCGCGGAAGATACCCGGAGACGCGTGACGAGTTTATATCAATCATGTCAATCAGAGTGGTCGTGTATTCGACACAAAGACAGAGATGCGCAAAATAGCAAGATAACCCAATCCTTTATTTCATAATGGATAGACTATTACAAATCCAATACTCTGTTTAATAAAAAGGAAAAGAATACATATTGACTCAAGAAACTATAGAAAAGACTAGATGACACTTGAGCAGCTCTATCACTTTCACTCTTGACCATTCCCATCCGATTGACTTCCATCGTCGTCGGACTTACCTGAAAAGTAGAAAAGGGACAACCGGAATGAGCGAACGCTCAGTAGGAAATTATATCTCAAGTACTAGCAAGGGGTTTAAGTAATTACCTCTTTCATGAATGCAATAAAGCTATGCATGCTCGCATAAAATGACAAGATAGAGAGAATGTAATATCAAAGAATAGGATGAACTAATCATGAACTTTTGACAAGATAACAAGTGTATTCAAGATATTCAAGCAAGTACGTTTAACAAGTCATGTCAAGAACTTTGGCTATCATGTATCAAGCAAGTAAATTACCCTTTTTCGGGCCACGCAATTCATGTCAAGTCAAGTACGATTCAAGTACAAGATGTGTGTGGAATGTCCAATCAAGCAAGTCAAGTACTCGGTATAATGCCAGATACCTTATCATTTTAACTCCCATGGGCACAAGTACTTTCGGGTGCTCCTCCCAGGACCAGATCGGGCCCTATATGCGCAGGCATTTATCATGTGTTTTGACATCCACTCTTGTTTATATAGCCAATATAGAATTTCAATAATCAAGCTTGTAGATATGTATGACAACTTTGATAGAATAGAGTCCAAAATATGACAAAGGACATAGATTGACGATAATAACGGTATAATCACGATTAACGATAAAACTAGGTAGAATATGGTTCCCTTAACTTGGGTCCCATGACAAATCAATATGGACATTCTTTATATAGAATTGAGGTCCACATGAACAGTATATCAAAGTAAGATACCCTCATTCTTATCATAGAATTGAGGTCTACAAGAATGACATGGTATGGCATGATATCATCATCCCATTAAGAATTTCTCATGATATACTCTTTGTATAATCATAAGGGCCGGTATACCATGTTTCTTTAGATTGACATGGCAAGGATTGTGTAATGGGTTTTTAGGGTACAACCAGCTCAGTCGACCTTGAGGGAATCCAAGGTACGAGGAGTCTTACGGAGGTCTCTATGACTAACTCGCTAGTCCAAAGGAACGGAATGTCCAATGGAGAGCTTGTATGTCAATGAGAGTTGAGTGTGATCGATGAAACAACATGAAACGTGGGACTATACTCACGGACTGGAGAATAGTGCCGATATATATATTATATAACATATGAAATCATCGGTTAACAGAAACAGTGAAAAATCAGTTTTACAGTAAAATAACGACTTAAGCAGAGTCGTTTATCAAGTAATTAACGCCTAACATAAGGGCGTTTACATATGTATCCATTTTGTAGAAATTTCAATAATTCAATAATTTATCTAAAACGCGCCCTGGTAAGGGTCGTTTCTTCAAGATTTGACGACTACAGTAGCAGGCGTCTCATTATTTACATATTTGACAGAATATAAATAATTTTCAGGATTTATCTAAAACACGCCCTGAGAAGGGGCGTTACTATTTAATTCTTATTTTCACAAGATACAATTTTTTCGGAATTTTACAGAAACGCGCCCTCTGAAGGGGCGTTATTTAAATACTCACGCCCTAGTTCAGGGCGTTAGTTTAATAAGTCACGTCCTAACTTAGGCCATTAATTCTTCAAGGGTCATGAACAGTAACGAAGTTATATAACAAGCAATTTCCCGATATCAAATTTCATGGACAGGACAGGAAAACTAGCAGGCAGAGTCATGCATTATATTAGAATCAGGATTTCATATATATCATCTTTATAACATGGGTGTTGATTATTTTCATGAAATTAACGCCTGTGTACAGGGCGTCAAATATGAAATTGACGACCTTGTCAGGGTCGTGTCTTGTAAATTAGCGCCCTGGACAGGGGCGTTACTTTTAAAATATTGCCGTAAACCCAATAAAACTGTATGCATGTCATGCTTATACATATATCTTGCGTTATTTTCATTTGGGCTACAATAACTTGAGAAAATCCTACCTTTAAGAGTTGATTGAAGATTGACCCGTGAAGGTTTTGAGAAGATGACTCTTGGCTTGGATGACTGGACGTAGAAGATAATACAGAAGAAGTTGGACGAAGATAGTGTTTGATGAAGAACCTTTAGATGTCTTCACGTTCCTACACCAAATCCTTAGTTAACCTATAGAGGATAAAACACGAAGATATTAAGCTTCGTATACATAACCGAGACAACGAAGGACATTACCTGTTCTTCGGCAGCAGCTGCAGAGCTTCCTACAAGGAAAAGAAAATGAAGAATTATCAGTTCTTCATGCAGGCAAAGCAGAGAACAAAAGGAATTAGAAGAACAGTTTGTTCTTCACGTACCGTGCGGTAGTAGTTCGTCCAAATAGATTCTAGGGTTAGATTGAACAGTTTATTTATAGGATTTTTGGAGTCCTAACAAAAGTAGTGTTTGATTGAGGGTAATATATCCCTAATAGAGTCCTTACCCTAGTAGACACTTACTAGATTAACATAATCATTCTCTGGATAAGCTCCCGTGTCGAATGGAATTAACGACTTTGGTCAGGTCGTCGATTCTTGAATTGACGACCTTGTTCAGGTCGTTTCTTAAGAAGCGCCTTATATAAGGGCGTTCCTTATTTTTAAAACACGCCCAAGATAGGGGCGTTTCTTGTCCTTGCCCTTTTTGGCGTTGGGATTTGACGCCGTCAGGTGAGGGCGTCCTTTCTTTAGTCACGCCGTAGGTAGAGGCGTTTATTTTTAAATTAACACCTTGATAAGAGGCGTTATTTGTACTTTGTTTTATTTCCTGTATTACTCCGGTAATATATTTATTTTTTTAATTTATTTCAAATATTCATTTATCAGGGTTGCTACACCCTCCCCCACTTAAAAAGAATTTGGTCCCCAAATTCCATGTATATAAATATACATGTGGAGAGTGTAGAACTTATACCTCTTAGAACAACTCGGGAAATCGTTCCTTCATAGATTCCTCGGTCTCCCATGTCGCTTCGTGTTCAGGATTCTTATTCCATTGCACCTTGAGCATGGGAATAACCTTATTCCTTAGAGCTCGTATTTCTCGATCTAAGATCTTCATAGGCTTCTGTTCATAGGTGAGATCTTTCTGGATCACAGATCTCCATGTTCAATAATATGAGATGGATCGTGCACATACTTCTTCAACATAGATATGTGAAACACATTATGCACGTCGGACAATTGAGGAGGTAACGCGATGCGATAAGCAACCTCGCCAACTCTTTCGAGTACCTCAAATGGTCCGATGAATCTTGGCGTAAGCTTGCCCTTAACACCAAATCTTCGTATGCCACGTCCAGGCGATATTTTAAGAAATACATGATCTCCGATTTGGAATTCAAGATCTCTCCTTCTTGTATCTGCATAAGCCTTTTGCTTGGTCTGAGCAACTTACAATTTTTCTCTGATTACTTGTATCTTCTCAGTTGTATCCCTTACCATGTCTGGACTTAATAGTTGTTTTTCCCCAACTTCGTTCCAGCATAAGGGTGATCGGCAACTCCTTCCATATAAAGCTTCGAAAGGTGCCATTTGGATACTAGCTTGGTAGCTATTATTATATGCAAATTCCACTAGTGGCAAGTGATCGTGCCAGCTTCCTCCAAAGTCAATGATGCATGCTCTAAGCATATCTTCAACAACTTGGTTAGTTCTCTCGGTCTGACCATCCGTTTGAGGATGAAAAGCAGTACTAAAGTTGAGCCTTGTTCCCAACAAATGTTGTAATCCCTTCCAAAAATGAGAAGTAAAACGGGGATCTCTGTCAGACACGATTGAGACAGGAATTCCATGTATCCTGACTATCTCTTTGATATATAATGCAGCTAAGACATCAATTGACCATCGACTCTTGATTGGCAAGAAATGCGCCGATTTAGTCAATCGATCAATAATAACCCATATTCCATCATGTCCTCCTTTTGATTTAGATAGACCCATGATGAAATCCATACCAATATCCTCCCACTTCCACTTAGGAATATCTAGAGGATGTAGTTTTCCAGCAGGCTTTTGGTGTTCCGCCTTGACCTGTTGGCATGTGAGACAACGTGATACATAGTCTGCTATTTCTCTTTTCATGTTGCGCCACCAAAAGTTTCTCTTTACATCTTGATACATTTTGGTTGATCCTGGATGAATAGTGTACCTTGATCGGTGAGCTTCATCTAAAATCTTCTTCTTTAATTCCGGACAATCAGGTATACAAGTTCTATCTTTGAACAATAATCTTCCATCAGAAGCAATCTGAAAGTCAGATTGTCCTTCTAATCCGCCTTTGATTTCCACTACTATAGGATCATCATCCTGAAGCGCTTGTATCTCAGATAATAAATCTGACTGTATGCTTACATGAGTTAATGTGACAAATTTGGCTTCCTTGTCCATGCTTATATTGAGCTCGGAGAATTGTTCTAGCAACCTCCATTCTTGTATCATACAATTGGCTATCATTGCTCTCGGCTTTCGACTAAGGGCATCAGCAACATAATTACCCTTTCCGGGATGGTATTGAATATTGAAGTCGAAGTCCTTGAGATACTCTAGCCAGCGTCTTTGTCTCATGTTTAGCTCCTTTTGTGAGAATAGATATTTGAGACTCTTGTGATCGGAGTATACAGTAAACTGCACTCCATATAAGTAGTGTCTCCATATCTTTAGGGCAAATACCACCGCGGCCAGTTCTAAGTCATGGACGGGGTAATTCTCCTCATGCTTCTTCAGCTGACGTGAAGAGTATGCTATGACCTTTCCTTGTTGCATTAGGACACATCCGAGGCCAATGCCAGAAGCATCTGTGTAGACCTCGAATTTCTCTCCTTCTATTGGTAGAGCTAACACCGGAGCTGTAGTGAGATGATCCTTGAGAGTTTGGAAACTTCTTTCACATTCCTCACTCCATTCATATCGGATCTCCTTACGAGTTAATCTTGTAAGTGGTACGGCGATCTTAGAGAAATCTTTGATGAATCGCCGATAATAGCCTGCAAGACCTAAGAAACTTCTGATCTCGCTTGCATTAGTGGGTCTTTCCCAATTTCTCACAGCTTCAACTTTTGACGGATCTACAGATAATCCGTCCTTTGATATGACATGTCCGAGAAAAGCCACTTCTTCAAGCCAGAACTCGCATTTGCTGAGCTTAGCATATAGTTGATTTGTCCTCAAGATTTGCAATGCGATCCTCAAATGCTCTTCATGTTCTTCCTTAGTCATGGAATATATCAATATATCATCAATGAAGACTACTATGAATTGATCCAAGTAAGGCCTGAATATGCTATTCATTAACTGCATAAAGGCAGCAGGGGCATTTGTTAGTCCAAAAGGCATAACAACAAATTCATAATTACCATACCTGCTTCTGAATGCGGTCTTATGAATGTCATCATCCTTGATCCTTAACTGATGATATCCCGACCTGAGATCAATCTTGGAAAAATATTTGGATCCTGAAATCTGATCAAATAACTCATCGATTCTCGGAAGTGGATACTTGTTCTTGATAGTGAGATGATTCAACTGTCGATAGTCGATGCACAATCTCATGGATCCGTCCTTCTTCTTCACAAATAAGACTGGTGCTCCCCACGGGGAAGTACTTGGTCTAATAAACCCTTTTTGAATCAGTTCCATCAACTGCTCCTTCAACTCTTTGAGTTCAGCCGGGGACATTCTATAGGGTGCCTTTGAAACTGGACCAGCACCAGGGACTAAGTCAATGGTGAAGGCCACTTCTCTTTGAGGGGGTAATCCCGGCAAATCTTCCGGAAATACGTCTGGAAATTCTTGCACTACCTGAATGTCTTCTATCTTGGTTTCCTTAGCTTCTTTAACAGTGACAAAAGCAAGGAAGGATACACATCCTTTCCTGACGAGCTTGCTTGCTCGGAGAGCCGAAATAAGAGGGGATTTACTCCGACTCTTGGGGCGAGTAAAGACTAATTCTGGAAAATCTTTGAAAGCAATTCGGCTATTGCGGCAATCAACCGTTGCCTGGTATTTGGATAACCAGTCTGCTCCCAGTATAACATCATACTCCTTTAGATCGAGGCATATGAGATCTATAGGTAAATTCCTACCTTGAACCATTACCTCACAGTTTTGGTAGTGATGAGTAATATCATTTTCACTTCCAAGAGGAGTAGTTAGAACTATTTTTATCCATTCTGGTTCTAACGGTAACGGGTCGGCAAACTTCTTAGAAATAAAGGAATGCGATGCACCCGTATCAAATAAGACATAAGCACTTTTGGAACAAACTGTTAATGTAGCTTCTACCAGTCCACCTTCTTCTTCTGGTTCGGTCTCCTGGATTGCATGAAGACGGGCATTCTTTGTCACCGGGCGTTTACCATCACCGGCTTGGTCATTCATTAATGGACACTCGGGAATCCGATGCTCACGACTTCCACAACGGAGACAAGCTCCTAATTTCCTCCAGCATTCTTCGGTCTTGTGACCAGCCTTGTCACAATGCTTGCATACTGTATTAGAAGGTGTAGTGGTGATAGAGAAGGGCTTGGATTTCTTGAACTTGGAATCTTGAGAGGATGAACCTCCATTATTGGGCCTCTTCTTAAAGTTGGGTTTGAAAGAACCCGATCCTGTGACTTGCTCCTTCTTGTCTTTTCCACGGATCCTATCAGATAGTTCCGTGGCATCTTCAAGTAATTGAGCTCGGCGCACTATTTCAGAATAAACTTGGATGTCCATAGGCGCCAGTTGAGTAATATAGTGGGGCCTAAGCCCATTAAGAAATCTACGGGCTTTCATCTTCTCCGTGCTAATAAGATGCTTAGCATATCTAGACAACCTGGAGAACTGAGCTTCATAATCTGCTAATGATAAGGATCATTGCTTTAATGCAGCGAATTCTGCAGCCTTCTTTTCTTGGACTCGGTCCGAGAAATATTTAGCATTGAAGTATTCCACAAATTCTTCCCATGTTACTTGAGTAGGATCGATGGTTGCTTCAATAGACTCCCACCAGCATCTAGCATCTTTCTCTAACTAGAATGTAGCTAATAGAACTTTGTCCTGGTCCGTGCATTGCATGACACGGAATATGCGTTCGGTTTCCCGAACCCAATGCTCGGCATCGTCCGGATCGGTCGATCCCATAAACTTCGGGGGATTCATGTTCTTAAAGGCTTGGTGTAAGCTTCCAGCTCGTGGAGCACCACCTTGTGCTACCTGTTGTAGCACTTGAGTCATCCCTTGAAGGGTACGCTGCATGTTGCGCCATTGAGCACGTTCGGCAGCCATTATCCTACAATTACGATAGCTACGTTAGTATTATATCACTGTGATCTTATTAAAAGACTCATTGACTCTTAACCCTTGGTTCTACCCAATCTCACTTGGTTAAACGTTCAACTTATCCTTGGACTTGGGTTTTTCCTAGGAATTGAATACCTTAGGCTCTGATACCACAAAAACTGTCACGCCCCGAGCACAGAAGATACCCGGAGACGCGTGACGAGTTTATATCAATCATGTCAATCAGAGTGGTCGTGTATTCGACACAAAGACAGAGATGCGCAAAATAGCAAGATAACCCAATCCTTTATTTCATAATGGATAGACTATTACAAATCCAATACTCTGTTTAATAAAAAGGAAAAGAATACATATTGACTCAAGAAACTATAGAAAAGACTAGATGACACTTGAGCAGCTCTATCACTTTCACTCTTGACCATTCCCATCCGATTGACTTCCATCGTCGTCGGACTTACCTGAAAAGTAGAAAAGGGACAACCGGAATGAGCGAACGCTCAGTAGGAAATTATATCTCAAGTACTAGCAAGGGGTTTAAGTAATTACCTCTTTCATGAATGCAATAAAGCTATGCATGCTCGCATAAAATGACAAGATAGAGAGAATGTAATATCAAAGAATAGGATGAACTAATCATGAACTTTTGACAAGATAACAAGTGTATTCAAGATATTCAAGCAAGTACGTTTAACAAGTCATGTCAAGAACTTTGGCTATCATGTATCAAGCAAGTAAATTACCCTTTTTCGGGCCACGCAATTCATGTCAAGTCAAGTACGATTCAAGTACAAGATGTGTGTGGAATGTCCAATCAAGCAAGTCAAGTACTCGGTATAATGCCAGATACCTTATCATTTTAACTCCCATGGGCACAAGTACTTTCGGGTGCTCCTCCCAGGACCAGATCGGGCCCTATATGCGCAGGTATTTATCATGTGTTTAGACATCCACTCTTGTTTATATAGCCAATATAGAATTTCAATAATCAAGCTTGTAGATATGTATGACAACTTTGATAGAATAGAGTCCAAAATATGACAAAGGATATAGATTGACGATAATAACGGTATAATCACGATTAACGATAAAACTAGGTAGAATATGGTTCCCTTAACTTGGGTCCAATGACAAATCAATATGGACATTCTTTATATAGAATTGAGGTCCATATGAACAGTATATCAAAGTAAGATACCCTCATTCTTATCATAGAATTGAGGTCTACAAGAATGACATGGTATGGCATGATATCATCATCCCATTAAGAATTTCTCATGATATACTCTTTGTATAATCATAAGGGCCGGTATACCATGTTTCTTTAGATTGACATGGCAAGGATTGTGTAATGGGTTTTTAGGGTACAACCAGCTCAGTCGACCTTGAGGGAATCCAAGGTACGAGGAGTCTTACGGAGGTCTCTATGACTAACTCGCTAGTCCAAAGAAACGGAATGTCCAATGGAGAGCTTGTATGTCAATGAGAGTTGAGTGTGATCGATGAAACAACATGAAACGTGGGACTATACTCACGGAGTGGAGAATAGTGCCGATATATATATTATATAACATATGAAACCATCGGTTAACAGAAACAGTGAAAAATCAGTTTTACAGTAAAATAACGACTTAAGCAGAGTCGTTTATCAAGTAATTAACGCCTAACATAAGGGCGTTTACATATGTATCCATTTTGCAGAAATTTCAATAATTCAATAATTTATCTAAAACGCGCCCTGGTAAGGGTCGTTTCTTCAAGATTTGACGACTACAGTAGCAGGCGTCTCATTATTTACATATTTGACAGAATATAAATAATTTTCAGGATTTATCTAAAACACGCCCTGGGAAGGGGCGTTACTATTTAATTCTTATTTTCACAAGATACAATTTTTTCAGAATTTTACAGAAACGCGCCCTCTGAAGGGGCGTTATTTAAATACTCACGCCCTAATTTAGGGCGTTAGTTTAATAAGTCACGTCCTAACTTAGGCCGTTAATTCTTCAAGGGTCATGAACAGTAACGAAGTTATATAACAAGCAATTTCCCGTTATCAAATTTCATGGACAGGACAGGAAAACTAGCAGGCAGAGTCATGCATTATATTAGAATCAGGATTTCATATATATCATCTTTATAACATGGGTGTTGATTATTTTCATGAAATTAACGCCTGTGTACAGGGCGTCAAATATGAAATTGACGACCTTGTCAGGGTCGTGTCTTGTAAATTAGCGCCCTGGACAGGGGCGTTACTTTTAAAATATTGCCGTAAACCCAATAAAACTGTATGCATGCCATGCTTATGCATATATCTTGCGTTATTTTCATTTGGGCTACAATAACTTGAGAAAATCCTACCTTTAAGAGTTGATTGAAGATTGACCCGTGAAGGTTTTGAGAAGATGACTCTCGGCTTGGATGACTGGACGTAGAAGATAATACAGAAGAAGTTGGACGAAGATAGTGTTTGATGAAGAACCTTTAGATGTCTTCACGTTCCTACACCAAATCCTTAGTTAACCTATAGAGGATAAAACACGAAGATATTAAGCTTCGTATACATAACCGAGACAACGAAGGACATTACCTGTTCTTCGGCAGCAGCTGCAGAGCTTCCTACAAGGAAAAGAAAATGAAGAATTATCAGTTCTTCATGCAGGCAAAGCAGAGAACAAAAGGAATTAGAAGAACAGTTTGTTCTTCACGTACCGTGCGGTAGTAGTTCGTCCAAATAGATTCTAGGGTTAGATCGAACAGTTTATTTATAGGATTTTTGGAGTCCTAACAAAAGTAGTGTTTGATTGAGGGTAATATATCCCTAATAGAGTCCTTACCCTAGTAGACACTTACTAGATTAACATAATCCTTCCCTGGATAAGCTCCCGTGTCGAATGGAATTAACGACTTTGGTCAGGTCGTCGATTCTTGAATTGACGACCTTGTTCAGGTCGTTTCTTAAGAAGCGCCTTATATAAGGGCGTTCCTTATTTTTAAAACACGCCCAAGATAGGGGCGTTTCTTGTCCTTGCCCTTTTTGGCGTTGGGATTTGACGCCGTCAGGTGAGGGCGTCCTTTCTTTAGTCACGCCGTAGGTAGAGGCGTTTCTTTTTAAATTAACGCCTTGATAAGAGGCATTATTTGTACTTTGTTTTATTTCCTGTATTACTCCGGTAATATATTTATTTTTTTTAATTTATTTCAAATATTCATTTATCAGGGTTGCTACACTCAGCATAATTGAAGACATTGAAACCCTTTTTATTAATTTATTTGGCCAGATTTATTAAATCAGTTAGGGCTTTAACATTAATGCATCAAGTGTCAACACATAGTCAATGATATGCACATGAAGTTAATGCATTATTTTTATTTTGATCAAAGCATTATTTTATTCCATGCATTAAGTCACTATCCTCCTTGAATTAAGGTCAATGTCAATGCACTTCATGCGCTACCAAGGGTCGATGCATATATAGGGTTGATGCACGTATGAGGGGATGAGGTTGGTGCATGCATTAGGTTGATGCAAGTGAGGAGGTCGGTGCATGCGTTAGGTTGATGCACAAAGAAGTGAGGTCAGTGCATGTGAATGAGGTCGATGCACTGATAGGTGAGATCGGTGCATGCACTGAGTTGGGTGGTGGCTAAGTCGGTGCAGAGAGTGCATCGATGATGGCCAAGTCGGTGCAGCTTGCTGGAGTCAAAGCATGAAGTAGGGGATGAAGTCTGTGCAAATATAAATGGAGTTGGGCTTAAAATGGCGCGGTGCTTATTTGAGGTTAAAACGGAGAGCCTTGGGCGCGTCAGGTGGAGGCCAAGGAAAGTGAATTAGGTTATGAGTGTAAGGCTAAAGCGGCGCGGGTGGGGGGGGGGGGCGGGTCGCGCCGGAGATTGGCGCGCCGGTTTAGGGGCGGGCCGGATTAGGGCTGATTTGGCTAGTTTGGGTTTTAATGAAATGCCAGACAAGTTTCTTACAACTTTGGTATTATTTGAGAAGATTAGAGGGTTTATTTAAGTTCCAAATGCCCTGCAATCAAGACAAGTCTAGACTTATGCGAGGTTCCTACTCGAGCATAGTCTACAGTAGACTTATCATTGCAAATTCATCGCAATTTAGACTAAGTGTTCAGTCAAAATTTGGGCAGCACCTCCCCATACCCAGAGGGTTTCGGGGGCGAAGTGGAGATAGTCCCATAGTATCTGGGGTACGCTCCTTAAAGTCGGGAGTGCCAAATGGTGACCGCAGACTTCAATAGAGGGAAAACCCTGAGGGCTGGCCTACAAGGGGCATCAACACTCCACGAGTCGAGAACATCATTAAGGGACGGCCAAGATGGGAGGATACCTCGAGGGCTAGCCTACAAGAGGTACCCTTCCCACAGCCACCACCATTCCTGAGGGAATGTGGATTTGATGTCGGGCTAAGAGCCCCTTTTAATATTCACCCTCCGGCGATCTACAGAGATAGATGTCATTGCGAGACATGTCTCCTTAGACCCCATAGTGATGTGAAACTCTGATGGGGAATGTTCCCCTCCCCGGGCAATAAGTTCCTCGAGGAAACAAGCCATCAAATGTGATACATACGCAAAATGCACTCGATCGATAAGTTGACAACAACTGATCATGTGTATGTGTATGCATCATAGCTAACGGTTTAGCAGAGAAGTTGACGAGCTAGACTGAAGGTTAGAAGATTAGCCAAAAGACTAAGACACTGAAGGGTGCAAATGGTCAAGCAGTTTAGCGGCTTCTACAACATGAACGATTATGACATTCATATATTTTAGAGATGGCCCCTTTCCCTAGCCCATAACCATGAACAGGGAGGTACCGAGGAGCCATTTCTGGGGCTGAAGGAGAGTGCACTTATATACACTGCTCCGGCCCGGAGAAAACACATGGGTGTACCGAATACTCGATGCGGTCTATGCGATAAAAGGACCCCGGGGAGGGGATCATTGATGTAGCCCCTTTGGGATAACCTAGGGCATGCTCAACACCGCGAAGGAGACATCCGCACGTAGACACCTAGAATACTAGGAGTTAAACACAACCACGGAAAGAAATGGGGGAATAAGGGCACATGAGATACTATTTTGCTCAACATCATAGCATTATTATCAAAAAAGATCATCACCACACAGATTCGGGACAACATGGCGTTGTCGCTCAAGACCGGCCGGCGATTACAAACATAGGGATGAATCCCTGATCGCGGAGAGGGGGGAAGAAGGAAGGAACCCCAAGTAATAAAACAAAGAGAAGAAGGGGGGAGGCTCATATCATCGCCCCCCCCCCCCCCAACCTTATACATTCGTAGAGGTTTATAGGAGAAGCAGCAGAGGAAACAACCGGGAGAGGAACCGCCGGAACCCACCTGCAGGAACAGAGTATCGTCGATGGAGGATTCTTCCCCGGCAACGGGCTACTTCAGGTGGGCAGACATGAGAGGTGGCGCTCCGGCTCGCTCTCAGAAAAAATCCCCTTTCTTCTTTCCCAAGCTTGTTCTCTATTCGATTGTCTATCTCCTTCTCTCCTCCTTCTTCTTTTTTTTATTCGACCCAAGGGACACATATATATAACAAAACCCTCCCCATGGCTTCACCCGGCGTGGGAGTAGCGCGCCAGGAAGGGGTTGCCCTTTGCGCGTCGGTAAGAGGGTGCCGAGAAGAGGGGCGCGCCGTGTTGTGCCCCTGTGTGGTTTTGATGATGGCTGACACACCATGAGTCACACTGAGGTGTGCTAATTAATTTAGATGACTGTTTGACTGCTTAAATATCTGATTGGTTGCTTGAATAGCTAATTCATGAATAGCTGCGTTGACGCTACAAGGACACTGCGCTGACGCAGTAGTTGCTGGTTTACTTGCTGCGTCGACGCAGTGGAACAGCTGGGTTGACGCTATGCCGCTCTGTCTAAGCAAGGCTCGTGCATGTTCTGGTTGGATGCACTTGGTTCATGCATACTTTAATATTCATGTTTTAATATTGTGCTCGTGCATCTTGTCTTAAATGTCCTTTGTCTTATATGCTCACAGTAGCTCAATATTATTTTTAAAGCACATGGTGCTGAGTGCTGAGCAGTGTATTATCTCCGTGGAATATACACATATGTATATATATATATATATATATATATATATATATATATATATATATCACTGGTATATATCTGGACAACCAATGAGATATGAATGGCGTGTTTGTGATTAAGTCTTGATTCATTAATCTCTTCGTTTGAATTAATTCCTGATGCAAGACAGGAACAGGGTCGACGCTAGAGCTTAAGGCGTCCACGCACCAGTGAAGATGCATCCACGGATACTCTTCACAGCGTTAACTCTACGCAAAGGCTGCGTCAACTCAGCCACTCAAGAAGCAGAGGCCTTGTCTGAAATACTCCAATGCGTCAACGCCATCAACAAGCAGCGTCGACGCAGCGGCTTAAGAGACGCCAATATACAAAGCAAGACAGGCTTTAATGTACATGTTCATGCGTCAACGCCATCAACAAGCAGCGTTGACGCAGCGGCGGAAGAAAGGCCAATACACACTTCTAATACTCATCCGTGCGTCAATGCCACCAACTGGCAGCGTCGACGCAGCAGTTCAAGAAAGGGGCGACTTATCTCTGGCTGTCTTCAACGCGTCAACGCTATCCATAGCAGGGTCGACGCAGTGGGACAAATTCAAATATGTTCAAGCAAAGAGTAGACGCAGTGATGACAGTGCGTCAACGCGGTCAGTCTCCAGAAACACAGGCTGATGGAGTCAATGCAGCAGACTTAAGTTTTAGTTACTGAGCGTGCTAATAGAGGGCACGTGATCCGAGGTGCCTAGCTCGTGATGCCAGGATGGACGAGGTACTAGGATGCTGACACGTGGCCAAAAGAAGAAAAAGCTCCAGAAGACACGTGGAAAGAAATTATACCACGTGGACCAGTCAAAGCTCACTAGGGCAACACCGCCCCATCCTTTCATCTCGGCTATAAATATACTGCCTCAGCCTCCGAGGGAGAAACATATACCCTTGAAGCAGAAGAAACTCTAGCAGTGAAGAAGAGAAGGAGTCCTAGCCGTGAGCAGCAGAGAGAGCAGTGCCCAAGCACATCAGAGAGCAGAAAGAAGAGGAAGAAGAAAGAAAAAGGAAGTATTCGTGAGAAGAAAAAGAGAGTGAGCATAGAAGAAGGAATCCTGAAGATCAGTCCTTCGAGCCTGGCTGCTTGGATCAAATCCAGAGCCATCTGAGCTTCATTCCTATTCTACTGTCTTGTTTTGTCTTTGTTTTTTCTTTAAGGTTTCTTTGTTGTTCTTCCGTGTCTCTTGTGAGAACGGGTTCCTCCTGTGCCATCAGGAGAAGAGAGGTTCTTCACCTCTGGTCAGCAAGCAGTTGGGGGCTGTCTTGTGGGTTCCCTCTTGGTATAGAGGAAGAGAGACGTGAGTCTCTGGTTTCTAGTGACCGTGGGTTGCTAGAGGCTCCCTCCAGGCTAGGAGGAAGAGAGGACTCGTCCTCTGGTTGCAAGTGACAGGGTGTCACTTGGGTGTTCCCTCGGGCTAGGAGGAAGAGAGGACTCGTCCCTCCGGGCTAGGAGGAAGAGAGGACTCGTCCTCTGGTTGCAAGTGACAGGGTGTCACTTAGGTGTTCCCTTCGGGTAGGAGGAAGAGAGACCTTGGTCTCTGGAGTTCCGTGGCCGTGGGTCACTGGTGTTTCCCTCTGGGTTGGAGGAAGAGAGGAGCCTGGTCCTCTGGAAAGCTGTGTGACAGCATATGTTGGCAAGCTGTGTTGCCCAGCAGTTTTAGTGAATCCACATTCCGGTTGGGAGTGTGGGGTGGACGTAGGCAGACTTGTGTCTGGCCGAACCACTTAAAAATCCTCTGTGCAGTGGTTGTGATTGTGGTGTATCTTTCCGTTTCATCTACCCCATTCACAGGTATCGCATGTTTTTTCTTTGCTCAGCTGTTCATGAATTACATTGAATATCTCCCTTGCATGTGATGTGCTTGATAGATGAGTTAGAGGACTTCTTGTCCTACACCGATTGAATTCCGGGTTCTGCTCAACAGATAAACCTCTTCACTAAGAGTGAAGGTTGCTGCATCTCCAGTTAAGATTTTATTTCCGCTTTAGTTTTATATTTGGACAAGTTTTTTATAAGGGGATTCATTCACCCCCCCCCTCTGAATCTATAGCACCTGTTATAACACGCTGGATTAAGAGGGCGCGTCGGATTTGAGCTGTTCTATCGTGTTTACTTTATATGAGTCCGACAGCGGACCCCGGACTAGCTCTAGGAGTCATTGTGATCCTTCATCTCACCGTGATCTTGCCAAACCATGGCGTGAAGCATTGACAAAGCTTCCAGGTCACCGAATGGCTGCTTTTGGGATCTCTTGTATCCTTGGCCCGTACACGCGGGTTTTCTGCTGACGCGGCCTTCGACATAGTGGTTTGTGCTGTTGGCTCGACCTAACCTGCATCAGTGGCTTTCACGGGGAGTGGGATACTGCACGGGGTGCTTTCGCCTCGACTGGGCGGTCATTTGGTCACTAACGGACCATACCCGTGCTGGGTTGTTCAGGACTTCTGCTGACATGGCCTTCGACACTGCGGCTTGTGCTGTTGGCTCGGCCTGACTCATGCTCGAAGCTTTCTTGAGGGGTGGAATACCACCTAAGATGCTTTCGCCCTGACTGGGTGATCATTTGGCCACTAACGGACCCAATATGCTGAGAAGCCGTACCCATGCCGGGTAATCGGGGTCTTCCACTAACAGAGCCTTCGGTCCCTTGTTCTGAAGGGCCAAGGGCGTTCTTTCACCTCGGGAGGATCTTTCATTCAGGTGGCGGGCCACCAGGTATACCCCTATCCTTGGTCGGACAACGGATGTATTATCGTCCTTGGTCGGACGACGGATACATGTTCGTCCTTGGTCAGACGATGGGTACATCCTTGTCCTTGGTCGGACGACGGATGCATTGTCATCCTTGATCGGACGACAGATATTGTCTACGTGGTACGACCGAGTCGATATCGGTTCATTGGGTAGTCCCGACGACACTGTCGGCTTGTGGTGTATTCTTCTCGATCCTCCTGAGGTGAAGTCCCCGGCGTTCATACTGGGTGACCTAAGGCTCTGGAAGCTTGAGAAGGGTTCACTGTATTGATCTGCTTCGGCTTCTCTGCTTCAGTGGGCCGCATCATTTGTCTTTGAGGCTTGATCACCATTGAATATATTTTGAGCGCCAACATAATTCCAATAGCATCATTGCTGAAGCTAGAGCTCTACTAGATGGTATGAAATATTTACATACTGTGGATTCCCAACCGGCTCTTATAGAATGTGACTCCCAAATTCTTGTTCAGATCATCAACAGATAGATTCATTGCCCATGGTCCATCCTCATTTACGTTAGAGAAATCTGGAGCATTCTTTCACAGTTGGATACTATTACTCACATCTATAGAGAAGGAAATACTATTGCTGACTCTCTAGCTTCTTTAGCATGCACCTCCAAATGTAATTCTTTTTTTTCTTATCATGAGCTACCTATAAACTTCAAGGGTGCTGCTTATTTAGATAAGCTAGGCATGCCTAGCATTTGATTGATATAACTGTTATTCTTTTTCGTATGTTAATAAAATTTACCTCCTAATGGTACGATGGTGGAGTGGCTATTCCCCCTACCTCTGGTAAGGGGTGCACTCTCCCATCTATCTCTAGGCAGGGTTTTTCCAAAACAAAAATAGATCATATAAATTTTCATATCAAAAGTATAACTATAACTAACTTTTGACTTTTAGGTACATATGTTAAAACATGGCTAATCTAAATAATTATATATTTTTAGAATATTTGAATAGGGGCATATTATTAATTTCTTTTAGATTATGGTACATACATTATCACAGAAATAAATTTATAAACACCTCTTAAAGTTAGGTATTAAAACAAAAGTATAATTTTTTTAAGAAACTTCAATAGGGATATAAATGTAAATATAGTTAAATTCTTGATATAGGAGTAATAAGAGTAGGGGTATGGCTGAATGTGATCGACTAATTTCTTTTGAGTGTCCACCTTTCTTAAGTGAGACTGTGAGAGGGTTACCTTTTAACGGGAAAAATACTTAGGCCCCGTTTGATTTAGGACGGGAGTGGGGGTGGATACCCTATCTTGGTTGGCGTATCAGCCCCCACCCCTTAACAGACCCCAGTTAAGTTATTATCCTCCTCGTCATAGAGTGGCAAAATTCACTTTAGTCCTTATCCTATCTCGGTTAAGAAAAAATAGACCAAAGTAGAACAACTCATTCTACCCCGGATAAACCATCATAATCGGGATTATTCTTATATCAAAGAGGGTCTTAGGGAAGATTTTCTCTATATGTTATCTTTATTGGGAAGTAAGTTTGCACTTTGGTAGGCCTTCGTATTGATGGGACTCAGCATGTGTAGGTTGACATGTGTAAGGTTAAGCAAGTGTAGACTGACATGTGAAGATTGTCCCCTTCTATTTATTTTTATAAGTCTCCAAAAGTTTCTCGACGACGGTGCAAAGGAGTTTTTTTTTAGGGCCTCTTCTAACAAAACATGGTTTCTCTGCGGCATAAGAAATAGAGAAGCTAGGGTTTCTTAGGTTTATTTTTAAGAGAGAAATTTTGTCTTTAGTGGGAGGGGATTATCTTTTGACTTTATGCACCAACAAAGGGAGAAAATTTATTAATCAATAAAAATTTCCTTTAACATGGGATAGAATCCGGGCTAATCTTTTCTTCTCTTTGCATAGTCTAAGGCAACCTACCTCGACGATGCAAGGGACGACGAAGTGGTCGACTACGGAGCAAGTCGATGGTGGGGACGCTCGGTTGCGTATGGTGATGCTTTGTGTGGTAGGGCAGGGCATGGGAACAACTACAGAGAGACGTGGTGGCGGGGGTGGGGGGAGCATGGTAGTAGCGACAACAGAGGGACGCGATGAGCACCCGCAGTGGCTACAGATCAATAATGTAGCAATGGTGAAGGGAGTAGTGTCACGCCCCGACGCAGAATATCGAGACGCGACGAGTCGTAACCCTCGTGTCGATTAGAGCACGTATAAGGGGTCCACTATAGGGGATAAAATAATGAGAAAAGGATACTACTATTTCGTCAAAATATGGTTTTATAGCACCACTAAGTCTCAAGGGGCATAATTAAATTACAACTTCCAAATACACCTAAATTCTAGCAAAAGCAACAATATAAAGATAAGGTTCTTGGATAAGCTCGATCTCTCCTTTCACTCTTACCCATACCCATCAGTTTGGGGTTCCTCTTCAGAACTACCTGAAACATTAATCAAAAGCACAAGGTGAGCAAAAAGCTCAGTAAGATTTATATCTCTATATCAGGCATCCTTAAGTGATTAACATTTTTGATAAAGTAAATGTGCTATGACGAGAAACATACCTAAAAAATGGAACATGAACATGAGAGTGTAAATGAATGCAAGTACATAGGATCATAAGTAGACAATATATCAAGAGTGAGATTTCAAGTAGAGAACGATATGTAGCAAGTGTTATCATGAAATTGGCCATTTCACGCAAGCATGTACAAGTCAAATATTTCATGTATTTCAAGTACTTTCAAGTAATTCAAGCAAGTCAAGTATTTCACGAATAAGTGGAATGTCATAAATGAATCTAGCACACATGTATTTGGTGCAATGTCACACTGATGAGTGTGTATTTTTACATGTTAATTTATGTTATACACACTTTTTATGAGCTTTAATATTCATCAATATACACTTATCACACATAATCTCAATTTCAGATCAAAATATTTAATTGTTGGATTTAATTAAATTTTAATACTATTGTGCTGGCACAAAGAAGAAGACAACAAGAAGGATGAAAAGAAAAAAAATAAAAAAAAGAAAAGAAATAGCTAGCTTTCAATATATATATATATATATAAGGCATGCGGGCTTCAGTCGGCCAAGGCGCTGGCAGGCGGGGCGACGCGCGGCGTGGCGGCTTCGGGCACGAGCCGCACTGTCGACGGAGTGGGCGCGGGTGAGTGACTTGGCAGCTGGGCACCGAGGCTGGCGGGCGTCAACGCGCGGAGGCGGGCGGCTTCAGGCGCGAGTGCAGGAAGGGTAGCACTGGAGGCCAGCAGCTGCGTAGCGGGCACCGCGTGTTTCACGCAGCACGAGCGACGATGGCGGGCACAGCTGGCTAGCGACGTGGTGCATGAAGGTTAGCGAATGCGGGCATGATAGGCGGCCAAGCAGCGGGTCAGCCGTGGTGGCGTCGACGCGTGCCTCACGCAGGCGCACACGAGAGAGAGAAATAGAAAAAAAAGAAGAAAGGTAGGATGAAAAGAAAGAGAAAAATTCATAAAAAAATAATAACAAAGTGTGTAAAGTCAAAAAGGAGAATGATTGGAGAGGAGATGTTGAGGGTTCAGTTGGACCCTATAAAAGGGGCTTCTGTTGTTGATGTTCAGGGGCTTTTTGAGGGGTTACATGGGGGGAGCTTTTGGGAGTTTGGGTGGATAATTTGTGGGTTCTGTTGTTGTCTTTTTGAGTGCTTTTGAGAGCTTAGTGAGGTTTTGTTGTTGTTCTTTTGTCAGCTTTGGAGTGTGTTTAAGTTCCTGTTGTTGTTGTTTTGTTAAGATTTGGAGAGTGCATTAGGTGTTCTATTATTATTGTTGTTAGCTTTGGAGAGTGCTTTTGAGGTCCTCCGAGACAGGAGTGATTTAGGAAGGGGGGTTTTCTTATATGTTTTTTTTGTTTTGGTTTTGTGCTGCATAGCAAGGAGCAAGTGAAGGCCTCCTTGTTATTTGTTGCAAATTTTATGATTCCTTCTCTTAGTTTTCTATTTCATACATCGTTTTTGTTCTTTCACAAACATCATTCATCTTTTGTTTAATTCTCTTTGCTAAGTTCTATGTAGACTCGTCTTTTATATTTTGTGTAAGTGTTATTTAATCATTTCACTCGATCTATTTCCTTACAAGTTTGGTGATTATGGTGATTGTCATTTTCTTTTCATTTACCTCATTAATTCTTTTAGCCTAAAGTTTTGATTGATCCTTCATTTTGCTTAATTAATTTTAATTTCTTAATTTTCATCCAACTCTCACGATTTTCAATCTAAAAAATCCAAGGTTTTCAACTCTAAAATCAAAACTTCCCTGTGGATTCGACTCGGTCTCACCACTTAACTACTCTCTCTAATTTATTGTGGATCGAAATTTTAAAATTGGTAGCGGGCGTATTAACGACGTGTGTTTCACGCTATCAATTTTTGGCACCGTTGTTGGGGATGAAATAATTTTTTATAGTTAAAAATTCGGACCTGAAAACTACAGAAAATCAACTGTCGCAGAAAATCAAAAAGCGTCACTGAAGAGTTGGAATCTGTCACCAAAGGGACCAGAAAATCAAAAACTCTGAAAATCCTGAAAATTCAAGCGTCGCCAAAGGCTAGTAAGCGTAGGAACAGATTCTGTTTTATGAATTTCTAGAAAAATCCGAAAAACTCTTGAAAAATCACAAACAGATCATAAAAAATCATAAAAATCATAAAATCAGAAACCTCAAAAAGCATGACTTTTGGCCCTATTTTTCAGTAGATTTACATATTTTGTGGTATTTTTAGTTGCTAATTTTCTCATATTCATCTTCCTTTGAAAAAATAAAATTTTTTTCTGAAAAACTAAATCAAAAAACAGAAAAAAATATCATCATCATGATATCATGCTTTCATACTAGTTGCATCTCTTTCATGCATTGTTACATGTAGATAATTCTTTGTGATTTACTAGCATCATTTGAAAAAAATATTTCCTTTTCTTCTTCTCTCGTTCCCCTTCTTAAGGGCAATTTAGACACACCTCTCTTGGATTGGAAGGACCCTCCATTGAGCACTTCGTCTCTTTGGATTGGAATCTCCTTTTTTCAAAACCTCCATAAGTTCCCGGACCCGTGGATTCCCTCACGGACGCCGGGCAGGTTGTACCAGAAGCACCCGGAGTTAGCTTGCCCTTAGAAGTAAAAAAAAAGAGGAGTTTTGGAACTTATTACTACTTTGGACAAATCGGTGTCTAGGAAAGAGGTCCAATGGCAAACGTCTTAAGCGGGCTTGTGGTTATTTAATTAGGTCTCTATGAAAGTAAGGGGAGCCTCCCACAACCCCACCTCTTACCTGGCCGGTAGACCAACTTGATAGCAGGTGCCGATTCCTCTTTTGTTAAAAAAAAAACACCATGTTTCATGCATTATTCATATAGTTGTTGTTTGCATTGCATTGAAAAAAAATAAAATCAAATAAAAAATGAGTGAGAAATTCATGTTTTTGAGTTGGGCTTGCAAATTCGATAAGGCATACCTTTTGGTCCATTTTATTGATCCATTCTTTGGGCTATGAATCCAAAATTTTTTCATGCCACCTTATACTCACATATGAGCCAAACTGGCCCATTATGTTGCCAATGGTCTAACTCAACCTTTATCATTCACCCACAATAGCCCGACCCATTACGAAAGCCCCTACTCTTGGTCGGCCCACAATGAAAGCCCATCACTAATGGGGGCCCAACTTCATTCCTTTAACCAAGATCATATCCAATCCACTCAATTTCTTCATCGGCCCTATAATTCATTTCGCCCCCAAGAACAAACCCAAATTGCTCAAAGACCCTCCATACCTTCTTATGATTCTTATGGGGGAGGACAACATAATAGCTCTTGGGATTCTTATCAAGGCCTGGCCCAAAAACCTCCGGATCAATTCTGTCAAAATTGGGCTCCATCTTCAAATAGCTTTCATGATCAAGCCCACTATGGAGGACAACCCACATCCTCTCCCCTACCTCACTATCAAGTTTGTCATTATTCAACTTCTTATCCTCCGAACTCTGTTTCTCAACTTACAACTCTATCTCCTCCACGTTCAACTCTTAATCAGGAGGAGAGAATTAATCAATTTCATCAATTTGATCAAATCATGGCCCAAAATCAGGCCCGAATAGATTAACTTGCTGAAACCATCAAGGGCATGGTATTGGATCAATTGTCTAGCTACTCCAATGACAATTCTACTTATCAACTTCCACAATGTGATAATACTGAAAGCTTTTATGATCAACCCATGGTTTCCCATGAACATAATACTCAAATCACTCTCAATTTAGATCATGTGAAAAATATGGAGGAGTCTTATCAGGAAGTTTTTGAGGGAGTTAGCTATAGTCATGATGATGATCGAAAAGATGAGTTCGAGGAGCATGAGCTTCATTGCCATTATGAGAAGGGTTCTAAAGAAGTTGACGATCTCAAGTTGGTGGGTGAAGAAGAAGAAAGTAATGTGCTAGTCCATGATCACATCCCATTCGCTTCCCTTCTTGAATTTTAGGAGAGCTTGTTCCAAGGGAAGGTTGAAGAGGATGTGCGAGTAGAGAATGAATTGAGTAAGGCTATTAATGATCTCTCTTGGGTAAAGGAGGAGACAGGTACCTTTCATGACTTTTCTCTCGAATGGGCATCTTATGATCAAGGGGAGGGTATTGATCTTCTACCTCTTCATGACCTCGGCAAATCTAACTTCACGATGGACATTCTTCAATTAGCCAAGCTGTCAGAACCTATTGAGCCCCACAAGTTTCATGGTGTTGAGGAGAATGTCTCTTTCACTCCCGATCTTACTTATCTCCTTGACACTAATCATTTGATGGGAGCCCTCACCCTTTGATCTATTCTCACCTCAACAATATACAAGGAAATTTTAAAATTGAGGTTATAGAAGAAATTTTTATTGATAACAAGGTCCACATTAATGTTTTAAACACTTATAACGACCTTAAGTTTGGAGAGGAATATTTTATAATTAATGACATGATGATTCCTCCTTTATTTTCTGATTGGGGATGTCATTTTGGCCTGCTTGATCTACCATGGTTTGAAATGATAATGAAGGTTGATTTTTACATGACGCCCACGGAAGAAAAATTGTTAGCATACGCGTTGCACGAAAAAATCAATCATGCTAACAACCAACTTATCTTTCGGCCACATACGCTTTTTCATGATCTTAGCTTTGCTTGGCACGAATGGTGGAATTTGAGAGAAGATGAGATCACATGGTGACTCATTCGTAATTCAACTCGTTGGTTATGAAGTTTGCACCTTCTATGCATGCGTCTGGCTGAAGACGGTAAACTTAGCGCTTCTTGGGGGCAACCTAAGATTTTTGTTATTTGATGCTTTATTTTAGTGTGTTTTTCAGTAGATAGGTCAAGTCCAGGAGATGAAGTTGTCACCGTCCATATCAACGATGGAAACTCACCCCCCCCCCCCCCCCGAATATCAAGTTGTATCCTTCCTCCTTAGCAATATTTATTGTTACATTGTTCGGTTATTTATCTTGCTTACATATGTCATTGAGGACAATATCATTTAAGCTGGGGGGAGAGAAATTTTCATGATACATATAGTATAACCTGATAGGGATGCTTGCATAATATCCTGCATATCATTCTATCTTGCAATCTGCATAATGGAAAGATGAAATCTCCAACTAAGTTTTCTTGATCCATGCTCTCATTGAACATAATTCTGGAATAGAATAGGGAGAAGGATGATGGAAAATTTATTCGACCTAGCCATGGAAAACTGATTTAAGAATCTCTTTAAAGTTCATTAGCACTTAACAAAAAATTGAAAAAAAATCACTTTGCACGCTAATGAAACAAATAGAACAAGTCTTCTATTATTTTGGAGTGGTGTCTGATACTCTGCATTTCTTGGAGATAAGATCTTTTTAATAAAGCTATCTGCCAAAGTTATCTATCAAATAAGTGCAAAAGCACATTACCAAAAAAAACACCATGAAAAATACCCCTGATCCTAGTAACCGAGCATGCTTCTCCTAAGGCAAGAGTTGAGATTCGTGTCAAATAGTGAAGGGTTGTGCAGCATTATGTGTGTATTAAAAAAAAGGTAGATAAAAAGCTACTGTAATCAATGCTCGGATTTAGGAGGTGCAGAGTTGAAGGGTACTTATCTAGAATGGCAAATGAGGGATACAATTGTTCATGCTGTGAATTTAGTATTATACTTGCACACAAGTGCTATTGAACTTTGGGTTGTATACTTAGTCATGTACCTAAATTTCCAATCTAAGGCTATTATGTATTAATTATTCCGGATTCCTGATCTTTGGTTAATTCTATGACGAAAAAGCTGGATATGGGAGTATGAGAATTTTAAACTCTTGTTGGTCCTTAATTTTTAATTGTTTGCATTACTAAGGGACTAGCAATGAGTAAGTTGGGGGGTATAATGAGTGTATATTTTTACATGTTAATTTATGTTATACACACTTTTATGAGCTTTAATATTCATCAATATGCACTTATCACACTTAATCTCAATTTCAGATCAAAATATTTAATTGTTAGATTTAATTAAATTTTAATACTATTGTGTAGGCACAAAGAAGAAGACAACAAGAAGAATGAAAAGAAAAAAAAGAAAAAAAGAGAAAAGAAATAGTTGGCTTTCAATATATATATATATATATATATATATATATATATATAAGGCATGCGGGCTTCAGTCGACCAAGGCACTGGCAGGCGGGGCGACGCGCGACGTGGCGGCTTTAGGCGCCAGCGGCACGGTCGACGGAGTGGGCGCGGGTGAGTGACGCGAAAACTGGGCACCGAGGCTGGCGTGCGTCAACGCGCGGTGGCAGGTGGCTTCGGGCGTGAGCGTAGGAAGGGCAGCACTGGCGGCCATTAGCCGCATAGCGGGCACCGCTTGCTTCACGCGGCACGGGTGACGATGGCGGGCGCAGCTGGCTGGCAACATGGCGCACGAAGGTCAGCGAATGCGGGCGTGACGGGCAGCCAAGCAGCGGGTCAGCCGTGGTGGCGTCGATGCGTGCCTCACGCAGGTGCACGCGGGAGAGAGAAAGAGAAAAAAAGAATAAAGATAGGAGGAAAAGAAAGATAAAAATTCATAAAAAACTAATAACATAGTGTGCAAAGTCAAAAAGGGCAGCAAATGATTTCACACTGGAGAGGAGATGTTGAGGGTTCGGTTGGGCCCTATAAAAGGGGCTTCTATTGTTGATGTTCGGTGGATTTTTGAGGGGTTACGTGGGGAGAGCTTTTCGGAGTTTTGGTGGATAATTTGTGGGGTTGTTTTGTTATCTTTTTGAGTGCTTTTGAGAGCTTAGTGAGGTTTTGTTGTTGTTCTTTTTTTAGCTTTGGAGTGTGTTTAAGTTTATGTTGTTGTTGTTTTGTTAAGATTTGGAGAGTGCATTGGGGGTTCTATTATTGTTGTTGTTAGCTTTGGAGAGTGCTTTTGAGGTCCTCCGAGACAGGAGTGATTTAGGAAGCTGTGTTTTTTTTGTTTTGGTGTTGTGCTACATAGCAAGGAGCCAGTGAAGGCCTCCTTGTTATTTGTTGCAAATTTTATGATTCCTTCTCTTAGTTATTTATTTCATACATCATTTTTGTTATTTCATAAACATCATTCATCTTTTGTTTAATTCTCTTTGATAAGTTCTATGTAGACTCGTCTTTTATATTTTGTGCAAGTGTTATTTAATCATTTCCCTCAATCTATTTCCTTACAAGTTTAGTGATTATGGTGATTGTCATTTTCTTTTCATTTACCTCATTAATTCTTTTAGCCTAAAGTCTTCATTGATCCTTCATTTTACTTAATTAATTTTAATTTCTCAATTTTCATCCAACTCTCACAATTTTCAATCTAAAAAATCCAAGGTTTTCAACTCTAAAATTAAAACTTCCCTGTGGATTCGACTCGGTCTCACCACTTAACTATTCTCTCTAATTTATTGTGGATCAAAATTTTAAATTTGGTAGCGGGTGTATTAATGACATGTGTTTCACGCTATCACACACTAGGTCAATAATAGCTCCCATAGATATAAGTACTTTCGAGCGCTCCTCCCAGGACCAGACCGGGCCCCATTAACGCCATGCATTGTAGTTATGGATCATTAATCCCAAGTATTTATTTCAACATCCACATCATATATATGGCCAATGAATTTTAAGGTAAAGCTCATGAAATAAAGTATAGATTTAGCAAAATTTTCCATTCAAGGAACAAGTAGTACAAGAAGCACAAGTAGTTGTAAGAGAAATTCAAGCCAAATTCAAGGCATCATGTTTAACGACATTAGTAAGAGGAATTCAATGATGCGCTATAACAACAATCAATAAGAAAGGTTTCCTTTTTTGGGACGGGGTCTATCAAGAGTTTAATGGTCAGGAATGTCGACAGGAATAGAGCCACATGCACTATGAAATTTATTGAAAAAATTGGCTGGACGCGATCTGGATTCAGGATGAACACGGTTGCCCCCTGGGCCGTGTTTAGAACGCGGTCCCCAGGGACACCGCGTTCATGAAGAACTGCTAGAACCCATTCAGTCCCTAGCAAACCCTGAACACTGTCCTTGGTCACCTGTCCTTTGTCACAGGCGGGTGAACGCGGTCTTCTGACAGGGCTCGTTTAGAAACAGCAAGACAGAACCATGTAGAACCTCATTCCGTGATTCCGCAAAACACTAGACTCGTATCGGTAACCCTTAAGACATGATCTACAATTACTATCATCGAATCGCCGATCAATGTTTTATAAACTAACCATGCATGCCATCTTGATAGAGGGCTATGAAAACAAGCACATGCAATTTAACAAGATAATATCTACTCCATTTAACATGCTAAAAGGATAATGTAATCATGGAGATCAAGGATGTCATGAAGATAACAAGAATTATGGAAGTAATAAGTAATATAAGCTCAAGGAATATAATCAATTATCTTCCATATACTTAACTTAATCATGTGTGGAGTTAAATGACATGCAACATAACATGACTTGGAACTTGATATTAGCAAATCTAGCATGTTGGACGAACTATTACTTCAGTTAGAACCTGAAACGACACGGTCTTCTCGGAGATCACGCATCCGGAACACGGTCTAGAATGACACTGTGATCCGAGGCGGAACTTTCGACTCTTAAGGATCTCAATTTAAAACTCATGTTCAGTTGTATGAACATCCTCATTGCCCATGTTACTCATAAGGATGCCTGAAAACAGCATAATGATGATTCAAACTTTTTTTTGAAATCGGGAGAAGCTGAATCACTTGCTTGGACGCGGTCTCATGGGGAATCGCGTTCGTAAGGACGCGGTCCTATGGAGACCGCGAGTTGCCTTTTTTGACTTAGGGGAAGGGGTGACCTTCCTGAAGGCGGTCTCATGGGGAACTGCATTCTTCATAATGTGGTCCTCTAGAGATCGCGACCTGGTGGTCGATGAAAATTTAAAATTTCTTGGTTCTGGTGCCATCGCGGTTGATCGAGAAACTGTGATAAGAACGCGGCCTCCGGGACCATCGCGATCAAAAATCCAAACTCGTTCTGGCGAAAATGATAATACCTCTTCAATAAAACTCATCTAGCATGCCTATTACTCAATAAAAATTAGGGAAACGATATAGAAACAAACTAGACATGCATCTACACCTATTTCATTGATTAATTTGGGTTTATCTTGAGAGAATACCTACCTTAGATTGGTTCAAAGAGGAGGGACGAAGAACACGAAGAACGCCCCAAGAACTCCCTTTCCTCCTCAGATCTCGCCCTCAAATCGCCAATAAATCCTTCCCCAGCATGCTAAAGGCCGAGAGGAAGATGAGAGGGGCCTATTTATAGGAATAACCCTGCCAAAATAGTCAAGATTTCTCTCCCAAAAGTTCAAACTTCTCCACCTCCGAATTCAACATTCAAAACCCTAATTTCAAACTTTTCCATTAACCTAGTCTTAATAGGGTTAGAAAAATGGGTAAGGGACAAAATTTCTGGTTGGCTATGATGTTAGGATTTGAAATCTAAGCCAATCTTCTAGAATTTGGGCCAATTTCTCCATAAAAGATTAGGGTTTTGGGTGTGCTAGGAATTTAACCCTATTTAGTCCATTAACTCCCAATCCTGCCCAATAAGGGTTATCTATTAGCCCAATATTTATTCATAATCAATTCTAGAGATTTTAATTAGGTCTCATATAACTTTTTTGAAATTTAAAATATTTAATTTCAATTTATTTCAAGAAAATTTTAATTATCAAATTTATTTTATATAAAATAATATAATTTCATCATTACATTAATATTTTAATTATTTAACTTAATTTAAATATTTATTTATTTATTGGGTTACTACATCCTCCCCCACTTAAAAAGAATTTGGTTCTCCAAATTCACATCACGCACTTGCAATTTAGAATCCAAATAGAGGGGTCAAAATACTAACCTGAGATCAAATCTGGATATTCTTAATTAAATCCTCTAATTCCCAAGTAGCTTCCTCGAATCCACATTTACTCCATTGGACCTTCACCATCGGTATAGCCCTATTTCTCAGCTGATGTAACTTCCGATGCAATATCTTGATCGGTCTTTCTTCATAGGACAAATCCTTCTATAGCTTCAAGTCATCAAATTGAATCACATGCAAAGATTCATACACATACTTCCTCAGCATAGATACATGGAATACATCATGGATACCAGCTAATTATGGAGGCAAAGCCAACTTATATGTCACTTCCTCGATTCTTTCCAGAATCTCAAAAGGACCAATAAATCTCGGACTCAATTTTCCTTTGACACCAAATCTTTTGATCCCTCACGTGGGTGAAATCTTCAAAAAGACATGCTCTCCTACTTGAAATTCAAGGTCTCTTCTTCTGTTGTCGGCATAACTCTTTTGTCATGATTGAGCAATTCTCAACCTTTCTCTGATCAATTGGATGTTCTGAGTTGTATCTTGAACAATATCGGGACCCAACAATCCTTTCTCTCCAACCTCACTCCAACATAGAGGTGATCTACAACTTCTATCATATAGTGCTTCAAAAGGTGCCATTTGAATGCTAGACTGATAACTATTGTTTTATGCAAATTCAATCAAGGGCAAGTGCTCATGCCAACTTCCACCAAAATATATCATACAGGCTCTCAACATATCTTAGATGATCTGGTTCGTCCTCTCAGTTTGTCCATCTGTCTGAGGGTAAAAAGCTATGCTAAAGTTTAACTTGGTATCCAAAGATGATTGTAAACCGTTACAGAAATGAGAGGTGAATCTTGGATCTCTATCTAAAATAATAGAAGTTGGAATACCATGCAGCCTCACAACCTCCTTGATGCATAGTGCAACTAGAACATCAAATACACTTCGGGTCTTTGGCAATCCATCTACTTTTGATGGGCAAGAAGTGAGCGGATTTAGTTAACCGGTCCACAATCACCCATATAACATCAAATACACTTCGGGTCTTTGGCAATCCAACGATAAAATCCATGCCAATGCTATCCTATTTCCACTCCGGTATCTCGAGAGGTTTCAACTTCCCAGCAGGTTTGAGATGTTCAGCTTTAACTTGTTGGCAGACCAAACATCGGCTCACGAATTCAGCTACTTCCCTTTTCATATTAGGCCACCAGAATGTTCTTTTTAGATCTTGGTACATTTTCGTGGCACCTGGATGAATGGTGTACCTCATTCGATGTGCCTCATCCAAGATTTTATCCTTGATGGCAGAACAATCAGGCACACAAGTTCTTCCTCAGAAAAGCAGCCTTCCATCATTAGCCAAAAGAAAGTCCGATCATTGATCTAATTTTTCTTTAATTTCAACAATCAATGGATCATCACCTTGCAGCTCTTTAATCTCTAAGAGTAACTGGGATTGGAGTCTAACATTTGCAATCAAGACTCTCTCTCCCTTCTCCTTCACATTGAGGTATAAGCTTGCCATTTGCTCTAACATGTGCCATTCTTTAATCATCAGGCTTGACAATAATGCCATTGGCTTCTTGCTAAGAGAATATGCTACTGCATTACCTTTTCCTGGATGGTACTATATAGAGAAATTGAAACCCTTCAAGTACTCTAGCCACCTTCTTTGCCTCATATTGAGTTCTTTCTGAGAGAATAGATACTTTAGGCTCTTGTGGTCAGAATACACAATAAATGCCTCACCATAGAGATAATGTCGCCAAATCTTCGAAGCAAAGACCGCATCAGCCAGCTCTAAGTCACACATGGGGTAATTCTCCTCATGCTTCTTCAATTACCTTAAGGAATAAGCAATCACTTTGACATGTTGCATCAATACACAACCCAAGCCAATTACGGATGCATCAGTATAGACTTCAAATCTTCCTCCTTCAGAAGGTAAAGTAAGTACATGGGTAGTAGTCAGACAATTTTTCAGAGTCTAAAAGCTCTTCTCACATTCCTCGGTCCATACATATGGAGTCTCCTTCCTTGTCAATCTAGTCAAAGATACAACGATCTTGGATAAATCCTTGATAAATCTTCTGTAATATCCTGCCAATCCCAATAAGCTTCGAATTTCAGTCACGCTAGTAGGTCTCTCCAAATTCTTTACTGTCTCGACCTTTGAAGGATCAATTGCAATACCCTTCTGGGAAATTATGTGACCTAGAAAAGAAACTTCTTCTAGCCAGAAATCACACTTGCTAAACTTAGCGCATAGTTTGTGATCTCTTAGTAATTGCAAGGCTTTCTTGAGGTGTTCTTCATGCTCAACTTTAGACTTAGAGTAGATGAAAATGTCATCAATAAAGATCACCATGAATTGATCGAGGTATGGCCTAAATACACTGTTCATCCACTGCATAAATGCTACAGGCGCATTGGTCAGGCCAAAAGGTATAACAGTGAACTCATAGTGCCTATACCTACTTCTGAATGCTGTTTTGTGAATATCCTCTTCCTTGATCTTCAATTGGTGATAACCAGATCTGATATCAATCTTTGAAAAATATCGAGCTCTAAAAATCTGGTCAAATAATTCATCAATCCTCAGCAATGGATATTTATTCTTGATTGTCAGCTAGTTCAATTGCCGGTAGTCAATACACAATCTCATAGATCCATCATTATTCTTGACAAATAGAACATGGGCTCTCCAAGGTGAAGTACTTGGTCGGATAAATCCTTTCTCTAATAATTCCATCAGTTGTTCTTTCAACTTCTTCATTTCGACAGGGGACATCCGATAAGGAGCCTTAGAAACATGTGCAACTCCTGGAATCAAATCAATAGAGAACACAACTTACCTCTCCAGAGGAATACCAGGCAACTCATCTGGGAATACATCAGAATAATCTCGAACAATAGGAATATCATCTAGATTAGGTTCCTTACGCTCGACCATAATAACAAAAGCTAAGAATGATGTACCACCCTTCTTCAATAATTTATCAACTTTAAGGGCCAAAATAATGGATAGATATCTAGAATGCCTAACACCAGAAAATGAGAGTTTGGGGTACCCACTAATGGTCACCGTACCCAACTTGTAGCTAACACTAGCACCATGTCTAGACAACCAGTCAGCTCCCAAAATAACATCATAGCCATCCATCTTCATGCAGACTAAGTCAGCAGGTAGGTTATAACTACTGATTAGAACTTCACTAGCAGGGTGGAAGTATTTAATCTCCGATCTCGCTCCAACGGGAGTAGTGATAACAAGTTTAGATTCCCACTTTGATAACAGAATAAGGGAGAATAGGATGAGTTATTCCACCTACTCACCCTTAACCTAGTTTGATAGCAGGGTTAAGTTATTTGGGGTCGGTTAGGAATAAGGTCCTTATTCTAGGAGTAACTCATTCTACCGTTTCACATGGAATGAGTTATTCTCAGGGTAAGAATAAGTTATCAAACTCAAAAAGGACAAACCCAAGGAATAACTCACCCTGACCCACCTCATATAACTTATCCTAACCTGTTATCAAAGAGGCCCTAATGGAACAGGTCTCATAGGTAGAGTATCAGCAAAGCTCTCAGGTATAAATGAATGCGTAGCTTCAGTATCAAATAAAATAGAGGTGGGCTTTAAGCAAACAGAAAGAGTGCATTCCACAACATCGCCTTCTTCGGTAGGTTCCGCATCCACAAGAGCTTGGAGTCTACCTTGTTTTTTGATAACAACTGGATGTTTTTCCGACGGGACATGCTCGTTGAGAAGTGGACAATTCGAGATTTTATGGTCCCGACTCCCACATCGAAGACATTCACCTAGTCTACTCCAGCATTCTTCTATCTTGTGTCCTGGCTTGTCATAATGTTTGCAGATTTCTTTTGATGGGGCAGCAACAGGGACAATCTGCTTATCATATGCTCTTGGTTTCTTGTCCTTGTGGAAATTACGCCCATCAAAATTGGGCCTCTTCTTCCTGAAAGAGGGCTTGAAGTTACCAGAACTAGTTACTTGCTCCTTCTTAGCATCTCTTCCCCGAATACGATATAGCTCAGTTGTATCTTCTAGAAGTTGGGCTCTTCTCACCATATCGGCATACAATTGGATATCCATCGGGGCTAATTGAGTAATATAATGGGGCCTCAAGCCATTCAAGAATATTTTTACATGCCTTCATCTTCTTGGTACCCACAAGGTGTGGTGCGTACCGGGATAACCTAAAAAATTGGACTTCATACTCGGCCACAGTCAGACTTCTTTGCTTCAATGAAGCAAATTCGGCAGCTTTCCTCTCTTGCACCCTATCGGAGAAGTACTTGTTGTTAAAGTGCTCTAAAAATTCTTCCCACAACACCTGATCATGTGGCATAATTGCTTCAATATACTCCAACCATGAACGGGCATCCCTTCCCGGCTGAAAGGTAGCTAGTAGGACTTTCTCCTCATCTGCGCATTGCCTAACTCAAAAAATCCTCTCGATCTCCTTCACCCAGTGTTCTGCCTCATCTAAGTCTGTTGATCATGCGAACTTGGGAGGGTTCATACTTTTGAAATTTCTATGTAAATCTCACGCTCCTCAGTTAGCTCCTCCTTGAGCCACCTATTACAATGCTTGGGTCAGACCTTGCACTGTTCTTTGCATCTCGCGCCACTATGCTCTCTCGACAGCCATTGGTGAGAACTAAGTTTGCAATTACAGCTACAAAACTTAAGTGATTGATTTATTTCTTTGATTAATCATACTTTCAAGCTTAGCCCATGAATCTACCCATCTCATCGATAAGGTCCAAGACACTATCTAGGGTTATAGGTCAACACGTAGAATCTATATCAAGGGAAACCTAGGGTTTAAGAAGCCTAGGCTCTGATACCACAAATACGGTCACGCACCGACGTGGAATATTGAGGCGCGACGAGTCGTAACACTCGTGTCGATCAGAGCATGCATAAGGGGTCCACCACAAAGGATAAAACAATGAGAAACAAAATAGGGTTTTACAACACCACTAAGTCTCAAGGGGCATAATTAAATTACAACTTCCAAATACACCTAAATTCTAGTAAAAGCAACAATATAAAGATAAGGTTCTTGGATAAGCTCGATCTCTCCTTTCACTCTTACCCATCCCCATCAGTTTGGGGTTCCTCTTCGGAACGACCTGAAACATTAACCAAAAATACAGGGTGAGTAAAAAGTTCAGTAGGATTTATATCTCTATATCAGACATCTTTAAGTGATTAACATATTCGATAAAGTAAATGTGCTATGACGAGAAACATAACTAAAGCATGGAACATGAACATGATAGTGTAAAGGAATGCAAGTATATGGGATTATAAGTAGACAAGATATCAAGAGTAAGATTTTAAGTAGAGAACAATCATGTAGTAAGTGTTATCATGAAATTGGCCATTTCATGCAAGTATGTACAAGCCAAGTATTTCATGTATTTCAAGTACTTTCAAGTAATTCAAGCAAGTTAAATATTTCATGAATAAGTGGAATGTCATAAATGAATGTAGCACGCATGTATTTGGTGCAATGTCACACCAGGTCAATAATAACTCCCATGGGCACAAGTACTTTCAGCCATTCCTCCCAGGACCAGACCAGGCCCCATTAATCCTAGGCATTGTAGTTATGGATCATCGATCCCAAGTATTTATTTAGACATCCACATCATATATATGGTCAATAAATTTCAAGGTAAAGCTAATGAAATAAAGTACAGATCTAGTAAAATTTTCCATTCAAGGAACAAATAGTACAAGAAGCACAAGTAGTTGTTGAGTAGTGGACAGCGGATCTAGAGGGGAGGGGTGAATAGATCTGCCCCTCTTTCACAATGCAACCCTCTATATAGCTAGATAAAATAAATCGCAGCGGAATATAACTAGCTTATCGAAGAACACTATGATTCGCTTGGCAAGATGAGCAACTAATATATCGATTTGAACCTAAGCATGCATCTAGAACGAAGCAATCACATAAACAAACAACAACACAAAGGATTTTAAGGTGGTTCGGACTGAATCCCCAGTCCTACGTCCACCCATCACCAAATCCGGTGAGGCTCCACTAGTGCCACGCACTGAACTGCAAATCGGAAGAACCTCCGATTGTCTTCCTACTAACCACCGGTAGGGACGTTAATCACCGCAGATCGGAAAACTTCCGATTGCCTTCCTACTAACCACCGGTAGGGACGTCAATCACCGCAGATCGGAGAACTTTCGATTGCCTTCCTACTAACCACCGATAGGGACGATCTTCAGTTTCGATTGTTTGAAAGAAATGGAAAGAGAACAAATAGAAATCACTCAAACAAGATATAGAATATGCTCAAAGTAAAAAGATCTTGTCTGAGTTACAGGAGCTTGAATCTGATGCTTCGATGGTGTCTTCTTCCTTGAGAGATGATCTTCCTTGAGTTGATGAAGAAGACTATGGATGTAGCTTTGATCTTCCCTTTGATCTCCTTGAGTTGATGAAGAGTTTGATGAAGTTTAGATCACCCTTGAGAGCCTTAATTGCATCTTGCTTCCTTGCAGGTTGAGATAGATTCAGATCTAGGCTTGAATTCCTTGGAATGGATGAAGATCTCTTCACGAAGTACTGTTCACGGCTACAGTACCATCTCCCTTGAACAGCCTCCACAAGCCTCCCTTGATCTCCTTTGATCCAAATGAAACATTAGGGTTTCTAACCCTCTTGTATGTGTTTTATAGACTTTGGATGGTCAATAGAAGCCCCCCAGACCAGATCCACATTTTGTGGGTGATTGGGTGACTTTAGGATTAAAGAAATCTATGGAGAATGGCCCTTCTCGAAGTGGAAAACAAAGTCAACAATGAAGGCTCGGGGCTGGTGGTCGACTTGTGGCTTCTGGCGGTCGACTGCTACTGAGAAAACTACAGACGAATGATCCCTAGAATTTCCAGTCGACCGCTACTGGGCTGGCGGTCGACCGCCACTGAAAGAACTGCAGATGGTGGGCTGCTGGCTGGGGCGATCGACCGCCAGCTGGGCAGACCCCGGGTTTTCTTGGGTCGGTCCGTTAACTGCTTTGGCTCTGTCGCTTAAGTTCTTTAGCACCCCATTCATGTCTGTAGCATCACCCTTGACAGTCTAGAAGGTGTCAACGGAGTCTTTGACTTTGGGTTCTCTTGGTTATGCTTCTTTGTGCATCGACCTTAACTGTCATTGAGCTTTCACTTTTGCCAACTCCACTCCATTCCTTGTCCATTTATTTGCATATCTGTCATGAACAAAACATCATGTATGTTAGTCATATAAGAGTGAAAAATAACAATGACTAATAGTGTTTAGCCATTATCAAAACCAAGAATGTCAAATAACTCAAATGACCATATGATGATGTCGAATGACCCAAGTGACCGCAAGATGACTCAAATGACCATAGGGGCACAACATTCTCCCCCTTTTTGATGATGGCAACACTGTGAGTCATTATATGACAGTAATATCCAAGATGGCAAAGTTTATGACATATTCAACAAGTGCAGCTCAAGATCCATGATAGTAATAGCATGTGAATGTAATTATGAATGCAGATATGAGTGCTATGCAATTATGCAAACCCCATCACATACACATAAGAGACACACAAAGCGCACAAAGGATTCTCCCCCTTTGACTCTCCCCCGTACATAATTCACTCATCCCCCAATGACAACTCACAAAGTAAAGGACGACTCACAATAAAAAATTCTCACCCTTTGACAGCAGCAAAAAGGAGGGAGAAGTTAGAGAAGCGACAAATGTGGGTGAGACCAATTCTTAAATGGGTGGAGAGCAAGCCATTATATGCAAACGTGAAACATACCACGAGCAACATATATGGTTCAAAGCTAATGAAATCCGAGATCATCAATAGAGTTCGAAAGGCAGCTACATCCAAGATTTAACAGAAATGAACCAAAGGTGCATATCATGGCAGTGTTTAACATTCCCTTGTCTTATATATCCATATTCAATAACTACAAAGGGAATAACACAAAAACTAGTATTGAGGCTAAACAATCATGACTAAAGTATGGAATTTTATGAGTTCAACAAATTTGATTTTCAATATCTTTTGAATTTGAAGGCACATGACTCATATTTTACGAGCAATCAAGTCTAGTACATGCCTCCTAGCCGTAAGAATACACGTTGTTTAGACGCCCGTATCCCTAGGTATTTGGCAAGACTGACGGTTATGCTTCAGAATGAACAGAGATAGCAAAGTCACGTCATGACATATCCAATCTCATTTCAGTGATGAGAAGATATATTTCTCAGCAATTATGCCAGTGCTCTGCCTAGAGTCCAAATATATTTAAGACAGAGATAACAGGGGCACATCATGACATATCATTCGTCACTTGATTTGATGACGTGACATATTTCTCGGTGCAACAATATCATTGCTCTATCAAACGGATTTCCAAAAATTCCAGCTCATCAAGATGTTTAGAAACAATACTAAACTCTAGAGTATCACCAAGATTATCATGACGTTTGGATTTTCAGATATCAGGATAGTCATGAAAAGCACAATATGCAATCTCTAGTTAAGGTCTATTAAAACCACAGAATATAGATGATTTCAGAATAAATATTTTTAAACTTCAAGGAGATCATTAAATCTCAACCATTTTCATTAGATGGATAATCATCAGGGCATATAATAGAAAGCTCTTATGCCGTAGTTCTGCCAGTGAAGTGCATATTGCAAGAGGTTAAGAGAATCAACAAAACTCTGTTGTGACTCCTCTGTGCTGATGATGTTGACATATGCCTTATTTCATTGGCAACACCTTGTTTTGATTGATTGGCAATTGTCTATGTTTTGATGAAAATCAGATTGTCTGTGACTTTCTATGGTTTGATGAATGTGTGTTATCAGATTGCCTGTGTGTTCTTTGCATTTCACATGTCTACACACTGCACACACTCAAAGTCTACATATTGCACGTAGATTCAATACACTGCTTTGTGTTTTGTTTGTGCATCGTTTAGAACATGTCTATACATTCATGCATCATGGGTCAACCCCCTGCTTAGATCGGTCGACCCCCCTTAGACTTCCAAGTCTATACACTGCTTGCATTCTTTTCAAGTCTGTACATTGGTCTTGGCATATGCATTCATAAAGTCTATACACTCTTTGGTTGGCTTCAACTGAAGTATGTACAATGGCATGCATTACTTCAAGTGTGTACAGAGCCATTTGCATCGTTCATAAAGTCCATACATTCACTGTAGCTCGCTTAGCTGAAGTGTGTACATCCATCGTCTCATGAAGTGTGTACACTGCATCACATTGTTAAAGTCTGTACAACGGACTATTTCAAATGAAGTCTGTACATCCGATTGGTCATGCATCACTCTTCATAAGTCCATACGTTGGACTATAGCATGCACAAAGTTAAGTCCATACATTGGACTGTAGCACGCATCGTTGAAGTCTATACATTGGCCTTAGCTTTCCAGAGTCTATACACTGCATGAGCATAGTCATGCAGTCTGTACATTACACTGTGCATCATTCTTCCAAGTCTATACATCGAGGTGAAGTCTGTATATCCATCAGTGATCTTCCAAGTCTGTACATCCAACTGTTCAACTTCGAAGTCTGTACATTGGAAGTTTTACCTACGTTTCCCTTCAAGTCTATACATCGGTAGTTTTACCGTCGTTTCCCTTGAAGTCTATACACTGATAGATTTATCGTCGTTTCCCTTGGAAGTCTATACATTCGCTGCCTTACTTTGTTCAAGTCTGTACAGCCTTTCCTTTGGAAAGTCTATACATCGTGAAGTCTTCACATTGGCTGTTGAATGATGTTCAAGTCCGTACATCGTGCATCTTTTAGTTGAAGTCTATACAGCCTTTTGCTTCACCAAAGTCTGTACATTCATCTGCATTGCATTGCATGAAGTCTATACATTCATCTGCATTGCATTGCATGAAGTCCATACACTGCACGAGCTGAAGCCTGTTGAAGTCTATACATTGGTCTTCACTTCAAAGTCTGCACACTGGTAAAGTCTATACAGACTTTGCTTGCCCAAGTATATACATCGTTCATTCGTCTTGGCAAGTCTACACATCGTTAAGTCCATACATTGTCCAGTGCATTGCATTCATCAGTTGTGAAGTCTATACATCGAGTCGAAGTCTGCACATTGCTGAACCCTCATCAAGTCCATACACTGGCAAGCCCTTACATTGCCTAAGTCTATACGTTAGATGCTGAATGCTCTTCAAAGTATGTACATTATGCATGTTTGAGTTGAAGTCCATACATCGTCTATTGTCTGTCCAAGTCGTTACATTGCCTAAGTCCATACATTGGCTGCTGTTCTTCAGAGTCTGTACATTGCAATCCCATTCATGAAGTCTATACATTGCATTCGCCTTCACAAGTCTATACAGCGAAGTCTATACACTGCAATGCAAATACTTAACCTGATAATCCGATACTCTATCTGACAGGGATTCTTTACTTGGACTGATGACTTGGCTCGTGATCCAAGGAGGATGAGGAACTATGATGGTGACACGTGGAAGAAGCCCTTCCAGGATGCTGCCATGTGGATGGAATTACCTCGGTTCTGGCAAATTCACTGGGCGGAAAATGTGGAAGCCACACGCCCCTTATCCACCTGCTGCTGCTATATATTGAAGCCTAAATCTTCAGATGAAGGCTGATCGACTGAAGAGAAGCAAAGTCTATACAGCCAGTCTGAAAGCAGCAGAGAGCCATCGATCCACAGTGAGAAGAAAAAGAGAGAAGAAGAAAAAGAGAGAAGAGATGTGTTGAGAAAGTGAAATTGAGAGAGTTTAGTTTGAGAGCTTTTCTGATTGTAACTTAGTCTCTTGGTTCAGAAACCAGAGCTGAGGTTTGCTCATTCCGAGCTACATTCCCATTTGGGTTTTCATTTTCATTTGCTTCTGTCTTTTATTTCCGAACTCTTGTCTCTTCAAGCTGTGAGGTAGCATTGCAGTGGAGGTCTCCACTGGACAGGTGAAGTTGTAATCCTCAGCAGGCGAGACTTGGTCTCGGACGGCTAAGCTGTATTACCCAGCTGTTGCAGAGGATTTGTTCCTCTGGTCGGCAAGCTGTAAAGCCCAGCGAAGCTGTGTATCAGCGGTTTGTAGGGCAAGCTGTAGTGCCCAACAGACGCAAGCTGTACTGCGCAGCAGTAAGCCATACTCCGTTGAGTGTGGGGTGGACGTAGGTCTTTGACCGAACCACCTAAAAATCTTGGGTGCCTTGTGTTTGTGAGTTTGTCTATGAATTGTGTGCGATTGTTTTCCTCATTCATCTTCATAGATTAAATCGCTCATGTTTATATCTAGCACTCGAGATAGTGTTCTTCTGTGTGGCTGCATGGGTCGACCCTTTACATAGTGTTTCTTCATTTAGCTTACCTGCTATTTGCCTATATTCCGCATTAGAGCTTATACTAGTTTCTAATTAGATATTAGATCTATTCACCCCTCCTCTAGATCCACACTTAGTGAAGATAGACTGCGTCCATCTAACATAACAATTGGTATCAGAGCCATACTCTTCTACAGGGACTCATCGCCCGAAGAGGAAAGGTAGAGATGGATGCTCGAGGGATGATAGCTGAAGGACACTCAACCACAAAGCCCCCATTCTTCGATAGATCTAACTACGCATACTGGAAGAATCATATGCAGGTATTTCTCAGGGCTAAGGATTACGAGATCTGGAAGGTAGTCAGCAAAGGACCTTATGAGCTGTCCCCGAATGAAGATGTCTGGACCAAGGAGGAGATCAGAAGGTCCACTTTGAATTGGAGTGCCATAAACGCTATCCAGTGCTCTCTGCACCCTACAGAATTCTCCCGCGTATCAACCTGCAAATCAGCTAAGGAGATGTGGGATGCACTGGAAGTAATCCATGAAGGGACATCTCAAGTCAAAGAGCAGAAGGCTAATCTCCTTGTGTCAGAATATGAAGCCTTCAAGATGAAGCAGAACGAGACCATCAGTGAAATGTATGCTCGTTTGACTATCATTACCCATGGTCTTAGAGGTCTCGGGAAACCTCAGACAGAATATGATGTGGTGAGGAAGATACTGCGCTCCCTGACTCATGCCTGGCATACTAAAGCTACAGCGATAGAGGAGTCAAAGGATTTGCGAAATACAAGAGCTGATGAGGTAATTGGTTCACTGATGGCATATGAGATTAATATGCCAAAGATGGAAGAAGCTGAGAGGAAGAAGAAGCCGATAGCGTTGAAGGCTGGTTCCAGCAAATCCAGCTCCAGTAGTTCATCATTAGAGGAGACCCCGAATGAAGAAGAAGATATTACTCGTTCTGAGATGGCCATGATGACCAGAGAGTTCAGGCGATTTCTCAGGAAAGGAGCAGGACGATTCAGCCAGAAGAAGAACAGTTGTGGCCGAAGGGATAAAAGGTATAAGTATAACCCTACTAAGAAAACTGAGACTAATATTGGTCAATGCAGGAATGAAGACAATGGTGATATTTTGAAGGAAGGAGATCCTGCAGACAAATCTGAGGATGAGGAAGGACATGAAGAGCTCAATGAAGAAGAGCCTACAGCTCAGGGGGAGATAAATGAAACTCATGATGATGAAATTGTTAACATTAGATATCTTAAAGATCATCCTGTAGATAACGTAATTGGAAATCTGCATGACCCCCCTAGGACTAGAGGCCACTTAAGAATTCAAAATGAATTGAATGCTTTTGCTTTTGTTTCACAAATAGAACCCAAGTCCATTGAATGTGCTCTCAAAGATGTGCATTGGATTAATGCCATGCATGAGGAGCTCAATCAATTTGACAGGAATAAGGTGTGGCATTTGGTTTCACCTCCTGATCATGAAACAGTCATAGGGACAAAATGGGTGTTCAGAAATAAAACTGATGAATTAGGGAATGTCATTAAAAATAAAGCCAGACTTGTAGCTCAGGGGTACAATCAGGAATTTGGTATAGACTTTGAAGAGTCTTTTGCCCCTGTAGCTAGGTTAGAAGCAATAAGAATATTATTGGCTTATGCATGCTCCCTAGGTATAAATCTTCAGCAGATGGATGCGAAATCTACTTTTTTGAATGGGGAAATTAGTGAGGATGTCTATGTGAGACAGCCTCCTGGGTTTGAATGTTTAGATTTCCCTAATCATGTTTACAAACTCAATAAAGCTCTCTATGGTTTAAAGCAAGCTCCTAGAGCTTGGTATGACAGGTTGAGCAAATTCCTCACCGACAAGAATTTCACAAGAGGTATAGTTATTCAAACATTATTTACCAAGGTGAGTCATTCAGATATTCTTATTATTCAGATTTATGTGGATGACATTGTGTTTGGGTCAACTAACCCCAAATTGTGTGAGGAATTCTCTTAGATAATGACTAATGAGTTTGAAATGAGCTCAATGGGCGAGCTCAAATTGTTTCTTGGACTGCAGGTTATACAAACAAAGGATGGAACTTTCATCTCTCAGTCCAAGTATGTAAAGAACCTATTGAAGAAGTACAAGATGGACAACCTCAAGGAAATAGCTGCTCCAATGGGTACCTCAACTAGTTTGGATGAAGATCCTAAAGGTAAACCAGTGGACCAAAGGCTATATAGAGGTATGATTGGATCTCTTCTTTATCTTACAGCATCTAGGCCTGATATTCAATTTGTAGTGTGTCTATGCTCTAGATTTCAGGCTAGTCCTAAAGAAACTCATCTTAAGGCTGTGAAAAGGATTTTTAGGTATTTACTAGGCACCCAACAGCTAGGTCTATGGCATCCTGCTAGGTGTGAGTTAGAGCTTCTAGCCTACACTGATGCAGACTATCCTGGGTGTCGAGTAGATAGAAAAAGTACTAGTGGCTATTGCCAATTCCTTGGTGGCTGTCTAGTATCTTGGGCATCTAAGAAGCAACACACTGTAGCATTGTCTACAGCTGAGGCTGAATATGTTGCAGCAGTTAATTGTGCTACCCAAGTACTATGGATCAAGCACCAACTAGATGATTATCAGATAAAATTGGAATGTATTCCAATGTTATGTGATAATACTAGTGCTATATGCCTTGCTAAAAATCATGTTCATCATTCTAGGATTAAGCATATAGAGATAAAACACCATTTTCTCAGAGATGTTGTAAATAAAAAGGAGATTGAAATGAACTTCATTGAAACTGAAAAATAAATTGCTGATATTTTTACTAAGCCTCTTGGGAATGAAAGATTTAAATTTCTTAGAAGAGAACTTGGCTTATGTAAATTTCAGCATGATGAATAATTTGTTCAGCTGCTTTGAATAAACTTTCTGATTTGGACTTTCATCTGATAGCTTGAATAAATCTTGTGGATGTTGAATGTTGCAATAGACTCATAATCATGCATGACATATTTTTTCATGACATATTATTCATTGCATATCATTTTATTATGATTGTGTCTAAGCTTTCTCTCGTCTAACATAACACTTGGTATCCAATTCTTGCCATTCATTTGCAAAACTGCATGCATATAGACAGGGGGAGTATGATTAGAAATTCAGAGTGGTCATCAACTTTCTTGAATTTATTCATTCTTTGGCCCTGAATGAGTTAAATCTGACATATGGCAATCTGTTAGTCAGTTCTGAGGCCTAAGCAATAGAAAACGGACTTCTTCAGTTATAAGAATTTAAATTGCTTAAAGACTGACTTAATGGTTTAAATTTTATAACCTTTGGAGTTTAAAGATTACAATCAGTAAATAAGAAAGCTGAAAATTGATAAAACTCTCAACCCTTTTCTTATTTCATGTCAGACAAAGCTAATCATATCTGAAATCTGAAAACTCATCTGAAATCATGTTAGAGAAGCTAAGTATGTGTATTGTTTTTAAACAAGTCATTCTGAAACAAATAAAATGGCAGCTAAGAAAGATATTGAAAATATTTAAAATCAATTGAAAAATAACATTGGCAGAACAATGACTGGTAAATCACTGAAAAACTGAGTGATCCATCAAAGAAGTGGACAACACTCATGTCATGAAGTGTATCAGCTATCTTTGTATAAAATGATCAAAACAGTAGGTTGGTTTCACTGAGTACCTGAGGGTAACTGGCGTCTAAAAAACGTGTACCCTCACACAAAAAAGTGTAAATCAATTTTATTATGTTTGATCATAGGCAGAATGGTCCATGATGTTGAGTATCTAGGGGTATTGGCGTCTGATAAACGTATACCCTTTCGCAAAAAGGTAAATGGTACCTGAATGCCCTAAATGAACTCATATTGAAAATGCTGCTTCTTCAAAAGTAATTTCATGGATGTCAAACTGTTTAATTTCAATACATGACCTGGTATCTCATAACCAGTTTTACTGAGTCTATGAAAGTAAGATATTTTGAAACTGAATCTCTCATGCAAATGTGTTTCTGGTTTATTGTTTTATCATGCACAGAACTCTTATCCAATGATTGTAGTGCATGAACTCAAAATTTTATAGTCTTTAAACCAGAATTTTATCTGAAAGTAGTTTATAACTTCATATGACTGAAGAATCTGTGCTTTAGCATGCTTATTCCTGAACTACTTGTTCAGAATGCCAGTCAGATGATATCTCTAGTTCCTTCACTTGTACTCACTTTCCCTCCTCAGTGTTGATGGCAAAGGGGGAGAATATTGTATGATTTCTGAATTCATCCCAGGGGAAGTGTATGCATTATGTTATGGCAAAGGGGGAGATTTTTGTGTGTAGGGAGTTGCTTGCATTTCATAGCATGCATTCATAGCATCTACATATCAATCTGAATATCAAATCATGTCTTTCATCATCTGTATGAGGTAATTGCTATTCTATTTGATAGGGGGTTGCCATCATCAAAAAGGGGGAGATTGTTATGACTCCTCTATGTTGATGATGTTGACATATGCCTTATTTCATTGACAACACCTTATTTTGATTGATTGGCAACTGTCTATGTTTTGATGAAAATTAGATTGTCTGTGACTGTCTATGGTTTGATGAATGTGTGTTATCAGATTGCCTGTGTGTTCTTTGCATTTCACATGTCTACACACTGCACACACTCAAAGTCTACATATTGCACGTAGATTCAATACACTGCTTTGTGTTGTGTTTGTGCATCGTTTAGAACATGTCTATACATTCATGCATCATGGGTCGACCCCCTACTTAGATGGGTTGACCCCCCTTAGACTTCCAAATCTATACACTGCTTGCATTCTTTTCAAGTCTGTACATTGGTCATGGCATATGCATTCATAAAGTCTATACACTCTTCGGTTGGCTTCAACTGAAGTCTGTACAACGACATGCATTACTTCAAGTGTGTACAGAGCCGTTTGCATCGTTCATAAAGTCCATACATTCACTATAGCTCACTTAGCTGAAGTGTGTACATCCATCGTCTCATGAAGTGTGTACATTGCATCACATTGTTAAAGTCTGTACAACGGACTATTTCAAATGAAGTCTGTACATCCGATTGGTCATGCATCACTCTTCATAAGTCCATACATTGGACTGTAGCATGCACGAAGCTAAGTCCATACATTGGACTGTAGCACGCATTGTTGAAGTCTATACATTGGCCTTAGCTTTCCAGAGTCTATACACTGCATGAGCATAGTCATGAAGTCTGTACATTGCACTGTGCATCATTCTTCCAAGTCTATACATCAAGGTGAAGTCTGTACATCCATCAGTGATCTTCCAAGTCTGTCCATCCAACTGTTCAACTTCGAAGTCTGTACATTGGAAGTTTTACCTACGTTTCCCTTCAAGTCTATACATCAGTAGTTTTACTGTCGTTTCCCTTGAAGTCTATATACTGATAACTTTACCGTCGTTTCTCTTGGAAGTCTATACATTCGCTGCCTTGCTTTGTTCAAGACTATACAGCCTTTCCTTTGGAAAGTATATACATCATGAAGTCTTCACATTGGCTGTTGAATGATGTTCAAGTCTGTACATCGTGCATCTTTTAGTTGAAGTCTGTACAGCCTTTTGCTTCACCAAAGTCTGTACATTGATCTGCATTGCATTGCATGAAGTCTATACATTCATCTGCATTGCATTGCATGAAGTCCATACACTGCACGAGCTGAAGCCTGTTGAAGTCTATACATTGGTCTTCACTTCAAAGTCTGCACACTGGTAAAGTCTATACAGACTTTGCTTGCCCAAGTATATACATCGTTCATTCGTCTTGGCAAGTATGCACATCGTTAAGTCCATACATTGTCTAGTGCATTGCATTCATCAGTTGTGAAGTCTATACATCGAGTCAAAGTCTGCACATTGCTGAACCCTCATCAAGTCCATACACTAGCAAGCCCTTACATTGCCTAAGTCTATACGTTAGATGCTGAATGCTCTTCAAAGTATGTACATTGTGCATGTTTGAGTTGAAGTCCATACATCATCTGTTGTCTGTCCAAGTCGTTACATTGTCTAAGTCCATACATTGGCTGTTGTTCTTCAGAGGCTGTACATTGCAATTCCATTCATGAAGTCTATACATTGTATTCACCTTCACAAGTCTATACAGCGAAGTCTATACACTGCAATGCAAATACTTAACTTGATAATCCAATACTCTGTCTGATAGGGATTCTTTACTTGGACTGATGACTTGGCTCGTGATCCAAGGAGGATGAGGAACTATGATGGTGACACGTGGAAGAAGCCCTTCCAGGATGCTACCATGTGGATGGAATTGCCTCGGTTCTGGCAAATTCACTGGGCGGAAAATGTGGAAGCCACACGCCCCTTATCCACCTGCTGCTGCTATATATTGAAGCCTTCGTCTTCAGATGAAGGCTGGTCGACTGAAGAGAAGCAAAGTCTATTTAGCCAGTCTGAAAGCAACAGAGAGCCATCGATCCACAGTGAGAAGAAAAAGAGAGAAGAAGAAAAAGAGAGAAGAGAAGAGAGACGAGATGTGTTGAGAAAGTGAAATTGAGAGAGTTTAGTTTAAGAGCTTTTCTGATTGTAACTCAGTCTCTTGGTTCAGAAACCAGAGCTGAGGTTTGCTCATTCCGAGCTACATTCCCATTTGGGTTTTCATTTTCATTTGCTTCTGTCTTTTATTTCCAAACTCTTATCTCTTCAAGCTGTGAGGCAGCATTGTAGTGGAGGTCTCCACTGGACAGGTGAAGCTGTAATCCTCAGCAGGCGAGACTTGGTCTCGGACGGCTAAGCTGTATTGCCCAGCTGTTGCAGAGGATTTGTTCCTCTGGTCGGCAAGCTGTAAAGCCCAGCGAAGCTGTGTATCAACGGTTTGTAGGCCAAGCTATAGTGCCCAGCAGACGCAAGCTGTACTGCGCAGCAGTAAGCCATACTCAGTTGAGTGTGGGGTGGACGTAGGTCTTTGACCGAACCACCTAAAAATCTTGGGTGCCTTGTGTTTGTGAGTTTGTCTATGAATTGTGTGCGATTATTTTTCTCATCCATCTTCATAGCTTAAATCGCTCCTATTCATATCTAGCACTCGAGATAGTGTTCTTCTGTGTGGCTGCATGGGTCGACCCTTTACATAGTGTTTCTTCATTTAGCTTACCTGCTGTTTGCCTATATTCCGCATTAGAGCTTATACTAGTTTTTAATTAGGCATTAGATCTATTCACCCCCCCTCTAGATCCACACTTAGTGGAGATAGACTGCGTCCATCTAACATAACAAACTCCCCCTAAGGATATGCAATGGATGCACGAAGGAGTTATGTTTGCAAGTGAAAAGATAATTGTCAAGGAGAGGTTGACTAGAATCATGCAGGGGTTGACCTGATCAAACATGAAGTTGGCAGATATGAAATGCATGACCCAGCACATGGTTGTACACTTATTAAAAGCAATAGAATGAAGATGAAACAAATACATGAATGTTGCAAAGAGACAACTCCCCCTTACTATATGGCCTATATGCGACAGTGACGCATGGTACTTGGTGGAGGTGAAACCTCATGCATATTGAGTGCTTCTAGGCAAGCATAACATGTATTTCCATACATCAACATTTAATATACCATGGCCATACAAGAAGGATGCTACATAAACCATGCAAGGGATCGTGAACATGAATTCAATCTTTATTATGCATCATGACTACATGCAATGCGACACCATATGCAAAATGACACACACACACACACACACACACACACACACACACACACACACACACACACACACACACACACACACACACACACACACACACACATATATATATATATATAAACAATGCATGGACACAAATATGCAAAAACACACAACTAAATTGAACAAAATCATCATTTCAATTTTTATTGGCCTGAGGTCGGCAAAGACCAAGCTCCCTTCTGAGTATTGAAAATCTGTCATTACTCAAGGGCTTGGTGAAAATATCAGTAATTTTATTTAGAGTATCAACAAAATGCAGTTCAAAATTTTTCTTAACGATCTCATCTCTAATGAAGTGATGCCTAATCTCAATATGCTTAGTCCTAGAGTGCTGGACTGGATTTTTGCAAGCTTGATAGCACTAGTGTTATCACACGGAATCGGGACACAACCAAGATCCACTAAGTAGTCTTGGAATTGGTGTTTAATCCACAACACTTGGGTGCCATAGCTCCCCGCAGCAACATATTCTCTCTCAGCGGTTGAGAGGGCAACCGATTGTTATTTCTTGGAGGCCCAAGAAAATAAGCACCCGCCCAGAAACTGGCAGTAGCCACTAGTACTTTTGCGATGCAGCTTGCATCCTGGTGCGGACACCCGAGCAGTTGAGCGGCGCGATACGCCGAGCCACCGGTACCGCACACGGAGCACGACTCGAGCCACCTCAGTATCTATTTGGCTCGGAGACAGCCTGGAGACGCCCCCCTGAGTCCCGGCATTTATCATATTTAGTTAGACTTTATGTGTGTGTACTTTGTGTTTATTTCATTGTATGCGGTTTGCTATTTTGATTGTAAGAGGGGCTTATGTGCAATTTGGACCCCGTGGGCCCCACGGGTCCCCCAGGCCCCATCCCATTGAGCCACCTCAGCCAAGGGCCCCATGTGGGGTCAGTCAACATGTCAAATGGAGGCTTCTAGATAGGTGGGCCAAGTGGGGGACAAGTGGCTTGGAAAGTCCAAGTTGGCCACCCACCCCACCTACCAAGTCCACCTTCCACCTCCTTGGTCCAAGGGCCGCCCCCCCCCCCCTTAAGTATTTTAATGTTTTTTGTGTGTGTGTGTCACACTCAATCCAGGCCACCCATTCCCATCCCCTAGATCCAACGGTGGACAATGGATGTGAGATGTAACACATAAATACTTGTAATTTCCCATTTTCTAGAATTAATGCCATAAGAATTGTGAAATTTGTTGGAGCATGGCCTAGGCTGCCCCCTTCTCCTCTCCCTCTTCCCCTTGAAGCTGTGAAGGCTTCCTTCAGGTGGTGAGACTCCACCCTATCAGTTCCGGTCGCCGCCGCCGCCGCCGCCGCCACGAGCCGCCACCGCACCGCCATCGCCATCAACGGAGTTCTACCCGCGTAGTACCACAGCAGCTTGTTCGAAATTCACAGGTCTTCCCCGAGCTCATTTGGCTACCAAATTTGGAGGAGTTGTTCCTGGGATGTTCCTCTCCACCCACAAAAATCAGGTTAGCATTCAGATCACGTTTCCTAATTTTTAATTTTCGTCCACTCTTCCATTTCAGTTCTGCCAGAGTTCTGTCCAGGTTCATCTCCACCCTGAGTTTCATGTCTTAGATCCACTATTTGATTTTTTGTAGTTCGCCCAATTTTACTGGGGATTCCATCCATCCACCCCTTCATCCACAAGTTTTCTTAATTTTTGATTCGCCAATCTCATATTTTCTAAAAATCGTTCTCAGACCCATCTACAGTTCTGTCCACCTGTTCCCAGATCCGACCACCAGTCACCCAAAAAATCATAATAAATCGCCACCACTCCAAATCAAATTTAAAAAATAGTCCCAGTTCCCTGGTTTGATTCCCTACAACGTCCAAGAAGATCTCGAAGTCTGAATCCAACTGTACGTAGGCGGTCAACGGCCATTTACAGGAACCTGATATGCTGATCTGAGATTTCAGGAGCAGTGGAGCAGAGAATTGAAAAATAGTTAAATCCCAGATCCGCACAGGTCCAAAAGAGTCCACTGGCCCTAGATTGAAGGATTTTGAATCCTCTTTCCAACGGCGCTGGTTTCGTTGCATTCCGACGACGGAGCTGATCGCAGCGGTTGTTTTCGCCGGAGCGCGTGCCTGAAAACAGCAACTAAAAATCCGTGGGTAGCAACTTCACAACGTGGGAATCAGAGCCGATCGGCCACCAATCGGTGTTTTCGGCCGACCGCCGTCCTTGGAGGCGGGCCACCAGGGGTCCCCATCACAGTGGGTCCCACTCCTGTAGATCCGGAGGCCAGCGCCACCCGTGGGCCTCACGGGCCCGCAGAACCCGCCGTTCGGAAAGCACGAAAACGCGGAGTTCGGCACCGCCGGGCGACATCAAGATGCTGCCCGTCAACCCGATTTGCGTGATTCCCGGACCCCACATGTGACCTTTTACCTCCCTACGTGGAGTGGGTCAAATCATTGTACTGTTGTAAAATTATTTAACCGGGGATCTGTAATTCGACCGGGGTTGTCTTCGCCACGCCGGGTGCGTGGAGGTACGGTCTTAACTTCTCGGCATTCGCTTGCTAGTTTAATATATGGTCTTTTGCCACTGCCGAGAGCGATAGGTACTAGCCCGTGTGTTCATGTCACCGATGTGAGAGTGAGAGTGACCCGTCCCGCGACCCTTGACATCCGCCGGTTCCTTAACCGCACACGGTCCACGCTTTCCCTCGCTTGGGACGACGAGTGAGCTTGCGTTCTGTTAGCGACGTATAGCCCATAGGAGCTCTCCGTGTCGGGCCTAATGTCTCTCCCATCATGTGTTGCTGGTCGTGTCTGCATCTAGATTCCGAGGTCCATACCAGGTAGAGTCGGTCCCCGTGTCCGTCCCGCATCGGTTTGGTATCAGAGCAAGTCGAGTCTAGGGTAGTCGTTGCATAAGTCATGCATCATGGTCTAAGTCGAGTCTAGGATCATCCTTATTTTCAAAACAACAAAAAAAAGGTGTTTTTAAATTGCATTTCACCCAATAGCTCGGTATATTAAAAGGTGTTGTCCGAACGTTAGGCTACGCCTATCGGGAGGTCGCACACTTGCGGGAGTGATCTTCGGATCGATTAACTCCGCCCCGTACCGGATATTGGTTTAGGTCTAAGTGCATCATTTAGTGTGTGTTTGCATTAGTCGGTGTCTTCTAGGTCGTGTGTCAGTTGCATGCCCACCCGTCGAGGTACCCAATACTCGCCACTGCCACCTATGGCGGATTCCCGGGCCCGTAGCTCCGATGAGTCCTCGACGGCCGAGATGTTCCGAGCCATTATGGAACGTCTTGACACGCGTATGGATGGTCTTAGTATGCGTATGGATGGCATAGGAACGCGTCTAGAGGGGCGGATGAAAGCCCTCGAGGATCGGGCCGAAAGTTTGGATCAGTCCATTCAGGGCCTAGTTGGGAGAATTGCCGTCCTAGAGAGGGGCCCAGTAGTGGCGCAACCCGCGCCGACGAACGGCCCACAAGAGCCGGTGCAGCAACCTGCTGCACCAAGGGCTCAGGCGGTAGATGTTGGGAGGCCATAGGTGCAAGTAGTGGATGACTATGCATCTGACAATGATCAAGGCGGTTACGGTCATCGGAATCATCGACGGAATCGTGATGACGATGATGACGACCGCATTCTGAGGGGCGTGCGTGCGGACCCTCCCACTTTTAGCGGGTCCTTGGACCCTAGGGTGTATTTAGATTGGGAGGCCGGCATGGACCGGTACTTCGAGTGGTTTGAGATGACGGACCACCGAAGAGTCCGATACGCAAAGATGAAGCTGCAAGGGCAGGCCCAAACTTATTGGATCAATGTGGAGAGCCTGCTCAACCAGCGACGTCAACCCCAAATCGGTACTTGGCATGATATGAAAATCAAATTGAGGGAGAAGTACCTTCCCGCCTCATATCGCCAGCGTCTTATAGACAAGTGGCAAAGCATCTCCCAAGGGAACCGATCCATGACCGAGTACACCGCCGAGTTCGATGAGTATTACTTACGGTGCAGGGTCACGGAAGAGAGCACCATGACGATATCCCGCTTTTGGAGAGGTCTGCGGCCCAATTATCAATATGAACTCTTTCGCCGCAACGCGACCACTTTGGAGCAGGCGTATCAGATTGCTCTCGAATTGGAGCAATTCGAGGCCGAGTTCGAGTCACCCCACCAGTTGGGCTCTTTTCCCCTTCGTAGTGTCGAGCCCCGTGGCTCATCTGGCACGTATCCGAGGGCCCCCACGACTCGACCTCAGGAGCCCGCTAGCCCCGAGCCCTTTGCTCCTAGGCCCCGTCCTCCACCCCCGAGGGACCTTCCTCGTCCCCAGCATCTTACGGCCCCACCCACAGCCCGTCCACCGGCACCCGCACCTCCTGCACGTCCTTTGTTGCCTACGCCTCCTATCCGTCAGGAGGATAAAGGTAAAGGACCTATGATTGGGGAGCCTAGTGGATCACGGCAGCAGTGTTATCACTGCAATGGGTTTGGCCATTTCGCCAACCAGTGTCCCACCCGCCCATCTCTTCACATTGGGGACACACAGGCCGAGGATATCACCCCTACGGGCCTCGAGTTAGTCAGCTATGAGGCCGATGAAGAGCTAGCTAACGAGTACTATGAGATGGGAGGTGAGGCCCAGGATGCCCAGCATTCGGACGATACCTACGTGGGGGTCGTCAGATGTATCCTCACCCAGCCACAGGTCAGTGATGACTGGCGACGGACTACTATCCTTCATGTATTCTGTAGACTGGGAAAGCAAATTTGCAAGGTGGTCATCAATAGCGGGAGTTGTATCAATGCAATCTCCACAAACACTGTCACTCGCCTTGGTCTCACACCCGTAGACCACCCTTGCCCCTATCAGGTATCATGGGTGGATACCACTTCCATTTCGGTCAGGCTGCGACGCTTGGTCCCGCTGCAGCTCCACTCCTACCATGACGAGATCTGGTGTGATGTTCTCCCCATGAAAGTGGGCAGTATCATTCTTGGTAGGCCGTGGTTATTTGACCGGGATGCCACGCTCCATGGCCGGTCGAACACCTGTACCTTTGACCACGCAGGCCAGCGGGTCACCCTCCAACCCGTTCGGCCCAGGAGCCCATCAGTCAGGGGTCCTACTGGCCCTAGTACTCTGAAGCCTTCCATTCCCGGGCCTAGTACCCCATCCTCAGCTCGGGCTATGACCGTTACCTCTGGCCCAGGAGAGCCCTCGACGAGGAGATTGATGATGATTAGCTCCCGGGAGATGGAGCAGGAGCTTAGTCAGGGATGTCCGGTGTTTGCCATTATGGTTCGAGAGTGATGCGCTCGACAGTCGTCGTTTTAAAATGCCGTGCCACACAAATTTCAAAATTTATAACCGCACTCACTCACTCGAATGATTTTTGAAAATACGAGTACAATGGTGAATACGGGTCGATCCCACAGGGAGAGAAGTTTGATTTTAGTTCAAGTTGAAAATACCCTTATGTTTGAACAATCAAATTTTATTTGTGGAGTGCGATTATCACTAAAGAAATTGAAATTTCAACTTTAAATGACAAGAGATAAGTAAAGGAAATTTAGCTAAAGGAAATTTAGCCAATTGATTGAAGAATGCCGTCGCTTCCACGCCGAGCCTTTGATGAAGATCGCTCCGCTTGGAAGTCGACGCCATGAGATGATTTGAAGAAGACTTACCGCTTTGGGTATGTGTGATGAACCGTGAAGAAAAGGTTTGGATTGAAATTGAAACAAAACACAAGTGGAAACACAAGTGGCAATTACAACAGAAATCTATTGAAATAGAGGTTTGGAAGGCAAAGAGTAATTTGAAATGTAGAAGGAATTAGACAAAGTGAACTAAATAAAAGTTGTAGAGAATAAAAAGATGAATAACTTTTATGAAGAACACAGAAACAGAAAATGAAAGGAAGACAATGAAAAATTTGAAAAACTATGACCTATTGGTTCAGATGAACAGTAACAGAGTAAAAATCAGAACGTTGAACAATTAATTCTAACACACAAAATAAGCAGAATTTGGAGAAGTGGTAGAAGAACAAAACTTAGATCTACAAGTAAGGAACAACTTTCATGAAGAACTTAGAGTAAAAGTAAGATGGGAAAGGCTTCAAAATGAAGAAATGGCAGAAGGTATTAACTCGGATGAACAGCAATCACATAAAATAGTACTTAAGAAAACGGGTAATAACTCTATGAATTAGGAAGAATTTGAAGAAATGCTAAACATAAAAGTTGAAGAACACTTGAAAACGAACAACTTTCGTGAAGAACTCAAATTGAAATGAAGACCACAACAATGAGAAATGAGGTTAAGAAAAGACTGAATTTCAAAACCAAACTTGTATTGAAATAACTTCAACTTACAATCTTGACATCAAAAGCTTACAAAACACCACTCCTACAATCACCAACTTCAGAAATACAAAGAACAAACTTACATTACAAATGACCCATAGCTTCCTACTCTCCTAACATCTCTTCCTTCCTCTTACAATGGCCAATAGACCCCCTTTTATAGGGATCACAACACTCCCTTTCTCTTCATGTGAACATAATTGATGCTCTATTGGATCCAAAATGTTAGGCTGGATGTGCTGCACACTCTTCTATTTTTTTCGGATTTTTCCAAATTTTTTTGGAATTTTTATAGCCCTTTCTTCCTTCTCTTTCTCTCTTTTTCTTTCTTTTCTCTCTCTGCCGACACAACGCGCCGGCCAGCCGACCGCGTTAGGCCGCCCGCCTGTGGGCCCTCCGTGTGCCGCCCGCTCCTGCCGCCTCCGCGTGTCGCACGCGGGCGCGTGCGCCGCGTGCCGTTGACCTGCCGCCACGACCCCGCCGACGCGGATTGACCGCGTTCGCCCGATGCCGACGCGCTCCACGTCCCCCCCCCCCCCCCCCCCCCCCGCCTTCGCGCCCTTCTCGCCTCGTCGCCCGTGCGGGCGGCGAAGGCGGGAAGGGGGGCGGGGGTTTGAACATTTTTTTATTTATTTTTTTTATTTATTTATTATATATAATTATATATATATATATCTAGTATATATCGTTAGAAAATTATAGAAAATATCAAATAAATTTTATTTTTTTTTTCTAATTTTTTTTCTTTTCTTTTTGAGCAACTTCCTAGGCTTTTGGCCCAGTTTAACATATATATTTTTATTCTTTTTTCTTTTTCTTAGCGCTTTCCTCGAATCGCGTGCCTGCATAAATACATAAAAATCGTTATTCAAATTATTTAATTTCAGAAAATTAAACATTTGCTTCAAACTCAACAATAAGTGTGAGAAGTGTACATTTATTATTATTTAAGCTCATAAAAGTGTGTAGAATCATGAATTGGGATATAAAAATACACACTTATCAGAGAGGTGGAGCGAGACTCCGAGGGTGAGCTCCCACCCGAGGTTGTTCCTATTCTGCAGGAGTTTGCTGATATTTTTCCCGATGAGCTTCCCGAGGGACTCCCACCTATGCGGGATATTCAGCATGCCATCGACCTTGTTCCGGGCTCTTCCTTGCCCAACCTTCCACATTATCGCATGAGTCCCACGGAGCATGTCGAGCTTAAACGGCAGGTCGATGAGTTGGTGCAGAGAGGGTCTGTTCGGGACAACATGAGTCCATGTGTTGTACCCGCATTACTTGCCCCGAAGAAGGATGGCACGTGGAGAATGTGCATTGATAGTCGTGCCATCAACAAAATCACCGTGAAATACAGGTTCCCTATTCCCCGCCTTGATGACATGCTGGACATGATGGCAGGTGCCACTATCTTTTCGAAGATCGATCTTAAGAGTGGCTACCATCAAGTGAGGATTAGGCCAGGTGATCAGTGGAAGACCGCATTTAAGACCAAGGACGGTCTATATGAGTGGTTGGTCATGCCTTTTGGGTTGACCAATGCCCCTAGCACTTTCATGCGGCTCATGACTCAGGTCCTTCGACCTTTCATTGGAGTCTTTGTAGTGGTGTATTTTGATGATATCCTTATCTATAGCCGCACCACAGGGGACCACTTAGACCACCTTCGGCAGGTCTGTCTACTTCTTCGGCGAGAGCAGCTGTTTGCGAACCCACAGAAGTGTGCCTTCATGACACCTCAGCTTACCTTCTTGGGTTTTATCGTGTCTAGTACTGGGGTCTCCGCCGATCCGGAGAAGGTCCGGGCCATTGTCGAGTGGCCGGAACCCCGTACGGTTCATGATGTCCGCAGCTTTCATGGCCTTGCGACGTTCTACCATCGCTTCATCCGCGGATTTAGCTCCATCACCGCCCCGATCACGGATTGCATCCGGAAGGGCACATTTGTATGGACGAAGGCCGCATCTGCCACCTTCAAGGACATCAAGGAGCGCATGACCCAGACACCTATCCTTCGATTGCCTGATTTCTCGAAGGTGTTTGAGGTCTCTTGTGATGCGTCGGGTGTTGGGATTGGAGGAGTTTTGAGTCAGGAGTCCCACCCGATCGCATATTTCAGCGAGAAGCTGAATGACGCGAAACTGCGATATTCCACGTATGATAAAGAATTCTACGCAGTTGTTCAGGCTCTTAGGCATTGGAGGCACTATCTTTTACATCAGGAGTTTGTCCTATACTCCGATCACGAGGCATTGAGGTACCTCCATTCGCAAAAGAAGCTTAACTCGCGTCATAGTCGTTGGGTCGAGTATCTCCAGCAGTTCACCTTTGTGCTGAAACATAAGGCTGGAGTGGAGAACAAGGTGGCTGATGCCTTGAGCCGGCGAGCATGTTTGCTTACCACCATGAGTGTCGAGGTCGTAGGGTTAGAGAAGATGAAGGAGGCCTATGTTGATTGTCCTGACTTTGGTCAGATTTTTACCACCCTCTAGGCCGGACCCTCGAGAGACCTTGATGAGTATGTGCTTCAGGAGGGTTACCTCTTTCGAGGTAGCAGGCTGTGTGTTCCCCGAACTTCGGTTCGAGATTTCTTAGTGTGGGAACTACATGCGGGAGGTCTAGCCGGCCACTTTTGTCGGAACAAGACTATTGAGGCAGTGGAGCATCGATTTTATTGGCCGAGCTTGAAGCGCGATGTTGCTAACATCGTGGCTCAGTGCCGTACATGTGCTACGGCCAAGATGAAGAAGCAAAGCTCGGGCCTTTATACGCCTCTACCCGTGCCTGATGTCCCGTGGTAGGATGTTAGTATGGACTTTATTTTGGGATTGCCACGTACCTCCAGGAAGCATGATTCGGTCTATGTGGTGGTTGACCGTTTCTTGAAGATGGCCCTCTTTATCCCTTGCTCGAAGACTTCGGATGCTTCTAGGGTAGCCCGCCTATTCCTTACTCATGTGGTGTGCAAGTTCGGATTGCCTCGCACTATAGTGTCTGACCGTGATGTTAGATTCACTTCCTATTTTTGGAAGACACTATGGCATATGATGGGTACTCACCTCAAGTTTTCTACTGCATATCACCCCCAGACAGATGGTCAGACCGAGGTGGTCAATAGGAGTCTGGGAGATCTTTTGAGGTGTCTAGTTAAGGACCGCATTGGGGATTGGGATCTCATTTTACCTATGGCTGAGTTTGCATACAATGATTCGGTGAATAGGTCTACCGGCATGAGTCCATTTGAGATTGTCATAGGTCGTAGGCCTAGGAAACCCGTTGACCTTGTCCCCATGCCTATCCATGCTAGAGTGTCGGAGTTGGCCGAGTCGTTTGCTAGGCATGTTAGGAGTTTGCATGACGACATCCGTCGTCACATTGAGGCCAGCAATGTACGATACAAGGAGTTAGCCGATGCCCACCGACACCACCGAGAATTCCACGAGGGCAAATACGTCATGATCAGGGTGAGACCTAAACGGTTTCCCTCTGGAACCGTCAAGAAGTTGCAAGCTCGCGGAGCCGGTCCCTTTAGAGTGTTGAAACGCGTTGGATCCAATGCGTATGTTGTGGACCTGCCCGAGGAATATGGTATAAGTTCTACCTTCAATGTATCGGATCTTGTTGCATATAGGGACCCAACGGTGATCCCTAGTGAGCCTTTTGAGCCATCTCCTCCCCTTGGGAGTGATCCCACACCTGAGTGTCCACTTCCACCTCCAGCCCCTTTTTCACGGCAGCGTGAGCATATAGATTGTATACTGGACGAGCAAGTGACAGTTACCAGGAGCGGATCTTACCCGCGCTACCTAGTGCGATGGAGAGGACGGCCCGCTACTGAGGACACATGGATCACACATGGCGAGTTGCAGCAGATCGATCCGGACCTTTTGGAGCGATACAGGAGCGATGCAGACCCTTACTCGACAGGGTCGAGTTTCTCCCACCCGGGGAGAATTGGTGCGGACACCCGAGCAGTTGAGCGGCGCGATATGCCGAGCCACCGGTACCGCACACGGAGCACGACTCGAGCCACCTCAGTATCTATTTGGCTCGGAGACAGCCTGGAGACGCCCCCCTGAGTCCCGGCATTTATCATATTTAGTTAGACTTTATGTGTGTGTACTTTGTGTTTATTTCATTGTATGCGGTTTGCTATTTTGATTGTAAGAGGGGCTTATGTGCAATTTGGACCCCGTGGGCCCCACGGGCCCCCCAGGCCCCATCCCATTGAGCCACCTCAGCCAAGGGCCCCATGTGGGGTCAGTCAACATGTCAAATGGAGGCTTCTAGATAGGTGGGCCAAGTGGGGGACAAGTGGCTTGGAAAGTCCAAGTTGGCCACCCACCCCACCTACCAAGTCCACCTTCCACCTCCTTGGTCCAAGGGCCCCCCCCCCCTTAAATATTTTAATGTATTTTGTGTGTGTGTGTCACACTCAATCCATGCCACCCATTCCCATCCCCTAGATCCAACGGTGGACAATGGATGTGAGATGTAACACATAAATACTTGTAATTTCCCATTTTCTAGAATTAATGCCATAAGAATTGTGAAATTTGTTGGAGCATGGCCTAGGCCGCCCCCTTCTCCTCTCCATCTTCCCCTTGAAGCTGTGAAGGCTTCCTTCATGTGGTGAGACTCCACCCTATCAGTTCCGGTCGCGCCACGAGCCGCCACCGCACCGCCATTGCCATCAACGGAGTTCTACCCGCATAGTACCACCGCAACTTGTTCGAAATTCACAGGTCTTCCCCGAGCTCATTTGGCTACCAACTTTGGAGGAGCTGTTCCTGGGATGTTCCTCTCCTCCCACAAAAATCAGGCCCGCATTCAGATCACGTTTCCTAATTTTTGATTTTCATCCACTCTTCCATTTCGGTTCTGCCAGAGTTCTGTCTAGGTTCATCTCCGCCCTGAGTTTCATGTCTTAGATCCACTTTTTGATTTTTTTTAGTTCGTCCAATTTTACTGGGGATTTCATCCATCCACCCCTTCATCCAAAATTTTTCTCAATTTTTTATTCGCCCATCTCATATTTTCTAAAAATCATTCTCAGACCCATCTACAGTTCTGTCCATCTGTTCCCAGATCCGACCGCTAGTCACCCCAAAAATCATAACAAATCGCTATCACCTCCAAAGCAAATTCTCAAAATAGTCCCAGTTCCGTGGTTTGATTCCCTACAACTTCAAAGCAGAGCTCAAAGTCTGAATCCTACTGTACGTAGGCAGTCAACGGCCATTTACATGACACTGATATGCTGATCTGAGATTTCGGGAGCAGTGGAGCAGAGAATTGAAAAATAGTTAAATCCCATGTCCGCACAGGTTCAGAAGAGTCCACTGGCCCTAGATTGAAGGATGTTGAATCCTCTTTCCAACGGCGCTGGTTTCGTTGCATTCCGACTTCGGAGCAGATCACAACGGCCGTTTTTGCCAGAGCGCGCGCCTGAAAACAGCAACTAAAAATCCGTGGGCAGCAACTTCACAACGTGGGAATCGGAGCCGATCGGCCACCGATCCGTGTTTCCGGCCGACCGCCGTCCTTGGAGGTGCGCCACCAGGGGTCCCCATCACAGTGGGTCCCACTCCTGCAGATCCGGAGGCCAGCGCCACCCGTGGTGTAACACCCGTTAAAATAATAATAATAATAATAATAATAATAATAAATAAAATAATAATAATAAAATAAATAAAAAATAGAAAATAAATATGCATAGGAAACCTTTTACGAATATTAAATATTTAATTTCTTAATTTAATTTCTAATAGTTAAAAAGATACGAAATTATACTCTCATAGAATCAAAGAAATCAATTTTTGGATAATCAAACAAGTCAATTTCTTATTTAGAATTAATTTATAAACAATTTTCACTATAGACGTTATCATATAGAAAGTTTATTTCTCTAACAACTAACTTTCTAGTGTAGTTGGTTAAGTGACTTGTCTTTCAACCTGAGGACTAGGGTTCCAATCCTAGTAATACCCATTCTTTTTGTCCAGAATAGGGAAAAATGTCACTTTCAATCCAACCTGTCTAAGCTGGCCAGCTGCGCACTCCACCGACCCAGATCCGTGTTCTGCGGATCTTGCACCCCCTAGTGTCCACTTAATAATTCTAATCCCACCCCCACTTAATAATTCTAATCTCACGACCTCATACCTTATAACCAAGACCCAGCTACGTTAGCTGGGTGATGGTTGCTGTGCGTGGGAGACAAGGGTGGCAGATGTGTTGCAGAGGGAGTCTTCAGAGTTGCAGAGAGCATTTAAGGTATGTGTTCTCAAACTTTTGACTAAATATTTAATGTAGTATGCAGGGTTTAGGATAGTTCACCTCCATGCGATGGTTTCACGTGTAACCCTGCAATATAAATCTACCTGATAATTGTCAAGATGGTTAAATGTGTTAATCTAGTAAAATGTTGCTACTATTAATTGTTAATGTTGTTAGAACAAATTGTCAATCTAGTTAAATATGGTTAATATGAATTGTTACTATAATGTTGTTAATATAAATTGTTAATGTTGTTAAAATAAATTGTTACTATAGTTAAGTGTTAATTAGATTACAGTATTAGCTAATACCGGTGAATAGTTAGTTAATTGTTAAAATAGTTAAATGTAGTTAAATGATAGTTAACTGTATGACTGTTACACACCTAGGACACCCAGCAAGTTTATGTCAACTGTTAACCCGTTAAACGGGTAAAACCGTAAAGTATATATATATATATATATATAGTTAAAGTACATATAGAGTTAAAGTATAGTTAATAAATGTTAATAAACGTCGACATTTCATATGTCCAGTACACCCATCACGTTAACACGTTATATATTGTTCATATATAGTAATAGTTATAGTTAGCGTATGTTAACTGTACTATTGAAACTGTTAAAACATATATTAACTACACCTACCAAGCTAACTATATATATGTACGTATAGTTAACTGTTAACACCCGGCAAACTATTAACTGTTACCAATATATATATAGTACTAGTTATATGTTAACACTAAGCAAACTTTTAACTACACAGTGTATATAATAAAGTGTCGACACCTAGCATATATATATATATATAGTGGAAGTTAGTAATGTCGACACTTACAATATATACAATAGTTATATATACAATATATGGTTAGCTGTTAACTACACCTAGCTAGTTAGTAATAGTTGACTGATAACTATTAAAACTGTTAACCGAATTAAGTTAAACCTGTTAACCGAATTTTTGAAATTGTTAAAATAATAACAGTTAAATATGTTAACAAATTGAGACGGTTAAATAATAACAAACGTGTTAACAGTGCTGGGTGTCGACACCAATGTCGACACCTAGCTGTTAAAATTGTTACAGTGTATCTATGTTAACTGTTAAAATAACAGGTTAACAAATCTAAGTTAAAATAACTGTTAGTAGCATAATATGGTTAACTGTTAGTAGCATATAATGAATGACTGTTAGTTAATGTCGACACTTCCTAGCATTTAACCGTTAGTAGCATATATGTTAACTATTAGTTAATGTTTAGTAGCATATATGTTAACTGTTAGCAATGTCTACATCAGATAGTAACAGCTAAGACTGTGGTATATATAATGTTACTATAACTAACACTATCTATATAATGTCGACACCAATGTTAGTTACCTGTTAGTTATAGTTAACTGTTACTCACATTGTATATATAATGTTACTAACATGTATATCGTAATGACTATGACTGTTAACAAGTTAATTATGACTAATGTCGACATCGATCAAGGACCATAACCAAATGTCGACCCTGGGGTCGACATTTCCAACAGAGTGCTATTTTTCTAAAAATAATTTTATAAAAATAATTATACGAAAAACATGATAAAAATGAAAAATGTATACTCTTAAAATTTCACTCCAGGATCATTTCAAATAAAAAAAAAGATAAAAATCTTCAAAGATGGTTACTCTTAAAATTTACGCTAAAACGTAACCGTCTTAATAATTTAACAAGTTAACTGTTCACAGTTTTACAGATTAAGATACTATATGAGTAAATCACAGATCCGGGATACTGTTAGTTAATCATACATTTAAAACGTATGATAGTTAACTGTAATAATTATAGTCAGTGTTTAGTTATATGTAATAGTTAACTATTACACTTGCAAGTCCAGAAACTCCACACATGGAAACCAAAAACCTCCTGTAAATATTACTGTAGTCCAGAAGCTAGATAGTGCCCCAATTGTCTTACTATATACCCGTCTCGCACGGTTCTCCGCGTTTTCCTACGTATAAATACACCTTGGATTCCAACCCGATCCACCTTATATTTCTTACTGGTCAACCCTTGAAATTCTATATTGGCTATAAAATGATGAATGAGAGTGGATGTCAAAAACATGACCTAATGCTGGCAAAAGGGCCCGGTCTGGTCCTGGGAGGAGCACCCGAAACCCATGGGAAAGATCTCTTGCTTGCCGACGTCTAGCATTACGCCGGGATACTTGATGATTGAGACATTCCACCCTCTACTTGACTTGCTTGACTTGCGTGGCCCGAATGGGCAATACTTGATTTGAATTTCATTTGAAATGAATTGATAAATAGCCAATTCTTATTCCACATGCTTGAAATTTTACCTTGGTTATTGTTGCTTAATTTTACCAGTTATCAATTGCTTGATTTCCAGTTACCATTTGCTTGATATCACGTAATTCTATTATTGAAGTTGAATTCAGCTTTTTGTCGATTTTTGAACTCCTTGATATCTACCTGTCTGCATGCATAGGTTACTGCATTAAATGAACTTGTAATTACTTATATCCTGTTAAAATTTGAGATGTAAATCCTACTGAGCGATTCGCTCATCTAGTTGTTCCTAACCATTTCAGGTGAATTGGAGACCGACCAGGATTCAGGAGGGGATGAGGTTGAGTGATGAGAGTAGTTAGTCATTATGTGGATGTAATCCTTATGAATAAAGTATTGTTGTAATAGAATGTTAAGTCGTAATTTCATATTTTAATCAAATAAAGGATACATGTTTGACCCTCAGTGGTTGTATTAATTTTAGTTCAAATCCAACTGTGTTAAATTTTAGATATTTGCGCACTCTGTAATTGTAAAGGAGGAAAAGTCCTTTTACTTCCCTAGCTCGCTTTGGTTCTCTATAAAGAACTCTCGCGCCGCGGGTAAGCTTCCGCGCTCGGGACGTGACAGACTTTCTTGGTATCAGAGCCTAGGATTTAAATTTTCCTAGGTAAAACATGTATTTAGTTCAAGGAGTAGAAATGTCTATCTAGGTAAACCCTAGCTAGAAGATAAAACTAGAAATGTCTTATTAGGATTTACCCAAGGGTAAAAATACATGTTATTCAGTGGTTAGATCGTACCCGGTGAGATGGGTAGAGACGTGGGCTAGTGTTGTAAAACCGACTACGTAAGATCTTTACCGTATTTGAATCCCTTGCAGGATCATGGCTGGACACTGGCGCGAGATGCAGCGCACGGTGCAAGGACTCACTGAGGCGCTACAGTAGGTGGCGCAAGGCGGAGCTCGCGGTGCTCACCGTGGAGCCGGTGATCTTCATCGGGATTTCCGTAACATGAACCCACCCAAGTTTGCGGGTTCGGTGGACCCCGACGATGCCGAGCATTGGCTCAAGGAGACCGAGAGGATCTTCCGCGTGATGCAATGCACGGACGAAGAGAAGGTCCTACTAGCCACATTCCAACTAGAGAGGGATGCGCGAAGCTGGTGGGAGTCCGTGGAGGCCACATTACCTGACGATCATGTCACGTGGGCGGAGTTTGTCGAACACTTCAACGGCAAGTACTTCTCGGACCGAGTGCAAGAGAAGAAGGCCGCGGAATTTGCCGCACTGAAGCAATGGACTCGGAAGGTGGCCGAATATGAGGCCCAGTTCTCCAGACTTTCCCGTTATGCACCTCACTTGGTGTGTACGGAAAAGATGAAGGCGAGGAGATTTCTCAACGGGCTACGGCCCCAATATATTACCCAGCTTGCGCCGATGGACATCCACGTCTACTCAGAAATGGTTCGTCGTGCTCAGCTATTGGAGGACGCCACCGAATTTTCTGAGAGAATTCGGGGCAAGGACAAGAAGGAGCAGGTTACCAGTTCGGGAAGCTTCAAACCACCTTTTGGCAAGAAGCGAACCTTTAATGGAGGCGAGTCTTCCAAGGCGAAGAGGTTCCAGAAAAATCACAAGCCATTCCTCGCTATCAGTAACAAGCCCTTCTCCGACGTTACTCCTTCTAAGGATATCTGCACTTATTGTGATAAAGATGGTCATAAGACCGAGGACTGCTGGAGGAAACTGGGAGCGTGCCTCCGATGTGGGAGTCGAGATCACCGAATTCCCGACTGCCCGTTGATGAAGGAACAAGCTAGCAGGGATGAAAAGCGTCCAGTTAAGAGGCAAGGACGTCTGCAAGCTCTTCAAGGGATGAAATCTGTGGAAGGAGGAATCGTGGAAGGTACCTTGACTATTTGCTCTAAACCTGCTAGAGTTTTAATTGATACTGGAGCAACCCATTCATTTGTTTCCAAGAAGTTTACTGCCTCTCTTTCTAAAGAACCGGAACGGATAGATTTAATTATATCTACACCCCTTGGAAACAAATCGGATATCATGCATCATTATCCAAATTGCGAGGTTATGGTCCAAGACCACAATTTACCGGCCGACCTGATATGCCTTGACATGGAATGTTACGATGTCATATTGGGAGCCGACTGGTTATCAACCTACCAAGCAACGGTAGATTGTCGGCATGGCAAAATAGCTTTTGAAGATTATCCCGAGTTAGTTTTTAACAAATCTCGAAATAAAACTCTACTTATCTCAGCTCTCCGAGCCAGTAAACTGGTGAAAAGAGGATGCCTGGCTTTTCTAGCTTTTGTAACTACCACTGAAATTGAGAAGACAAAGATTGATGACATCCGAGTGATTCGGGACTTCTCCGATGTATTTCCAGACGACTTACCTGGTTTACCTCCAGAGAGGGAAGTGTCATTCATCATAGATATTGTTCCGGGTGCCGGACCTGTTTCTAAAGCACCCTACAGGATGTCTCCTGCGGAACTGAAAGAGCTGAAGGAGCAGTTGATGGACTTACTGAAGAAAGGGTTTATTAGGCCGAGTACTTCCCCATGGGGAGCACCCGTGCTATTTGTTAAGAAGAAAGATGGTACATTGAGATTATGCATCGATTATCGACAGTTAAAAAATCTTACAATCAAGAACAAGTACCCACTGCCGAGAATTGATGAGCTATTCGACCAATTAACAGGAGCGAAGCATTTCTCCAAGATAGACCTTCGGTCTGGTTATCACCAATTGAGGATCAAAGAGGAAGATATTCACAAAACTGCATTTCGGAGTAGGTACGGGCATTACGAATTTACTGTTATGCCTTTTGGACTAACAAATGCGCCTGCAGCCTTTATGCAGTTAATGAACAGCATTTATCGGCCTTATTTAGACCGATTTATTGTAGTCTTCATTGATGATATACTGATCTACTCAAAGACTGAAGAGGATCATGAGGAACATCTCAAGAAGGCATTACAAGTATTGCGGGATAATAAATTATATGCAAAAGTTAGCAAATGCCAGTTCTGGCTGGAGGAAGTATCCTTCTTGGGACATGTTATCTCCAAGAATGGAATTTCTGTTGATCCTGCAAAGGTCGAAGCCGTGCAAAACTGGGGATGACCAACGAATGCAACGGAGATTCGTAGCTTCTTGGGTTTAGCTGGTTATTACCGACGTTTCATTAAGGACTTCTCCAAGATTGTTGTTCCTCTCACCAGATTGACTCGCAAGGAGGTGTCTTATGAGTGGAATGAAGACTGTGAAAGGAGTTTCTTAACTCTGAAGAATTTATTGACCATTACACCGGTCTTGTCTCTTCCGATTGAAGGGGAGAAATACGAGGTATATACCGATGCATCTGGTATCGGCCTCGGATGTGTATTAATGCAGAATGGGAGAGTTATTACATATTCGTCCCGACAATTGAAGAAACATGAAGAGAATTATCCTGTGCACGATCTGGAGCTAGCCGCAGTAGTATTGGCTTTAAAAATCTGGAGGCATTATCTCTATGGAGAATAGTTTACAGTTTACTCCGATCATAAAAGCCTTAAATATTTATTCTCTCAGAAGGAGCTAAACATGCGGCAGCGGCGTTGGCTCGAGTATCTCAAGGATTTTGACTTCACTATACAATATCATCCTGGTAAAGGTAATTCCGTAGCAGATGCGCTAAGTCGGAAGCCGAGAGTCCTGGTAGCCAACTGTATGGTTCAGGAATGGAAACTACTAGAAAAATTCTCTGAACTCAATATCAACATGGGCGAAAATGATGGGAGTATTACTCTATCCCACTTAAGTATACATCCGGACTTGCTAACTGAAGTCAAGAGGTTGCAAGAAGAAGACCCGTTGTTGGTGGAAATAAAAGAAAAGCTGGATGAGAAGACCGATTTCAAGATGGCACCCGATGGAAGAATCTTATTCCATGAAAGGACGTGTGTGCCCGACAGTCCTGAGCTGAAGAAGAAGATTCTTGAAGAAGCCCATCGATCGAGATACACGATACATCCGGGAGCCACTAAAATGTACCAAGACATAAAAAGGACCTTCTGGTGGCCCAACATGAAAAGGGAAATAGCAGAGTTCGTGTCTCGATGTTTGACTTGCCAGCAGGTGAAGGCCGAACATCAAAAGCCCGCAGGGAAACTGCATCCACTAGATATTCCCAAGTGGAAATGGGAGGATATCGGCATGGACTTCATCATGGGTTTGCCCAAGTCTAGGGGCGGATATGATAGCATATGGGTAATCATCGATCGCCTTACTAAATCGGCTCATTTCTTACCTATTAAGAGTCGATGGTCGGTTGATGTTCTTGCCGCCTTGTATATCAAGGAAGTTACTAGACTACATGGAATTCCTGTGTCTATAGTATCTGACCGAGACCCTCGCTTCACATCTCACTTCTGGAAGGGTCTACAACGCTCTCTGGGAACGAAGCTTAATTTCAGCACAGCTTTCCACCCTCAGACAGATGGTCAGACGGAAAGGACTAATCAGGTTGTTGAAGACATGTTGCGAGCATGTATTATAGATTTCGGCGGGAGTTGGCATGACCACTTACCATTAACCGAATTTGCCTACAATAACAGCTACCAAGCCAGTATTCAAATAGCACCCTTCGAGGCACTTTATGGCAGAAGCTGTAGGTCTCCGGTATGCTGGGAGGAGGTTGGTGAAAGACAACTCCTAGGTCCTGATATGGTCAGAGATTCCACTGAGAAGATTCTCCTTATCAGAGAGAGACTCAAGGTGGCTCAATGCAGGCAAAAAGCTTATGCTGATAACAGAAGGAGAGACTTGGAATTTCAAATCGGTGATCATGCATTTCTTAAGGTATCTCCCAGTCGAGGTATCCGAAGATTTGGTGTCAAAGGCAAGCTTACACCAAGATTCATCGGCCCATTTGAGGTGTTGGAAAGAGTGGGCAAGGTAGCCTACCGTGTTGCCCTACCTCCTCAGCTCTCGGAAGTGCACGACGTATTTCATGTTTCTATGTTAAAAAGGTACGTGCACGATCCCTCTCATGTCATCGACCACACCAATTTGATGATTCAACAGGATCTTACCTACGAGCAAAGGCCGATGCGCGTCCTCGATCGAGAAATCCGGGTTCTAAGGAGCAAGACGATCCCTATGGTAAAAATTCAATGGAATCGATGCTCCGAGCAGGAAGCAACTTGGGAGACCGAGGAGTCAATGAAGAAAAGATATCCAGAACTATTTTAGACTGTAAGTATTCTATACGCTCTGAATTTCTCCTACATAGCAAAACTATCCTCGTACAGCTGAATTTGGGGACCAAATTCTTTTAAGTAGGGGAGGATGTAACACCCGTTAAAAAAAATAATAATAATAAATAAATAAATAAAATAATAATAATAATAATAATAATAAATAAAAAATAGAAAATAAATATGCATAGGAAACCTTTTACGAATATTAAATATTTAATTTCTTAATTTAATTTCTAATAGTTAAAAAGATACGAAATTATACTCTCATAGAATCAAAGAAATCAATTTTTGGATAATCAAACAAGTCAATTTCTTATTTAGAATTAATTTATAAACAATTTTCAGTATAGACGTTATCATATAGAAAGTTTATTTCTCTAACAACTAACTTTCTAGTGTAGTTGGTTAAGTGACTTGCCTTTCAACCCGAGGACTAGGGTTCCAATCCTAGTAATACTCATTCTTTTTGTCCAGAATAGGGAAAAATGTCACTTTCAATCCAACCTGTCTAAGCTGGCCAGCTGCGCACTCCACCGACCCAGATCCGTGTTCTGCGGATCTTGCACCCCCTAGTGTTCACTTAATCATTCTAATCCCACCCCCACTTAATAATTCTAATCCCACGACCTCATACCTTATAACCAAGACCCAGCTACGTTAGCTGGGTGATGGTTGCTGTGCGTGGGAGACAAGGGTGGCAGATGTGTTGCAGAGGGAGTCTTCAGAGTTGCAGAGAGCATTTAAGGTAGGTGTTCTCAAACTTTTGACTAAATATTTAATGTAGTATGCAGGGTTTAGGATAGTTCACCTCCATGCGATGGTTTCACGTGTAACCCTGCAATATAAATCTACCTGATAATTGTCAAGATGGTTAAATGTGTTAATCTAGTAAAATGTTGCTACTATTAATTGTTAATGTTGTTAGAACAAATTGTCAATCTAGTTAAATATGGTTAATATGAATTGTTACTATAATGTTGTTAATATAAATTGTTAATGTTGTTAAAATAAATTGTTACTATAGTTAAATGTTAATTAGATTACAGTATTAGCTAATACCGGTGAATAGTTAGTTAATTGTTAAAATAGTTAAATGTAGTTAAATGATAGTTAACTGTATGACTGTTACACACCTAGGACACCCAGCAAGTTTATGTCAACTGTTAACCCGTTAAACGGGTAAAACCGTAAAGTATATATATATATATATAGTTAAAGTACATATAGAGTTAAAGTATAGTTAATAAATGTTAATAAACGTCGACATTTCATATGTCCAGTACACCCATCACGTTAACACGTTATATATTGTTCATATATAGTAATAGTTATAGTTAGCGTATGTTAACTGTACTATTGAAACTGTTAAAACATATATTAACTACACCTACCAAGCTAACTATATATATGTACGTATAGTTAACTGTTAACACCCGGCAAACTATTAACTGTTACCAATATATATATAGTACTAGTTATATGTTAACACTAAGCAAACTTTTAACTACACAGTGTATATAATAAAGTGTCGACACCTAGCATATATATATATATAGTGGAAGTTAGTAATGTCGACACTTACAATATATACAATAGTTATATATACAATATATGGTTAGCTGTTAACTACACCTAGCTAGTTAGTAATAGTTGACTGATAACTATTAAAACTGTTAACCGAATTAAGTTAAACCTGTTAACCGAATTAAGTTAAACCTGTTAACCGAATTTTTGAAATTGTTAAAATAATAACAGTTAAATATGTTAACAAATTGAGACGGTTAAATAATAACAAACGTGTTAACAGTGCTGGGTGTCGACACCAATGTCGACACCTAGCTGTTAAAATTGTTACAGTGTATCTATGTTAACTGTTAAAATAACAGGTTAACAAATGTAAGTTAAAATAACTGTTAGTAGCATAATATGGTTAACTGTTAGTAGCATATAATGAATGACTGTTAGTTAATGTCGACACTTCCTAGCATTTAACCGTTAGTAGCATATATGTTAACTATTAGTTAATGTTTAGTAGCATATATGTTAACTGTTAGCAATGTCTACATCAGATAGTAACAGCTAAGACTGTGGTATATATAATGTTACTATAACTAACACTATCTATATAATGTCAACACCAATGTTAGTTACCTGTTAGTTATAGTTAACTGTTACTCACATTGTATATATAATGTTACTAACATGTATATCATAATGACTATGACTGTTAACAAGTTAATTATGACTAATGTCGACATCGATCAAGGACCATAACCAAATGTCGGCCCTGGGGTCGACATTTCCAACAGAGTGCTATTTTTCTAAAAATAATTTTATAAAAATAATTATACGAAAAACATGATAAAAATGAAAAATGTATACTCTTAAAATTTCACTCCAGGATCATTTCAAATAAAAAAAAAAGATAAAAATCTTCAAAGATGGTTACTCTTAAAAATTTACGCTAAAACGTAACCGTCTTAATAATTTAACAAGTTAACTGTTCACAGTTTTACAGATTAAGATACTATATGAGTAAATCACAGATCCGGGATACTGTTAGTTAATCATACATTTAAAACGTATGATAGTTAACTGTAATAATTATAGTCAGTGTTTAGTTATATGTAATAGTTAACTATTACACTTGCAAGTCCAGAAACTCCACACATGGAAACCAAAAACCTCCTGTAAATATTACTGTAGTCCAGAAGCTAGATAGTGCCCCAATTGTCTTACTATATACCGTCTCGCACGGTTCTCCGCGTTTTCCTATGTATAAATACACCTTGGATTCCAACCCGATCCACCTTATATTTCTTACTGGTCAACCCTTGAAATTCTATATTGGCTATAAAATGATGAATGAGAGTGGATGTCAAAAACATGACCTAATGCTGGCAAAAGGGCCCGGTCTGGTTCTGGGAGGAGCACCCGAAACCCATGGGAAAGATCTCTTGCTTGCCGACGTCTAGCATTACGCCGGGATACTTGATGATTGAGACATTCCACCCTCTCTACTTGACTTGCTTGACTTGCGTGGCCCGAATGGGCAATACTTGATTTGAATTTCATTTGAAATGAATTGATAAATAGCCAATTCTTATTCCACATGCTTGAAATTTTACCTTGGTTATTGTTGCTTAATTTTACCAGTTATCAATTGCTTGATTTCCAGTTACCATTTGCTTGATATCACGTAATTCTATTATTGAAGTTGAATTCAGCTTTTTGTCGATTTTTGAACTCCTTGATATCTACCTGTCTGCATGCATAGGTTACTGCATTAAATGAACTTGTAATTACTTATATCCTGTTAAAATTTGAGATGTAAATCCTACTGAGCGATTCGCTCATCTAGTTGTTCCTAACCATTTCAGGTGAATTGGAGACCGACCAGGATTCAGGAGGGGATGAGGTTGAGTGATGAGAGTAGTTAGTCATTATGTGGATGTAATCCTTATGAATAAAGTATTGTTGTAATAGAATGTTAAGTCGTAATTTCATATTTTAATCAAATAAAGGATACATGTTTGACCCTCAGTGGTTGTATTAATTTTAGTTCAAATCCAACTGTGTTAAATTTTAGATATTTGCGCACTCTGTAATTGTAAAGGAGGAAAAGTCCTTTTACTTCCCTAGCTCGCTTTGGTTCTCTATAAAGAACTCTCGCACCGCGGGTAAGCTTCCGCGCTCGGGACGTGACACGTGGGCCCCACGGGCCCGCAGAACCCACCGTTCGGAAAGCACAAAAACGTGGAGTTCAGCACCGCCGGGCGACATCAAGATGCTGCCCGTCAACCAGATTTGCATGATTCCCGGACCCCACATATGACCTTTTACCTCCCTGAGTGGAGTGGGTCAAATCATTGTACTGTTGTAAAATTGTTTAACCGGGGATCCGTAATTCGGCCGGGGTTGTCTTCGCCACGCCGGGTGCGTGGAGGTATGGTCTTAACTTCTCGGCATTCGCTTGCTAGTTTAGTATATGGTCTTTACCGCTGCCGAGAGCGATAGGTACTAGCCCGTGTGTCCATGTCACCGCTGTGAGTGTGAGAGTGACCCGTCCCGCGACTCGATCCGAGTCCGGAAGTGAGTCGACTACCCTTGAACTCTGCCGGTTCCTCAACCGCGCACGATCCACGTTTCCCTCGCTTGGGACGACGAGTGAGCTTACGTTTCTGTTAGCGACGTATAGCCTATAGGAGCTCTGCGTGTCGGGCCTAATGTCTCTCCCATCATGTGTTGCTGGTCGTGTCCGCATCTAGAGTCCGAGGTCCATACCAAGTTGAGTCAGTCCCCGTGTCCGTCCCGCATCACATCCCGCATAGTCCGCATCAGAATAAGATATAAGAGATAAATCACATGATGACGGATACCACAATCCCAAATCTTGAGTGCCGGCAAGATATCTAAGGATACGTTTGACGGCAGTCAAGTGGGATTCTCTAGGACTAGCTTGAAATCTAGCACAAAGGCATACACTAAACTGGATATCTGGTCGGGATGCAGTCAAGTAAAGCAAAGAGCCGATCATACCTCTATAGATATTTGCATCCACTAATTTACCATTTTCATCTGAATCTAGTGATGTTGTGGTGCTCATAGGATTTGCAATGATTTTGCTGTTCGTCATGTCAAATCTTTTCAGCAGCTCCTTGATGTATTTGGCTTGACTTATGAAGCACCCATCTTGTCCTTGGTTGACTTGCAAACTGAGAAAGAATTGGAGTTCTCCCATTAGGCTCATCTCAAATTCGCTAGTCATGAGGTTAGCAAATTCCTCACACATTTCAGATTTAGTAGAACCAAACATAATATCATCAACATAAATTTGAACAATCAAGATGTTCTTACCTTGCTTCTTGGTGAAAAGTGTTTGATCTATCTTACCTCGTGTGTACCCTTTTTCAATGAGGAACGAACTTAGTCTCTCATACCAAGCTCTTGGTGCTTGCTTAAGTCCATAAAGCGCCCTATCTAGCTTGTATACAAAATCTGCATGGTTAGAATTCTCAAAGCCAGGGGGCTCCTCAACATAGACTTCTTCTTTGATCAAGCCATTCAAGAAAGCACTTTTTACATCTATTTGATACAGCTTTATTCTAAGGGAGCATGCAAAGGCAAGTAAAATTCTGATGGCTTCGAGTCTAGCAACTGGGGCATAAGATTCGTCAAAGTCTACCTCAAACTCTTGATTATACCCTTGAGCCACCAATCTAGCCTTGTTTCCTATTATCTTCCCATCCTCACTGAGTTTGTTCCTAAAGACCCATTTAGTGCCAATGACAGATTATGATGAAGGTCTAGGAATAAGATGCCAAACTTTATTTCTTTTCAAACTGGTTTAACTCGTCTTGCATTGAATTTATCCATTTTTCATCTTTTAATACTTCATCAATGTTTTTGGGTTCAAGCTGAGAGACAAGAGCAAGTTGATCTAATTCTTCCACAATTCTACAATGTGACCTTGTTCTAGGTGGGTCATTCAAGCTACCAATGACATTTTCTAAAGGATGATCCTTAAGAATTTTAATGTTTGTAGAATCATTACCTTCTTCTGGAGCTTGATCCCTTGCATTGTTTGATTCAGCTCGGTCACCATCTTCTTCTGTTTCTTCTTGTGGAGGATCACTCTTGTCCTTCATGCTTAGGAATTCCCCATCTTCATCATTTTTCCTGCAAGAGTTATCATTGTTAGAATCATCATGATATTCATCAAAGGAAACATGGGGTGATTCTTCCACAGCTTGACTCTTAATGTTATAAATTCTATAAGCCCTAGATCTCCAAGAAATATACCTTCATCGCTCTTGGGCTCAAATTTATCTAAATCTCTTTTGTCATTATTGTGGATGAAGCATTTAGATCCAAATACTTTCATGTGTGTGAGAGAAGGCTTTTTACCTTTCAGCAACTCATAAGGAGTCGTTTTGGTGTGTGGCCTTACCATAGAGCGGTTGATAATATAACATGCCGAGTTTACCGCTTCAGCCCAAAATTTCCTTGGAAGTTGTCGTTCGGCAAGCATGGTTCTTGCCATCTCTATGAGAGTTCAGTTTCTTCTTTCAACTACACCGTTTTGCTCTGGGGTTCTTGGTGAAGAAAAACTGGTGTGAAATACCTTCAGCCCTGCAAAGATTATAGAAGTCAGCATTTTTAAATTCACCACCATGATCAGATTGAATGTTGGAGATTGTGAACTCACCGTCTTACTTTATCTTCATATAGAGTGCCTGAAACTCATCAAAAGCATCATTTTTATGTGTGAGAAAGAAAATCCATGTTAACCTAGAGTAATCATCCACCAAGACATATCCATATTTTCTACCACTTAAACTAGTGGTTGGACCAAACAAATCCATATGAATCAACTCAAGTGGTTTAGATGACATGTTTGCAGATGTAGCCTTGAAGGATTTTCTTATTTGTTTACCTAGGGCACATGCATCACACAATTTATTTTCTTGTTTAAAAGAAAGTTCAGGTAACCCATTCACCATTGAATGCTTTAACAGTTTATGTAAGATATTATAGCTAGCATGTCCTAGTCTACGATGCCATAACCATGCAAGTTCAGATTTTGGTGCAGCAAGACAAAGATTTAAATGAGCAGAATCATCTAAGTCAATCATGTAAACATTGTTGACACTCTTACCAGAAAATTTTACCTTGTCAGATTTTGGTTCAAAGATTCTACATTCATAAGAGTCAAACAACACTTTGTGACCTTTATCACACAATTGACTTATACTAAGCAGGTTGTGTTTCAAACCTTCAACTAGTAGCACGTTACAAATGGAGTTGGAGAGGTTCTTACCTACATTACCTGTTCCAATGATTTTTCCCTTGTTGTTCCCTCCAAATGTGACATATCCTGCTTCCTTTTCTTCCAAGAGATAAAATTTTGATTTGTCTCCAGTCATGTGTCTTGAACAGCCGCTATCAAGATACCACCTGTTATGCATGGCTGCAAGACACTCATGCACAAGCACTTAAGCAATGGTGTTTGGAACCCAACCAAATTTGGGTCCCATCAAACTTTTCAAATTTTCAAAACATGAAACCATTTCTTTTGGAATCCAAACCTTCTTAACATTTATGTTTTGTTTGCTTAGAGCAGGGATTTGATTTTTCTTTTCAATCTTGACATTCATTTTCTGTTTGGAGACTCTTGGTTGGAGTTTGTGGAAGTTTGATGAAGCTTGCTTCTTAAGCCATTGAGGCGGTCGGTTGGTTTTGGGTTGAAAATGATTGTTTTGCCACCTATGAGATTGATGCATACAGAAATCACAATTGCCCCAAAAATATGGTGGTGTCAACCTATGGCAGTGTCGATGTGTGTGAAATTGTTTGGCGGTATGAATGTTTGATGGCCAATGTGGTGTCGACCTGTGTTGTGGGGAAGGTTGACTTTTCGTAGGCTTTTGAGCAATCTTTTTGAGGATTTCAGTGGCTTCTTCTTCAACCTTTGCTTTTCCTTTCTCCTTTTATTTTTACTGGTTTTGTGTGGGAGTTGTGTTTGAGGTGGAAGCTTCGGAAGATGAAACAAATGTGACAGTTTTTAACCCAATTGGCCTTTTGTTTGTAGGTTCAAAACCCAGCCCATCTTTGTTGTGGTTCATTCTAGTTCCTAGCAATGCATCTAGGTTTTATCTTCCATCTACAAACTTTTCTAAAGATTATTGTTTATCCTTCAACTCTTTTTGTAGGTTTTCAATATTTTGAAGAAGTTGAATGTTGACTTGTGTGACAGCTTCATACTTCTCATTACTCAATTTGTTGTCCTTTTCATTAGTTTGTATTTTGAGCTTCATGCTATTAATCTCATTTCTCAAATCCTCATTTTCAGTTTCCAAGTCAGCCATTTCTTTTCTTCCTTCCTCCAAATCCTCAATCATTTTCTTAAGATCTTCAATTTCAGTCTCAAGTAGAGCAGTCTTATCATTCATATCATGATCATGCACAAACAAGTTAATTTTCTTTTTCAATAATTTATTCTCCTTTTTGTACATGTCATATTTTTCCATGAGTTGTATATATGCTTTCTCCCAATCATCAATTGTGTACTTTTCAAATGGAGAGTTTACCTCAGTTTCTTCGTCACCTTTGGCCATGAGACAGAGATCTTCTTTTTCCTTGTCCGAGGAGCTAGTTCCACCATCACTTTCTTCCTCGTCACTCTAGGTGGACACCATGGCCTTGTTATTCTTCTTGCCCTTCCATTTGTCGGCCTTTTTGAATCTGTCAAGATAATCAGTCTTGAAATGCCCTGATTTGTTGTAAGAATAACAAATGATTTTGTCAGATTTTTTAAAATTTTCAGAATTAGATTTGAAACCATTTCTTACCTTTGACCTTCCTCTCATGAAGCTCTTACCTTCCTTTCTCAGGAATTTTTTGAACTTACGTGTGAGCATGGCTACGTCATCCTCATCTCGCTCACTTGCCGAATCCTCACCTTCATCAGAAGAGCCCTAACCGCTGGGTCCTGCTTTAAGAGCTAGGGACTTCTTCTTAGGTGCCCCAGCCTCTTTGTGCTTGAGATTGATCTCATAGGTCATCAATGACCCAATGAGTTCATCTACCTTGGTAGTTGTGAGATCTCTCGATTCTTCAACCACGGTAGCCTTTGTGTGCCATGCTGGAGTTAACGATCTGAGAATTTTTCTTACAATTTCTTGCTCTGAATATTTCTTTCCCAAATAAGTTAATCTATTACTAAGCACAGTTAATCGAGCAAACATATCTTGAATTGACTCATCAGGCTTCATGCGGAACATTTCATATTCAGACACTAATATATTGGCTTTTGTTTCTAGTACCTGAGATGTTCCTTCGTAGATTACCTCTAGCTTGTCCCACATCTATTTTGCCATTGCGCAGGTAGCAACTCTTGAGAATTCTACTGGATGGAGTGAGCATTGCATGATGTGTTTAGCACACCAGTTGACAGTGGATTGTCTTATTTGTTCTTTGGTCCATAAATCCTCATTATCCGTAAGCTCATACGGACCTTTGCTGATCACTCGCCAAAGTTCGTAGTCTTGGGCGCGAATGAACACCTGCATGCGATGTTTTCAATAAGGATAATTAGTTCCAGTAAAGTAAGGAGGCCTATTCACATAATGTCCTTCAGGTAGAAAACCCTTGGACGCTGACCCACTAATTCCCTCAAGGTCGTTGGACCCCATAATGAGAGATTAGGCTCTGATACCACTTGTTGAGTAGTGGACAGCGGATCTAGAGGGGAGGGGTGGATAGATCTACACCTCTTTCGCAATGCAACCCTCTATATAGCTAGATAAAATAAATCGCAGCGAAATATAACTAGCTTATCGAAGAAAACTATGATTCACTTGCCAATATGAGCAACTAATATATCGATTTGAACCTAAGCATGCATCTAGAACGAAGCAATCACATAAACAAACCACAACATAAAGGATTTTATGGTGGTTCAGACTGAATCCCCAATCATACGTCCACCCATCACCAAATCCGGTGAGGCTCCACTAGTGCCATGCACTGAACCGCAAATCGGAAGAACCTCCGACTGCCTTCCTACTAACCACCGGTAGGGACGTCAATCACCACAGATCGGAAAACTTTCGATTGCCTTCCTACTAACCATCGGTAGGGACGTCAATCACCGCAGATCGAAGAACTTCCGATTGCCTTCCTACTAACCACCAGTAGGGACGATCTTCAGTTTCGATTGTTTGAAAGAAATGGAAAGAGAACAAATAGAAATCACTCAAACAAGATATAGAATATGCTCAAAGTAAAAAGATCTTGTCTGAGTTGCAGGAGCTTGAATCTGATACTTCGATGGTGTCTTCTTCCTTGAGAGATGATCTTCCTTGAGTTGATGAAGAAGACTATGGATGTAGCTTTGATCTTCCCTTTGATCTCCTTGAGTTGATGAAGAGTTTGATGAAGTTTAGATCACCCTTGAGAGCCTTGATTGCTTCTTGCTTCCTTGCAGGTTGAGATAGCTTCAGATCTAGGCTTGAATCCCTTGGAATGGATGAAGATCTCTTCACGAAGTACTGTTCACGGCTACAGTACCATCTCCCTTGAACAGTCTCCACAAGCCTCCCTTGATCACCTTTGATCCAAATGAAGCATTAGGGTTTCTAACCCTCTTGTATGTGTTTTATAGACTTTGGATGGTCAATAGAAGCCCCCCAGACCAGATCCACATTTTGTGGGTGATTGGGTGACTTTAGGATTAAAGAAATCCATGGAGAATGGCCCTTCTCGAAGTGGAAAACAAAGTCAACAATGAAGGCTTGGGGCTGGAGGTCGACCTGTGGCTTCTGGCGGTCGACCGCTACTGAAAAAACTCCAGACGAATAATCCCTGGAATTTCGGGTCGACCGCTATTGGGCTGGCGGTCGACCGCCACTGAAAGAACTGCAGACGGTGGGATGCTGGCTGGGGCGGTCGACCGCCCCTGTGCTGGCGGTTGACCGCCAGCTGGGCAGACCCCGGGTTTTCCCGGGTCGGTCCGTTAACTGCTTTGGCTCTGTGGCTTAAGTTCTTTAGCACCCCATTCATGTCTGTAGCATCACCCTTGACAGTCTAGAAGGTGTCAACCGAGTCTTTGACTTTGGGTTCTCTTGGTCATGCTTCTCTGTGCATCGACCTTAACTGTCATTGAGCTTTCACTTTTGCCAACTCCACTCCATTCCTTGTCCATTCATTTGCATATCTGTCATGAATAAAACATCACGTATGTCAGTCATATAAGAGTGAAAAACAACAATGACTAATAGTGTTTAGCCATTATCAAAATCAAGAATGTCAAATAACTCAAATGACCATATGATGATGTCGAATGACCCAAGTGACCGCAAGATGACTCAAATGACCAAAGGGGCACAACAGTAGTTGTAAGAGAAATTCAAACCAAATTCAAGACATCATGTTTAACGACATTAATAAGAGGAATTCAATGATGTGCTATGACAACAATCAATAAGGAGGATTTCCTTTTCTGGGACAAGGTTTATCAAGAGTTTTATGGTCAGGAATGTCGACAGGAACAGAGTCGCATGCACTATGCAATTTATCGGAAAAACTGGCTGGACGTGATTTGGAATCAGGATGAACGCTGTCTACAACAGGACCACGTTCTGACTGAACGTGGTTGCCCCCTGGGCCACGTTCAGAATGCGGTCCCTATGGACGCGTTCACGAATAACTGCCAGAACCCATTCAGTCCCCGTCAAATCCTGAACACTGTCCTTGGTCACCTGTCCTTTGTCATAGGCAGGTGAACGCGATCTTATGATAGGTGCGTTCAGAAATAGCAAGACAGAACCATGTAGAACCTCATTCCATGATTTCGAAAATCACTAGACTTGTATCGATAACCCTTAAGACATGATCTACAATTACAATCATCGAATCGCCGATCAAGGTTTTATAAACTAACTATGCATGCCATCTTGATAAAGGGCTATGAAAATAAGCACATGCAATTTAACAAGATAATATCTACTTCATTTAACATGCTGAAAGGATAATGTAATCATGGAGATCAAGGACGTCATGAAGATTACAAGAATTATGGAAGGAATATAATCTCAACGAATAGAATCATTTATCTTCCATATACTTAATTTAATCATGTGTGGAGTTAAATGACATGCAACATAACATGACTTGGAACTTGAAATTAACAAATCTAGCATGTTGGACGAACTATTGCTTCAGTTAGAACCTGAAACAACATGGTCGTCTCGGAGATCGCACATCCAGAACACGGTCTAGAAGGACACCGAGATCTGAGGCAGAACTTCCGACGCTTAAGGATCTCAATTTAAAACCCATGTCAAGTTGTATGGACATCCTCATTGCCTACGTTACTCACAAGGACGTCTGAAAACAACATAACGTTGATTTGCTCTCTTTTTTTGAAATCGGGTGAAGCTGAATCAGCTGCCTGGACGCAGTCTCATGGGGAACCGCGTTCATAAGGACGCGATCCTATGGAGACAGTGACCTACCTTTTTTGACTCGGGGGAAGGGGTGACCTGCCTGAACGTGGTCTCATGGGGAACCACATTCTTTAGAACGCGGTCCTCTGGAGACCGCAACCTGGTGGTCGATAAAAATTCAAAATTTCTTAGTTCTGGTGCCATCGCGGTTGATCGGTGAACCATGGTAAGAACGCAGCCTCTCGGACTACCGTAATCAAAAATCCGAACCCGTTCCAGTGAAAACGATAATACCTCTTCAATAAAACTCATCTAGCATGCTTATTACTCAATAAAAATTGGGGAAAATGGTATAGAAACAAACTAGACATGCATCTACACCTATTTCATTGATCAATTTGGGTTTATCCTGAGAGAATACCTACCAAGATCGGATCAGAGAGGAGGGACGGAGAACACAAAGAACACCCCAAGAACTCCCTTTCCTCCTCATATCTCGCCCTCAAATCACCAATAAATCCTTCCCCAACATGCCAAAGGCCGAGAGGAAGATGAGAGGGGCCTATTTATAGGAAAACCCGACCAAAATAGTCAAGATTCCTCTCCCAAAATTTTAAGGTTCTCCACCTCTGAATTCAACATTAAAAACCCTAATTTCAAACTTTTCCACTAACCTAGTCTTAATAGGGTTGAAAAAATGGGCAAGGGATGAAATTTCTGGTGGGTTATGATGTTGGGGTTTGAAATCTAAGCCAATATTCTAGAATTTGGGTCAATTTCTCCACAAAAGATTAGGGTTTAGGGTGTGCTAGGAATTTAACCCTATTTAGCCCATCAACTCCCAATCCAGCCCAATAAGGGTTATATATTAGCCCAATGTTTAATCATAATCAATTATAGGGATTTTAATTAGGTCTCCTATAATTGTTCTGAAATTTAAAATATTTAATTTCAATTTATTTCAAGAAAAATTCAATTATCAAATCATCATCATCATCAGAGCCTTATCCCAATTAATTGGGGTCGGCTACATGAATCCTGTTCCGCCAAAGATTTCTATCAAGTGTAATATTCATATTTAAACTCAAGGAACTAATGTCCTTCCTAATAACATCGCACCATCTCATTTTAGGCCTTCCTCGAGCACTTTTACTAGCATCCACTAAGATTTGGTCACATCTTTTAACCGGCGCTGAGTTAGGGCGATGAAACACATGTCCAAATCACCTGAGTCTATTTTCTGTCATTTTGCTATCAATTGGAGCTATCCCTAAGTCCTTACGGATGCGCTCATTCCTAATCTTTTCTTTCTTAGTCTTGTCACACATCCATCTCAACATCCTCATCTCTGCTACACACATTTTGTGGATGTGTTCCTTTCGTACTGCCCAACACTCGGTACCATATAACAAAGTAGGTCTCACAGCCGTTCTATAAAACCTCCATTTGAGTTTCACAGGCATATGACGATCACAAAGGACACCTGATGCACTTCTCCATCTTAACCAGCCTGCCTTAATCCTATGTGTAACGTCATCATAAATCTCCCCATTCTCTTGTATGATAGACCCTAAATATCGAAAGCTACTACTCTTCGGAATGTTATGTCCATCAATTAGAACCATGTCTTCCTAAACCACTCTCCCATTATTAAAATTATAGTGCATAAACTCCGACTTACTCCTACTAATTTAAAAACCTTTAGACTCCAAGGCAAGTCTCCAACGCTCTAACTTAGCATTTAGAGCATCAATACTCTCATCAATTAAAACAATATCATCTGCAAATAGCATACACCAAGGGATATCCTCATGCAATTGTTTAGTTACTTCATCCATAACTAAGGCAAAGAGATACGGACTTAGTGCAGAACCTTGATGCAAACCTATAGAAACGGGAAATTCACCAGTCTCCCCAGCAATAGTTCGAACACTAGTAATAGCACCGCCGTACATATCTTTAATCAAATCAACATATCCTTGAGAGATTCCTTTCTTTCTTAATGTCCACCAAATCAATTCTCTCGATACTCGATCGTACGCCTTCTCTAAATCAAGAAAAACTATATACAAATCTTTTCTCATCTCTCTGTACTTCTCCATTAGCTGCCGTAGTAAGAAAATAGCTTCTGTAGTAGATCTATTTGGATTAAAACCAAACTAATTTTCCGATACTGTAGTCATACATCGGAGACGTTTTTCAATTACTCTTTCGCAAAGTTTCATAGTATGACTCATAAGCTTAATTCCACGATAATTATTACAACTTTGAATATCTCATTTGTTTTTATAGAAAGGAACTACAACACTTTTTCTCCAAACTTCTGGCATTCTCCGTTCCTTTAAAATTTTATTAAAAAATTTAGTTAGCCACTGAATACCAATATCTCCTAGGTATTTCCATACTTCAATAGGTAAGCCATCTAGTCCTAAGGCCTTGCCACTTTCATTTTTCTTAAAGCATCCTCCACTTCTGACATCTTAATACGTCTGAAATATTGATATTTATCAAATATTATGGACTCTTGGGTACCTTCTAAAGATAAATCCTTGACGGAATCTCCATTAAGTAACTTCTGAAAATAGCTATACCACCTCCCTTTAATATCAAGATCCTTAGTTAAAACCCTTTGATCTTCACCTTTAATGCACCGAACATGATCTAAATCTCTAGTTTTTCTTTCTCTTAATTTAGCAAGTTTAAATATGTCCTTTTCACCCTCTCGGGTTCCTAATTTATTATATAAATCTTCAAATGCCTTTCATTTAACTTCGCTAACTATTTTCTTACCTCTCTTTTTAGCGATTTTATAGGCTTCTAGGGTTTGATCATTTTTGTTAGTTTGCCAAACTTTAAAGTATTCCTTTTTTTACTCTAATGGTATTTTAAATTTCCTCACTCCACCACCAAGTCTCTTTGTCTAAATTCTTTTTACCTTTAGATTCGCCTAAGAGCTGTTTTGCAACCCTCGTTATACAATTTGTAACATTATTCCACATTACATTAGTTTCTTGTTCTAAATTCTAAATATTTTCCTTTAATAGATGATTTTTAAATATTTATAAACTTTTATCTTTTAAATTCCACCATTTAATCTTGGAATAATTATTTATAACGATCTTTCTTTTGAATTTAGGGATAGTGACATCCATTACTAACAACCTATGTTGAGGGGCTAGACTCTCATCAGGAATAACTTTGCAATCCTTACATAAAACTCTATCGACCTTCCTAATGAGAAAATAGTCAATTTGACTTATATGTGTTCCACTCTTGTATGTTATTAAGTGTTCGTCCCTCTTCTTAAAGAAGGTATTAGTAATTGCTAGATCATAGGCCACAGCAAAATCAAGAATAGTGTTACCCATATCATTTCTATTGCCAAAATCAAGCCCTCCATGAATCCTCTCATAGCCTCTATTATCTATACCCACATGATCATTAAGATCCCCTCCAATAAAGATTATCTCTTCACTAGGGATATTTTGGATCAAACTATCAATAGTCTCCTAAAATTACTTTTTAATGCTATCTTCTAATCCTACTTGAGGTGCATATGCACTAATTATATTCAAAATATCCTCACCTAAGATAAGTTTAATTAACATTAGTCTATCCCCCAATCTATTTACTTCCACAACTCCGTCTTTTAAGTTTTTATCTATTATTATAGCAACACCATTTCTAGAGTTATTATTACCCGTATACCAAATTTTATATCCATCAATGTCTTTAGCTTTATGTCCTTTCCACCTAGTTTCTTGTAGGCAAGCTATGTTAACCCTCCTGTCCTTCATTAACTTAACTAATTCTAAACCATTACCCGTTAAAGTTCCTATATTCCAAGTAGCTAGACGGATCCTATATTTTTGGACTTGCTTCTTTACCCGCGTGCGTCCAACCCCACACGAGAACCCTGGCCTATTTGACACCGCAATCGGGCGCCATTGTGGCGCGTCGCTTACGGGGAACGCCCTAGCTAGCCCTTGCTCACTTGTCATTCCATCCAGGTTCCGATGTAACGAGTCGCTTACGGGGAACGCCCTAACTAGCCCTTGCTCACTTGTCATTCCATCCGAGTTCCGATGTAACGCGTCGCTTACGGGGAACGCCCTAGCATTAGCACATAATGTATTTGGATCAAAATTAATGTTGGAGATGTGACAAAATTTTACTGCTGGCTATCGACCTAACGCAAACCCCCCTCTTTTCTCATCCGGGCTTGGGACCGGCCATGGCAGAGTTAGGGATTTAAATATTTTATATAAAAAAATATAATTTCATCATTGCATTAATATTTTAATTATTCAACTTAATTTAAATATTTATTTATTACAAGTAGCCTAGAGGCGGATCTACCACGCTCTGATACCGTGAAAGAAAGAGAGGTAAGAGGAAGAAAGGGTTCCGATGGTAAGCTTTATTCTTATATCTTTTCCTCTCAAATGAACCACCTATTTATAGAGGACTACCATCGGCCATCTCCGCCCCATGAGAATCGTCTCCTATGAAATCGCAGAGATATCCTCTCTCCACCGGTTGAGATAACCTTTGACCAATTCAAACTCGTTTGAACTCCCTCCTCCGAAAATATTTGAGATTTATTCGACCATATACTAACAAACCCGGCCCATGAAGCCGGCTAACTTATAAACATGATGTCCTCTCGTCAAATCACTGTAATTTATTTTACACATATGATACTTAATCTGCAACTTCAACTCACTTTGGAGACTTTTAGTATGGGAACCTGTTAGTCCTACGTGGACAAAGAATATGAGCACATTGTCTGCAGCAGCTATAACAGGTGACAGCAGCATAACTTTACACGTCAACGGCCTTAGATACGCACGTTCAAAACCAGTAGTTGGCCTGGAGGTAAGAATAAAGGAGACGATACGTAAAGGCCCAACGGATGTTTACGTATCAGTCCGGCTTGGCAAGCCCATGTGTTACGTCGGAAGAGTGGCCCAAGTCGAGAGTCAGCCCAGAAGGCCCACCAGACCAACCCGCTCCACTGATAACCTTAGAAACATTGTTTAAAAAGCCGATACTTAGTGTACACACCTGGGCTTATTACACACCCCAAGATGTGTATTAGATTTGTTGTTTTTATTTTTTATTTCAAAATATTTGTGATATGGGTTTAAGTCACGTTGACTCGCGATGCAAGTCATATTTTCGTTATACGACTCAAAAAATTAAAATTAAAAAGTGCCGATTTAAAAGGTGGGCCCAACACTACTTATTTTAATCGAATTTTTTTAGAGTTTTTTGGCGGTCCGACGAAAATATAACTTGCATCGTAAATTAGAGTGACTTGAGTCTCGTGTCATAAAAATTTTTTAAAAATAAAAAATTAAATCTAATGCGCACCCGAGAGTTATTACTAACTATTTTCTTCGAATTTAAAAATTGAAATGTTCGACCCAGGCTCATCACCGCCCTTATTTCTGCACTATGATACCGTCGCTCGACTGCATTTGTTAAGAGGAGACTAGAGAGCGGTGAACGAGCAGGTCCTTACAGATCACAGCACGAACTCAAACGCCATCAAGTACAGTACATGGCTCGAGATGCATGTTGATAATGTGAGAACAAATGAGATATGTAACCAACCGTACAATGTCGTTCAGTTGTTTGCACTGAAGAGTGATCGAAGAATGAAGATGATCCTTTCTATTATTCAAAATCACACTACTAAGACTGCAAGGAACCCATTCAAAAATATATAAGAAACAGTGAATCTGTTTCTTCACTAGGTTTTTTTTCATGTATTCTCTTATTAAAAGTGAATTTGTGTGAAAATTCATTCCACATTAGTATTTGTATATATGTCCTCTCTGTGTGAACTTAACATCACATATGCCTCTTAGTAAACTTTCATCGTAATATTCATAAAATATTTTAGCTGCTTCTTCGTCGCTCCTTAGATTTTTACTGTCATTTAAGAGTGATGATACGGGGTATACTTGATATTTAATTCACTTATTAAGGGTGGTATCATAGTTTAAAAAGGTCACGAGACACGTGAGATCCTTTACGTGAGTCTTGTAAGGTGTGAGCTTTGGTGCACGATAAGTCGCAAGTACTCTCCATAGTGTAAAAAGATAATCTTAAAAATTGTTTAAAAATATTAATTTTATTTGATAACACTATCTCAACTCATCGATAGATCCAATCTATCTTAACTAAACACTACTGAATCATATTTCAATGGCAATAAAATATGGTCCATTTTGATAATATCTCACTCCATCGTATTCTCAATTGATTTATTAAATGTGTTGAGACAACGAATGTTTCGAGACGTAACACCTCAATTATATATATATATATATATATATATATATATATATATATATATATATATATATATATATATATATATATGTATGTATAGTTATGTGACTTAGTGGTCTAAGACAGGGTTTACCGTCCCGGCCGGATCGATCGTCTCGATCACGGCCTGGGATGGAACGGTACGGGTTGATACTGTTACGTAACGAGATACAAAAACTATATTATATATATTTGTTATAATATAATGTAACTCAATTGATCTCTTATCTCAGTTGGCTAAGTGATATGCATTTTAAATCGTTATCTACGGTTCGAATCCCGTCCCCTATAATGTTTTGAAATGATTTTTTAAAATAAATATATAAAAAATAAATAAAAATAATTCAATATAAAAAATTAAAATAATATATATAATGTCTCGGTTGCGTCCCACAGACCGAGACGGTGGGACGGGACGGGCGGTTCGACCCGTCTTGGAAGAGTTTGGAAAACCCTGATCTCAGACTACAGGGAAGGTGAATATGCAGATGGAAAGAAGAGAATCCGGATTCAAAACTAGTGCTATGTAATTTTTTATAAATCGGAAGCAAGTGATCTAGTTAACTAATAGTCCGTCGGACGTGAATAATATGAGAGTGAACAATTTTACTCTGCATGTTAGGGAGCGAAATCGAACTCACGACTTCTCTATCGTGGGAGAGGGTGGTGAATCACTGAGAAACGTCTCGAGTTCTAACACCATAATAAACAAAAGACATAAGTCTCAAGTGAAAAAATTGAGATGTATATCTCAAGATATTTTTTTACTATGTTATCTCGAGACCGAGGTCTTAGTGTATTGAGACATGCTTTTAAAATAATAGATGATACATACGTGTGTATATATACATATATATATATATATATATATATATATATATATAACGGTTGAAATAGAGAGCAAACCAAGTGCAAAATGCGTGGTCAAGGTAAGTGAACAATGTGGGTATTTTTAGTTAAGATTTAATTCACAATACACCATACTTTTCATGTATAATGTTGTTGGGTAATAATACTCGGTGCACGTTTCGGTAATTGCACATTTCAAGCGTTAAGTCAATTTTTTATTTTATTATTTTTTAAATATATGTCAACCTCCGAGTTCACTCAAGATACTCGTCCATACAAGGCCGACCAAGATGAAATGATTCAAAAAAATCAAATAAAAATAAAGATCAGTAATTCAATTTTTTGAATTTTGATTACTATTATCTATTTTTTTTAAATTAAATCATCTGATCAAAGTCGTGTTGTACTAATACATAGTCACGATGAGCCCAAAGGTCATCATATATAATTTTTTAAAAAACAATTAATATCTGAATTTTCATAAAAGAATATCTGATCAATTTCCCTTTCATGCCTTTTGCAAACGGAGGAGGAAAGTCTGTGTACCCATTGTATGGTTTCGAGAAATTCGGGAGGGATGATGTTGAGACGCAAGTACCTTTCGTTGATGAGGACATGATCCAGTTACTTCAAATCAAGGAATTGAATTATCTCATTTTAATTTAAAAAAATGGAGTTGTCTAGATTTTCACGAAATATGTCAGCATCTTGTCCAAGAAATGCATTCCTTTCTTGTCGAGCAAGGCCAATGTTAAGGATGCTCCTATTAAATTTTTTCTTTCCTCAAATAATCTTCTTAAAATACTAACATCACGAGTACCCTCTTGTTGCTCAAGAGTGGGTTAGGGTGCAGCATCTTGGATATTTGCTAACATCTTATTTCTCTCTCTCTCTCTCTCTCTCTCTCTCTCTCTCTCTCTCTCTCTCTCTCTCTCTCTCTCTCTCTCTCTCTCTCTATATATATATATATATATATATATATTCAGAATGTCACCACTATAAATATTTTAAAATAAATAAAAATCAGCTAGTGCTCTTTTTCCAAGATTAAAAATTTCCTGGATACATCCACTCTCCACCTGCGTCTTGACCTCCGATCACTCGGTATGGTGGTGGCTAGTGTCCCGCGGGGCCTATCTACAGAGGTGTGTATGCCGTCCTTCTGGGCGCCCAACTCTACTTCTGATGCTTTTCGTACCGCCACTACTGCTGTTGTGCTGCTATTGCTGCTCCTGCGTCGAGAGACGAAGAAGGAAGAATGTTGACATCAAAGGAGCAAATGGGAGGTTGTTGGATGTGGTCGTCTTTTCCTCGAGGTTATTGTTTGGTGGGTTGGCTTTGCTTTGTCCATCTCTGCTTTCGAATATCTGAATGGGAAATTTCACATTGTGGTGCAACAGGTGTTGATACTCCGTCTCTTGTAAATTGCCCCTGCGTTGACAAGTAACATAAAAGATGGTTAAGTTATGTAATTGGCCCCTGCATTGTCGATTATTTATGTTATAATCTTTGAATTGAGGAGCTTGTCTGTTTGCTAGTTCTGAAATTTGTCTCCCCCTGCAGTAATCGTACACTTTGTGCATTCCCACAGTATGTGAAGCGTTACTCTTGTAGTATAAAAAGATGGGAAGACGTGTGCTTTAAGTGGAGAGGAGTTTTGGCTAATGCTCCGCAGGATTGAATTCTCTTGTGGAGAGGGGGAAAATCAACCATCCAAGAGCACTTCCCAACTAGGTGACAGCCTCATTTTAGGTCAACTTACTTCAAGCTTAAAAACTCACTCGGCGCAGCACTTCCTAGGCGGCCCTCAGGTCCGGAAGTCCGAGTGACAGAATGATCGAGAGATCTCCTGTGGGGACTCGATGTGGCCTAACCGAGCTATACACTCATCGCTCGGGACAACATCCCGAACGATCGTCTCTGGCTCGGGCCAACTGTCGGAAGCTCATCCTGACGTCCGTTACGCATCCAGAAGGAGCAAGGAACCCCAAAGGATAGGGGAGGGCAAAAGTCCTCACGTCATAAAGGAGCCCACTACATGGACGTAACCCCCCCGAAGCCCCCTCAGCTCCCTGGACTATTACGTTAAACGGATTGCTATATAAACCTCTGGGAAACTCTCCGAGAAGGTAAGGCAATGATTCTAAGAGAAAATCACCACACTTTTTGGTGGAGAATAATCTCGCGCCCTCTTTCTCCTACCCTCTCTCTTCGCCTTTGCGCTCTATCGCACTTGCTGACTTAAGCATCGGAGGGTTTATCCCAGGGATCCCCCCTAGGCACCTCTGATCCATTTCCTGCCTTGCAGATTCATACAGACGTGGTGACTGTGCTCAAAAGATTCTTCCTGGATCTCACGGCTCAGGATTAGCGCGAGATTACGCCTCTTCATCTGGCGCCGTCTGTGGGAAACGAACAAAGAGCCATCATGGTGCGAAGAAACTCTGGTAGGAAGGTCACCGGCGGCAGAGGAAAGACCGTAGCAGCGGACGGAGAACCGGCGCTCTCCCACCCCGCGGAGACCACCCCGTCGACGACAACAACCCAACTGACGAGCTGCCTCCCCCACCCGCGGAGGCGCAACCCCCCAACGGGAGTCCTGACGCTCTCCAAACCCTCAACGCTAAACTGGATATCCTCATAGAGCTAATGAGGACCCAGACGGCCAGGGAAGAGAAGTCACGACTCCCACGGGAAAGCCCTCCCCGTGGAGAAGCTTCCCAACACACGGCTGGAGGTTGTTTCACCCTCCGGGGGTGACGGCTTATACGCAACATATCAGGGGGACCTTCGCACGCCCCCCCTCTAGAGCAAGAAGCCTCCTCCACCCCGAGGAGAGAAAAAGTCAGGACACGCCAGTAGTTCCCGGATACTGATCCCCCCGAGGGACGACGCAGCAGCCCGCAAGGACGCCCCCACAGCCCCTCGATCCAGCGGCAACCGGAGTTATCCCTCCAACTGCGATATTTCGAGCGGCGATTTGCGGAGCAAGTGCGTGCCTTGCAGAAGACCTCTACCAAGGATGATGAGGAGCAATCCCCATTCTCCGACCACATCCTGAAGGCCGAGATCTCCCCCAGCATCCTGCTGCCTACCTTCAAGTCGTACGATGGCCAGGGGGACCCGGCCGACCACTACGACAGCTTCGACACCCTGATAACTTTGCACGGGGCCTCCGACGCTGTCAAATGCCGAGCGTTCGTGACCACCTTGGTCCAAGGCGCTCAAGCCTGGTGCTGAGCACTCGCCCCCGGCATCATTCACGACTTCAGACAATTCAGACGAGTATTCAAGGAGAGCTTCGCCGGCAACGGCCCTCCAAGGTCAGTAGCCGGGCTGCTGGCACTAAAACAGGCATAGGGGGAGAAACTCCGGACCTACGTCAACCGATTTAAATCGGAAGCCCTGCGTATCCCCCGCCTAGATGTCGCCTCTGCCATCACCGCACTGACCGGAGGCACCCGCGATGAGAACCTTCAGCAAGAACTGGTCCTCCATCCCCCCAACTCCCTCGTCGATCTAGTGACCCTAGCCCTGCGCCACGCAGAGTGCGAGGAAGTCCTCAGCGCCTGCCGCGGCCCAACGGGCTCGGGTCGGGAGGGGGATAAGAAGTGACCATCCGAGTAAGGCTCGGGCCAAGGAAAGCGGTGAAAGCAAGACGGGGACCGAAGGGAGGCCCCTCGGAAATACGAGCGGTACACTCCTCTATCCGCTCCCGTCTACGAGATATATGAAGATATCAAAGGCTCGAGCATTCTCCGCCAACCCGAGCCTATGAAGGCCAAGCGTCGCAACCGACGCAAACATTGCCAGTTCCACAACGACCACGGGCACCATACCGAGGATTGTCACCAACTCAAAGATGAGATCGAGCGTCTCGTCCACCAAGGAGACTTATCTCAGTACGTGTCTGAGCGCTAGAAGGAATACCATGGCATTCTGGAGGAGATTGACAATCAACCTCGCGGGGTCCACATCAACGTCATTTCTGACGGTGCGGCATCAGGAGGAGACAGTAGCCAAGGAAGGAAGCGTCACGCTGAACGGGCAAGTAGTGCCTCCGAGCCCCCTAAAGCCCCACCAGCAACCGAGCCATAGGCCTTGGTATTCTCCGACCAAGACCTGGAAGGGCTATCTACCCCGCACAATGACGCACTTTTAATATTGGCTACTATAAACCATTGTAACGTATACAGGATACTGGTCGACAATGGTAGTGCCCCTGATGTACTCTCGTACGAATGCTTCCTCAAAATGGGTGAAAATCCGTCCAACCTCCGCCCTGTTCGAACCCCCCTTTGTGGGTTCAACGGCCAGGCAACCTATCCCAAGGGAACCCTGAGCCTGCCGGTCACCATCGGCACCCCTCCCAAAACCGTTACCGTTATGGTTGACTTCGTTGTGATCAAGGGGATCTCGGCCTATAATGCCATCTTCGGACGAGGTATCCTCAGCTAGACAAAGGCAGTGCCCTCCACCTATCACCAAAAAATGAAGTTTCCCACTAAACACGGTATCGGAGAGGCCCGAGGTAACCAGGCAATAGCTCGGAGGTGCTACATAATCTAGGTCGAAGCCATAAGGCCAGATGGAAGAAAGAAAAAGGGCGAGGGAGTCGAGGATGAACCAACAACATCCGAGCCTGGTGGCGAATTGTTGACAATCTTCCTCAGAGACGACCTGGCCCTAGGAGTAAAAATTGGAGCTGATTTATCACCCGATGAACAAAGGAAGTATAAAGATTTTCTTTCGGAGTATATTCAAGTCTTCGCATGGTCCGATGAGCATCTTCCCGGGATCCCTGGGGAGATGGTGGTACACAAGCTCAATCTTGACCCGTTGGTAAAACCCGTCCAACAACGCAGAAGAAAGCATGCCCCAGAGAAGCAGTCGATCATCAAAGAGCAAATCCTTAAGGGGAAGAAAATCGACCTATTTCGACCGATGCTTTACCCGACATGGCTCGCCAATGTCGTCTTAGTGCCTAAAGCTTCGGGCAAATGGTGAATGTGCGTGGACTTCACCGACCTCAACAAGGTCACTCCGAAAGACTGCTACCCACTGCCGAGCATCGACCAGCTAGTCGACTCGACCACCGGTAATGAGTTGCTCAGCTTCTTGGATGCATACTCCGGCTACCATTAGATCCGAATGGATCTTGAAGACATCGAGAAGACAGCCTTCATCACCGACTTCGGCATGTACTTCTACACCCGGATGCCTTTCGGGTTAAAGAACGCCGGGGCAACATATCAAAGGTTGATCAACCACATTTTTGAAGGACAAATCGATCGGAACGTCGAAGCCTACATCGACGACATGCTCGTCAAGACACCCAAGGCCGAGGACCACTTCACCGACCTGGCAGAAACCTTCGACACTCTCTTGAGGTACAACATGAAGCTAAACCCAGCTAAATGTGCCTTTGGAGTTCGATCCGGAAAGTTCCTGGGCTTTCTAGTCACTAAGCGTGGGATCGAGGCCAACCCCAACAAAGTCCAAGCTATTCTGAATATGCAGCCACCCGCTTGCGTCAAGGACGTCCAACACTTGACTGGGTGGATCGCTGCGCTCCACCGTTTCTTATCCCTGTTGGAACCCTGGTTTCGATGATGACAATCTATGAGTCATGTGAGACTGGATTGCATAAATATGTTTGCATTTGATTATTGCATATAGGATGTATGTCTGTGCATAGTTGAGTCATTCAGCATACAAGGTCTGTGTACCTTGCGTTTGTCGCATACAAAGTCCATGCATATGTTGATAAAGTCAGTGCAGTGTTACCTCAAGCATAAAAGACGTCAGTGCATAGTCGTTTGTGCATTCAAGGTCGGTGCACACTTAAAGACTACATGCATTGAAGGTTGGTGCATGTTTAGTCTCTCGCATATAGAAGGTCGGTGCACCTTTTAGTTAGGTCTGTGCATACCACGTTATTTGGCAGAAAACGTCTGCATATGTCTTAGTCGTTTGCATTCATAATCGGTGCATGTTTTCTGTCTGTTACACTAAGTCTGTGCATGTTTGCACATAACACCATGAAGTCTGTGCATATTCCTGCACTATCTCGCACAAAGTATGTGCAGGCTTTGGTCCTATGCACGTTTTTGTCTAAGACACATATAAGTTTTGCCTCGATGCATATCACTGTTCCTATGCATATAAATGTCTGAGCATCTTTTGTCTAAGGCACATACCATAGTCGGTGCATGTTCTACGTCTTTCATATGAGAGTCTGTGCATATCATGCATTGCATATAGTCAAGGTTTGTGCAGGTCTTCGTACATGCTAACTTAGAGTCTGTGCATATCATGCATTGCATATAGTCATGCATTGCATAAAGTCAAGGTCTGTGCAGGTCTTCGCACATGCTAACTGAGGTCTGTGCACAAGTGTCTCTTACACAACTACGTCAGTGCATACTTCCACATTGATTGATGAAGGTCAGTGCGATTGTTGTTCCTTACACATGTAACGTATGTGCATGATACGTTTATAACACTTCAGGTCTGTGCATCCATGGCACCTTGCACATACAAAGTCTGTACACACTCTTCCTATACCTTAGCAAGTCTGTGCATATTGAAAATGATTGACTACGATGTGTCTAAAAAAAATGCTTCTGCTTTAACCAACAGGACTGTGAAGAAGCACGTGATCCAAGAGCATTCTGATCAAAGGAGACTTCGCCACGTGGAGTGTAGAGAAGCTAAGATCGTGACACATGGACAGTTGAATTCCAGATCTGATCGAACCTTCTGGGCGGGAAAATTATTTTCCATGCGCCCCTCTCACGCGGGACATATACGATAATAGAAGACACAGCCGTGCGTTCTTTGATGACGATGGAATTGTGAAGATAGAATTCTGAAGAGAAAATCAGTGAGTGAGAATGAGAGAAGTAAGAATAGTGAATAGAGAGTCAGTCAGAGCTAAGGAGAAAAGTGCAGCAGAAGAATCAGTTATCGTAGCCTCTGGATCAGATCCAAGCTGCGAGTGCTCCATAGTGAGCTATATCTTGAGGTGTTATTGTTCAGCTTTTTGTTGCTGTTTTGATTGGTAGTTTTTATTTTCCATCCTTTCTTTCAAGCTGTGTGTCAGCAGAGGTTAAGCTGTAATCCTCAGTGGGCAGAGGTGGATTCCTATGGATAGGTTAAGCTGTAATCCTCAGCGGTTGCAGAGGAGAATTCCTCTGGACAGCAAGCTGTGAAGCTCAGCGGGTTGTAGGGATCCGTCCTCGAAGCTATGGATCAGCAATTGTTCAAGCTGTGTGTCAGCATGAATCCTTACTCGGTTGAGTAAGGGGTGGATGTAGGTCTGGAGGACCGAACCACCTAAAAGCCTCTTGTGTACTGTGGTTTGTTTTCGAAGATTTAATCGCTAGATGAATGTTAGGCGTGCTTACAGCTGAGCTTCTGATTGATCTTAATTCCATATTAGTCTAGATCTTTTAGGATAATGGTGAGGACACCAGAGCACGAGTACGGCCTGACTCAGCGAGCCGTCGATACCGGACCCGCAGCACAACTCGGTCGACATCGACATCGTTGTGGCTGGGCGACAGTATGGAGTCCCTACCTGAGTGTTGATACTTTCCTATGTTTATTGTGAGTGTATTACCATGTATTTACTTATTGTGAGTGTATTAGTGTGTATTTTATATTTTAGCTTCTAGTTGGGTCAAGATTGTAATGTGGGCTACACTTCATGTAAGGGGTCCAAATTCTAAATTGGGCCTCAAGACCATTAGGAGCCCAATTGGACTTCTACACATGTGGGCCTAAAAGGCTGGCCCGAGGCCCAAGATGGGCTTCTAGAAGACTTGGACTATTAGACCAAGGAGACAAAGGTGGAGGATGCCCCCTCCTTGTCCCCCATGCTTGTCTCCCACCCACCCTTGACCAATGTTAGTGGGTGTCCTTTGATGTTAGTGGATGTCCTTTGGTGTTAGTGGAGGTCCTTGGATCTAGATCTAGGGTTTTACAATTTATAGTCTCTTGTTGTATTTTGTGTGGAACTAATGAAAAATTCAAGAGAATTATGCTTGGTGTGCACCCCCCTCTTTCTTCTAGTGTTCTTGGTGTTCTTCATCTCCTTCCCCCTCGCTTCTCCAGATCTAGATCTAAATCTCTTCTATCTCTCAAATCTCTTCCCCTTCTCTTCTCCCTCTACCTATTGTGAATGTCCACTGCCGTCGTCGCCACCGTTCGTGCCGCCATCAAGCTGCCACCACCACTTCTCCGCGTTGCTGTCCTGGATTCCGACCTGTAAATCTGAAGCTTGAAGAGGAGGCCATAACTCCAGATCCGACCGTTGGATCGAGCTGATATTTTGAGGGTTGGTTTCCCCATGTCTCCTACATCCCCAGTTTAAATTTTACGCCGATCAGAGTTCGTTTTCCCCCTGTCCCAGTCAATAGTTCGTTCCCCTCACAGTCTGCCTGTGAGCAGGCCAGCGAGATAGTCTGTGGTAAGTGATTTTTCCAACCCCCCCAAACGTGATCAGAATCCTACAAAAAAACTATGTGTGTCACCGTGTCCCTCCCCTATACCCACATAAAAATATAAGGTCCTACTTCCTTCCTTTGATCCACAGTCAAAGCCCATAAACAGGCTGGTTCTAGTCTGCCCTGTGGATTTTGAGTTTCGGGACAGAACCATCACCCAGTTTGCAGAGCTATTCATTTCCATTCAGACTGTTGGATGGTTCTGAAACTCTAGTATGTTTAAGTTCTTTGAGTGCTCTTCGCAACGGCGCTAACCTCGTCTCGATCTGACATCATGGTTGGGCGTACCGGCTGATCTCGTCGGAGCACGCAGATCCGACCAGAAGCGGAGCTGCGGGACAGCATTGGGGATTAATTCCCAATAAATTCCCCAACTCACCACCGGTGACCACCGCTCCCGGGGATCGACCCGGGGCACTCCAGGGGCTCTCCCTCCGGTCGCCGTTGCCAGAAGATGCTCGAAAGCCGCTGTCCCAATAGTCGGGCCCACTTGGAGCCTTGTGGGCCCCACATTGAGCGCCACCACCGTGCTACCCGCCACCGCCCGGAACCGCACATTGCTGCCCGCCAACCCCTGAACGACGCTCCCGGATAGCTGGTTGAGGCCTTTTACCTCCCTGCGTGGAGTGGGCCGTAGTTTATTTTTACTACTGTAATTAAATATTAGTTTGTACCGGGAGTGACGGTTCACGGCCGGGACGTCGTCGCCACGCCGTGAGCGTGGAGGTACACCCATCACTCTTATTGTCTTTCTGCTTATTTAGTATGCACTTTACTGCCGCTGCATGTGAGTAGTTATCTTTCCTAGCTAGTTTAATTTTAATCACCCCTGTGAGTTGTGAGAGCGAAACCCGTCCCGTGACTCATTCCGAGCACGAGAGTGAGCCGACTACCCAAAGTCGCAAAGCCGGTTTCCCAACCGTGCACGATCATCGCGTTTCCCTTGATGCGGACGACTATGAGTAGCGCTTCTTGTTTGGGGCAAGTTCGTCTCTTCTGGAGCTCGTTGGTGCAGCGTCGTAGTGTGTTGCTGGTCGCGTCATCTGTCTAGTCGAGTCTCGTAGTTGTCCCGCATCAAATTGGTATCAGAGCCAGCTTGAGTCTCGGGTAGTATTGTCCAAGGTCTTGCATTGCATCCCAATATTCGATATATAAAAAGATGTTGCCCGACCATTAGGTTACGCCAATCGGGGAGGCGATTCACTCGCGTGAGAGGATCTTCAGATCCCCGGACTCCGCCAGGTACCGGATATCGGTTTAAGTCAAGGGTCCTCAACTTGCATCGGTCCATCCATATAGGTCTAGTGAGTCACCCTTAGTTCTCTTTAGGCCTCATTGCATGCCCACCCGTGGAGGTGCCCAATACCATCGCCCTGACACTATGGGTGAACACCGAGGTGCCAACCCGGGAGGCCGTTCCCTAGAGGACATGATAGCCCTACTCATGGAGCGCATGGATAGGTCCGAGCAAACTCTTAGGGAGCATACCGAGCGTATGGAGAGCCGATTCAAAGCCATGGAGGACCGCGCAGAGGCTTCTGACCGATCTGTCCAAGGTCTGGTTGGAAGGTTAGAGAGTGTGGAGAGAACCCCTCGCCGAGACCTACCCGGCATTCTCCCAGTCCCTCAGGCACATGCTGCCCAGCCCGTGGCTGCTGCCCAGGCCGCGCTTGCTGCCCAGCTCGCACCACCTCGGGCTGAGGAGCAACGGCAACGTGCCCCCCATTTTGAGGACTACGAGTCTGACAACGATTATGAGGGAAATGGCCGGCGCCGACATGGTCACCGACCACACAGGGATGATGAGGACGAACGGATCCTCAGGACCGTCCGTGCAGACCCTCCCTCGTTTGATGGGTCCAAACCTTTGGAACCCAAGATCTATCTTGATTGGGAGGCCAGCATGGACCGGTACTTTAATTTGAGTGGTTCGAGATGACGGACCACCGGAGGATCAGGTATGCCAAGATGAAGTTGTTAGGGCAAGCACAGACTTACTGGAGCAATGTAGAGAGTTTACTCTTTCAGCGTCATGAGCCTTAGGTAGGTTCTTGGGATGAGATGAAGGACAAGCTTAGGCGTAAGTACCTTCCTGCAACGTACCGTTAGTGACTTATTGATAGGTGGCAGAGTCTCACCCAAGGGGACTGATCCGTGTCAGACTACATCACGGAGTTTGATGAGTACTTTTTGCGATGTGGCGTTACGGAGGAGAGCACTATGCCTGTATCAGGCTTCCGTCGTGGTTTGCGGCCGCACTACCAATATGAATTATTTCGCCGCAATGTTACCACCTTGGAAGACGCATACCAGGTTGCTCTAGAGTTGGAGCAGTTCGAGGCAGAGTTTGCTCCCGTCCAGCGCCCGGGGTTCACTTATGAGCGTGGGACCGACCCTCGTACCACGCCTACCTCCTATAGCCGCTTTCCGGTGGCCCGTCCCCCGGAACCCCCTCGGTAGGACCCCACTGCTCCTAGGCTCCGCACTTTCCCTCCGAGGGACCCTCCCCCTCGCCCGCAGGCACCCATCCCTGCCACTCGGCCTTATCAGCCTACCGTACCAGCTCGGCCTCTTCTTCCTACACCCCCAGTCCATCGAGAGGACAAGGGTAAGGGTCCAATGATTGGTGGAACATCTCAGGGCAATGGGACACGAGACCGTTGCTACACTTGTGGTGGAGTTGGCCACTTTGCCAGCAAGTGTCCCACTCGGGGAGCACTTGTTATCGCCGACACACCGGTCCGTGACCCCACGCCTAAGTTGGTGCCAGTCAGCTACGAGCCGGACCAAGAATTGGCCGAGGAATTCTTTGACGAGTTATTGGAGGGCGAGCAGGTTGACGTCCCTGGTACCACATATCAGGATGACGTACATTTGGGAGTAGTCAGGTGCATCCTTACCCAGCCTCAGGTGAGCGACGATTGGCGTCGCACCACCATATTCCACACATTTTGTAGGCTGGAAGGGAAAGCTTGCAAGGTGATTATAGATAGCGGGAGTTGCATCAACGCTATCTCCACAAGCACCATCAAGCGCCTTGGTTTGACGCCCGTGGATCACCCTGCACCTTACAGAGTTTCTTCGGTGGATTCCACTTCCATCCCGGTCAGATTGCGGTGTCTGGTGCCGCTGCAGTTCCAGGCATACCATGATGCGATCTGGTGTGATGTACTACCTATGGAGGTGGGTAGTATCATACTTGGTAGGCCTTGGCTCTTTGACCGAGATGCCACCCTCCATGGCAGGTCGAACACATGCACCTTCGACCATGATGGCCACAGGATTACCCTCCACCCCGTCCAGCCGAAGGACCCATCTGTCCGAGGACCAGCTGGACCCAGTACTGTGACCTCTCCTAGTCAGGGGAAAGTCGGTCCACCCACTTTGTCCTCGGCACGGGCTACCACCTCTTCGACTGCTCCTAGCATAGTGGATCCTCCACCCAGGAGGTTGATGATGATCAGTCCGAGAGAGATGGAGCAGGAGGTGACCGGGGGTAACCCCATTCTAGCTGTCGTCGTCAGGGGCGTTGAGGATGTTGCCCCTAGGTCTGAGGATGAGCATCCCCCGGAGACAGCTGCAATATTGCGGGAATTCACCGATGTATTTCCCGAACACCTCCCGGGAGGCCTTCCACCTATGAGGGATATCCAGCATGAGATCGACCTCGTCCCGGGCTCATCCTTGCCCAACCTTCCCCACTATAGGATGAGTCCCACGGACCATGCCGAGCTACAGCGGCAGGTCGAGGAGTTGATGAGTCGGGGATCTCTTCGGGACAGTAAGAGCCCTTGTGCTGTTCCTGCACTATTGGCCCTGAAGAAGGATGGCACATGGAGGATGTGCGTTGATAGCCGTGCAATCAACAAGATCACGGTGAAGTACTATTTTCCCATTCCCCGATTGGATGATTTGCTTGATATGATGTCGGGAGCCACTATCTTTTCAAAGATAGATCTTCGTAGTGGCTATCACCAGGTGCGGATCATGCCTGTGGATGAGTGGAAGACGGCATTCAAGACCAAGGGTGGTCTTTATGAGTGGTTGGTTATGCCCTTTGGGCTTTCCAACGCCCCTAGTACCTTCATGCGGTTGATGACCCAGGTCTTACGCCCTATGACAGGGGTCTTCTTGGTCGTCTACTTTGATGACATCCTTATCTACAGCCGCACTAAGGAAGATCATCTAGACCATCTTAGACAAGTCTGCATTGTGTTGAGGCGAGAAAGTTTATTCGCCAACCCAAAGAAATGTGCTTTCATGTCTGATCATATCACTTTTCTCGGGTTCATTATGTCAAGAGATGGAGTCTCCGCTGACCCGGAGAAGATTAGGGCCATCAGAGAGTGGCCCGAGCCCCGCACCCTCCACGATGTCCGGAACTTCCATGGCTTAGCGACGTTCTATCGTCGCTTCATTCGTGGCTTCAGTTCTATCACTGCCCCGATCACTGATTGCATAAAGAAGGGGGCATTCATATGGACTAAGGTTGCAGCCACGGCCTTTCAGGACATTAAGAAGCACATGACCCAGGCGCCTGTCCTTGTTTTACCTGATTTTTCTAAGGTGTTCGAGGTCACATGTGATGCTTCTGGTGTGGGTATTGGTGGCGTATTGAGTCAGGAGTCTCACCCCATTGCATTCTTTAGCGAGAAGCTTAATGATGCCAAACTGTGATATTCCACATACGACAAAGAATTCTACGCAGTTGTCCAGGCATTGAGGTATTGGAGGCACTATTTGTTGCACCAGGAGTTTATCCTCTTCTCTGACCATGAGGCCTTACGATTCCTCCATACCCAAAAGAAGCTGAATGCTCGCCATAGTCGTTGGGTGAAGTATCTCCAGAAGTACACCTTTGTGCTCAAGCACAAAGCAGGGGCGGAGAATAAGGTCGCCGATGCACTGAGTCGTCGGGTGATGATGTTGACCACCATGAGTGTGGAGGTGGTAGGGCTAGAGAGGCTGAAGGACGCTTATGTTGATTGTCCAGACTTTGGTCCGATCTATGCCGTCCTTCAGGATGGTCCCTCGCGCGATTATAGCGAGTTTGTGTTACAGGAGGGTCACCTATTCCGGGGTGACAAGTTGTGCATCCCACGGACTTCTGTTCGTGACTTTCTTATGTGGGAGATGCATGCGAGAGGTCTTGCTGGCCACTTTGGTCGGAACAAGACCATAGAGGCGGTTGAGCATCGATTCTATTGGCCTAGCCTAAAGAGGGATGTTGCTCGTATTGTGGCCCAGTGCCGCACTTGTGCTATGGCCAAACAAAGGAAGCAAAGTACCGGCCTCTATACTCCCCTTCCCATCCCGGATAGTCCATGGCAGGACATTAGCATGGACTTTGTGTTAGGATTGCACCGCACCCTCCGAAAGCATGACTCAATCTTTGTGGTTGTCGATCGGTTCTCCAAGATGGCATTATTCATTCCATGCTCCAAGACCTCGGATGCCACTATAGTTGCCTGCCTGTTCTTCTCTCATTGTGTCTCCAGGTTTGGCCTTCCCCGTACCATAGTGTCAGATAGGGATGTACGATTCACTAGTTATTTTTGGAAAACCCTATGGCACATGATGGGCACACAATTAAAATTCTTCACTGCATATCACCCCCAGACCGATGGTCAGACTGAGGTTGTCAATAGGAGTTTGGGGGATCTTCTTAGGTGTCTTGTCTGAGATCGAGTCAGGGATTGGGATTTGGTCTTACCCTTGACCGAGTTCGCTTATAATGATTCGGTCAATAGGTCTACAGGTATGAGCACCTTCGAGATTGTCACTGGCCGTAGACCTAGGAGACCCATAGACCTAGTCCCATCTCCCATCCAGTCCCGTGTGTCTGAGTCAGCCGAGTCTTTTGCTAGCCATATTAGAAAGTTGCATGAGCATATTCGTCGTCACATTGAGTCCAGCAACGCACGATACAAAGAATTGGCTGACGCCCATAGGCACCACCGTGAGTTTCAGGAGGGCGATTCTGTCATGATCAGGGTCAGACCTGAACGGTTTCCCTCAGGAGCCGTAAAGAAGTTGCATGCTCGCGGTGCCGGTCCCTTTCGGGTAGTGAGGCGAGTAGGATCGAATGCATATGTTGTGGACTTGTCAGAGGATTACGGGATCAGCTCTACTTTCAACGTCTCGGATCTTGTCGCTTATAGGGACCCAGTGGTGATACCCAGTGAGCCCTTTGAACCGTCTCCACCCATTATGAGTGACACCACCCTAGAGTGTCCACCTCCAGCCTTGTTACCTCAGCAGCGAGAGCAGATAGAATGTATACTAAATGAGCAGGTGACGATTACTCGATGCGGAGTGTACGAGAGCTACTTGGTGCGTTGGAGGGGACGGCCCGCGTCCGATGACACCTGGATCACCCGGCAGAGCTACAGAGGATAGATCCAGATCTGCTGGATCGGTACCAGAGCGACTCGGACCCTTACTCAACGGGGTCGAGCTTCTCCCACCCGGAGAGAATTGGTGAGGACACCATAGCACGAGTACGGCCCGACTCAGCGAGCCGTCGATACCGGACCCGCAGCACAACTCAGTCGACATCGACATCGTTGTGGCTGGGCGACAATATGGAGTCCCTACCTGAGTGTTGATACTTTCCTATGTTTATTGTGAGTGTATTACCATGTATTTGCTTATTGTGAGTGTATTAGTGTGTATTTTATATTTTAGCTTCTAGTTGGGTCAAGATTGTAATGTGGGCTACACTTCATGTAAGGGGTCCAAATTCTAAATTGGGCCTCAAGACCATTAGAAGCCTAATTGGACTTCTACACATGTGGGCCTAAAAGGCTGGCCCGAGGCCCAAGATGGGCTTCTAGAAGACTTGGACTATTAGACCAAGGAGACAAAGGTGGAGGATGCCCCCTCCTTGTCCCCCATGCTTGTCTCCCACCCACCCTTGACCAATGTTAGTGGGTGCCCTTTGGTGTTAGTGGATGTCCTTTGGTGTTAGTGGATGTCCTTGGATCTAGATCTAGGGTTTTCATATTTATAGTCTCTTGTTTTATTTTATGTGGAACTAATGAAAAATTCAAGAGAATTATGCTTGGTGTGCACCCCCCTCTTTCTTCTAGTGTTCTTGGTGTTCTTCATCTCCTTCCCCCTCTCTTCTCCAGATCTAGATCTAAATCTCTCGTATCTCTCAAATCTCTTTCCCTTCTCTTCTCCCTCTACCTATTGTGAATGTCCACTGCCGCCGTCGCCGCCGTTCGTGCCGCCATCAAGCTGCCACCACCACTTCTCCGAGTTGCTGTCCTGGATTTCGGCCTACAAATATGAAGCTTGAAGAGGAGGCCATAACTCCAGATCCGACCGTTGGATCGAGCTGATATTTTGAGGGTTGGTTTCCCCATGTCTCCTACATCCTTAGTTTAAGTTTCACGCCGATCAGAGTTCGTTTTCCCCCCGTCCTAGTCAGTCGTTTGTTCCCCTCACAGTCTGCCTGTGAGTAGGCCAGCGAGATAGTTTGTGGTAGGTGATTTTTCCAACCCCCCAAACGTGATCAGAATCCTACAAAAAAACTATGTGTGTCACCGTGTCCCTCCCCTCTACCCACCATAAAAATCTCAGGTCTTACTTCCTTCCTTTGGTCCACGGTCAAAGCCCATAAACAGGCTAGTTCTAGTCTGCCCTGTGGATTCTGGGATAGAACCATCACTTAGTTTGCAGAGCTATTCATTTCCATTCAGACCGTTGGATGGTTCTGAAACTCCCGTATGTTGAAGTTCTTCGAGTGCTCTTTGCAACGGCGCTAACCTCGTCTCGATCTGACGTCATGGCTGGGCGTACCGGCTGATCTCGTCCGAGCACGCAGATCCGACCAGAAGCGGAGCTGCGGGACAGCATTGGGGATTAATTCCCAATAAATTCCCCAACTCACCACCGGCGACCACCGCTCCCGGGGATCGACCCGGGGCACTCCAGGGGCTCTCCCTCCGATCGCCGTTGCCAGAAGATGCCCGAAAGCCGCTGTCCTAGTAGTCGGGCCCACTTGGAGCCTTGTGGGCCCCACATTGAGCGCCACCACCGTGCTACCCGCCACTGCCCGGAACCGCACATTGCTGCCCGCCAACTCCTGAACGGCGCTCCCGGATAGCTGGTTGTGGCCTTTTACCTCCCTGCGTGGAGTGGGCCGTAGTTTATTTTTACTGCTGTAATTAAATATTAGTTTGTACCGGGAGTGACGGTTCACGGCCGGGACGTCGTCGCCACGCCGTGAGCGTGGAGGTACACCCATCACTCTTATTGTCTTTCTGCTTATTTAGTATGCACTTTACTGCCGCTGCATGTGAGTAGTTATCTTTCCTAGCTAGTTTAATTTTAATCACCGCTGTGAGTTGTGAGAGCGAAACCCGTCCCGTGACTCATTCCGAGCACGAGAGTGAGCCGAATACCCAAAGTCTCAAAGCTGGTTTCCCAACCATGCACGATCGTCGCGTTTCCCTTGATGGGGACGACTGTGAGTAGCGCTTCTTGTTTGGGGCAAGTTCGTCTCTTCTGGAGCTCGTTGGTGCCGCGTCGTAGTGTGTTGCTGGTCGCGTCGTCTGTCTAGTCGAGTCTCGTAGTTGTCCCGCATCAGATAAGTTTTAAATTGACCAAGTTTTTAGAGGGTGATTCATTCACCACCCCTTTGAATCTTGGTTCGCACCTTTACACCGGGCCAACAATTGGTATCAGAGCGGATGTCTGCACATAGGGTCCAACGACCTGCAGATCCGTCCTGTATTGCTTGTGGTGTAATCTGGTCTCTATTCCTTTAGTGATATTTTCTTATTTGATCTGATTTGTCTCATAGTCATGGCTGAACTTCCTCTATACACTGGTTCTGATCACTTCGGCTAGTATGTCATTTTAGGGATTATGTGATGAGCGTAAATTCTGATCTTTGGATACTCATAGCACATAGTCAGTATGAGGTTCCAGAGGATAAATCCAAATGGAGAGCCTCAGACAGACTGAACTATGTTGAGAATCAAAAGGCCCTAGACCTTACTAGAAGGGCGATAGACTTTAACTATTTTCCATTTATTAATGAGTGCAGGAGTGCAGTGCAAATTATCAACAGAATACTGGAAAGTTCATGTGGAGATGAGATACAATGCTTGATGGCCAAAGACCGCACCTGTGATCAGACAGATGATTCATCCTCACAGGTAATCTCTGAAACTGATGATATTAGTTTTGATGATTTAGTTATTCTTCATGAAAATTTGCTTGAGAGATACGAAAAATTAAAGTCAGAAAAGAAGAAATTAAGAAAAGAAAAAATCGCTGAAGTCACTTGTTTAAAAGTTTAGAATGAAAACTTAAAATCTGACATGAACAAGTCGAAATCTGAAAATGAGAGTCTTAGGAACATTCTAAGTAAAACTGAAACTTCTTGCAATGAATGTATTTTTCTAAAAGAAGTGATTGAAGATTTTTATTCTGAGATTGATATGCTGAAGAACTTGAATGCATCCTTAAAAGATGAAAATCGTTTACTGCTTGAAAAGAAGAAGTAGAAGAATCTGAAGAAACTCAGATGAATGAAAATAAAAATTTGAAAAAGTAAAATAAGAAACTCATGGTTTTAAACATTGTCATATCAGAAAAATTGTTGAGAATTGAAAGAGGAAAATGTGTTTTGGAAGAAACTGAAGTCAACAAAGAACAAGAGCTAAAACAGGAGATTGAAACATTGAAAAGCCTAAATGATGCACTGCATAAACAGGTCATTTCATGTGAGGCTGAAATTGTTGGCTATGAACTCAATGTTTCATCTTTGCAATATGAAACTCAGGATCTAAAAAATTCACTGTCAAAATTTGTTAAGGGAGAAGAAAATTTGAATATACTGCTTAGGTCTAATGTGAATTTTCAGAAAGAGGGGTTAGGTTATGTTCCATCTAAAAAGAAATCTAAAGAAAAGATGGAATCAACTATATTTGTAAAAAGCTCAGAACAAACTAATCACTCCAGTTCATCTATCTTCCAATTCACTGCCAAGAAAATAGAAAATCCAACAAAAAATCTGAAAAAGATTCAAAAACAGAAAAAGAAGGTTATTTCAAACAAATCCAAATCTGCTTTTGATTCTTCTATGCAAGTTGTCAATGATTTCCATACACACTCACATGCACTTGCAAATGATAAACCTATCACAATAGTGCATCTTCACAATAAAAGAAATGTTTCATGCCACTACTGTGGTAGGAAAGGGCATGTTATGGACGATTGCATAGTTTTGAAAAATGATGAGTTGGATGCATGCAAACATGTCAAGGCAGTTCAAAACAAAGTTATGAAAAAATCTGATAGAGACATCTCCAATGCATATTTTTATTGTGGCAAAAGGGGTCATTACATGCATAACTATTATTTAAAGAAACAAGAAGATCAAAATTACAAAAACAATTATGTAAAGAAGCATGTGAAGAAATCTCAAAATCAGAGAGTCAATTATTTTAACTGTGGAAAATTCGGGCATGTTATATCTGAATGCTGGTTCTTGGAAGACAATGAAATTTATCCTGCTCACATGAATCATTTTGCATCTAGGAGAGTTCATAATCATGTCCCTGTCTTCATGCATAAACCTCCCATATGCAATAAGTGTGGAAGATTAGGTCACACTACTTTTGACTGCTCTTGGAATAACTGGAGAGCACCAATGTGGGGTGCTACTCATTTTGTTGGACCCAAGAATCCTTGGGGTCCAAGATTGTTCAAATAATATTTTGGCTGCAGGTGTGCTCCTGAAGATAAAATAAAAATGGGGCTCAATAAATTCAAGGCATAAAGGTTAGTCAAACTCTACCTTTCAGTCTTGTTAATTTTGTCTGAATAATACTCTCTGTGCGGAATGCTGCATGATTGATTAGAACAAACCTGATGATTAATGATATCTTTTTAAGAGTAATACATATTGAGAATGTGATTCATTCAAATTCCATGTGAGACCTTTAGTTAGTCATTCATGTTAATAAGTAGATGCATACATCTGCATGACCTCTTGGTAGATTAAATGGATACAATTGCACATTGCATTACCAAGTCTGCGCATAGTTAGACGTGTTCGCATATGACATCAGTGCATGCCTAGCTAATATGCTTATAATGTCGGTGCAAGTATTGTTACTGCACGCATGCAAGTCGGTGCACTTATTAGCTGCGTGCATATAAACTCGGTGCATCCCTTGCCTCGAGCCAGATGAAGTCGGTGCAGTCTTGTGTGTCATGGCATACATGGGTCTGTGCATGTTTCTTTAGAACACATATAATGTTGATACATATCTGTGTACTTTAATAAAATCAAGTAGTGGTTGTTTGATATCTCTGCACATTCTGAGGGGTAGATAAGTTGACCAGAGTTCGTATGCATAATGGTTTGGAGCTGAGATGTCTGATGCTTATTGCTGCACTGCTGACTGAATACTGAGTTCGGTCTGCTTTTGTTAAGTGAAATGGATTTGGATGCTAATTGAGTCTGCATGATGGAAGTTGTCTGAAGCTTGAGGGCTGTGAATACTTATTGTGAGCTGCTGGTTAGGTGTCAGAATTCTAAGACCAACTCCCTGGCTGCTTGCAAATTTTCTATTAGTCTTAACCTTCACTCTTATGTGGCTTCCATTCTCATCTCACTGCTCATATATTTCAAAACTCTTATCTACTCCATAATAATTCATTGCCTATGTAAGTTAGGGGGAGTAAATTCTGAAATCTGTCAACTTTGTTAATATTCAACAATTAACTACTAAGATTACTCTGAACTAAGAACAAAATTGCTAATCTTAACTGAAGTGTGATCTTCTGTATATGAAGATTAAATCCTATCTGAAGAATCCTCATAATTGATCTTGAACGACTCATCAATGGTCTTAAAACAGTCCAAATTGAAATTGCTCAGTAGGGTGTCAAGAATATGAAAGTCTTTAGTAATAAGTCAATCTGATGGAATATCTAATGTTTATATGGTCCTTAAGCCAAGTTTTTAGAAAAATCTGATTAAAAGACCAGAGAATACGCCATTAAATAAAAATTATTTGTGGCAGAGCAATGGCATATTATTTGAGAAACTGACCATCTGCTTCAAAGAAATTCAGAGGTCAAGTCATGATAATGAATGCTATCTCTGTTTAAACATTATGAAACATGAAGGTAAACTGCACTGAGTAACCAAGGACTCTGGTGTTTGATCAACATGTTTCTTTGAGTAAAAAGTGCAGTTATACTGAAATGTTCAATCAAATTTTTTCAAAAGTTCAATAAAAATGTGGCTGACTCTGAAGTCTCTTTAGGAATCTAAAACTGTCTTAAGTTCTATATAAAATGATTTTTTCAATCAGCATTGGCTAATGAAAAGAACTAGTAAGATTAATGATTTCTCTGTCTGGGCTGTTTCCATGGTAAATCTGTTTAATTTCCATTAAATTCGTTTCATAGGAATATTGTGTGAAGGTTCATGGTATAGAATATAATCCCATATACTGTATATCGCATAAAAGCAAAGAGAGGCATTTTCTATTAGGCAAAAGGTATTCTGGGTATTAAATGTCTAATTTGGTAAAGTAGGCAGTATTTCATTCTACATTCTCAACCCTACTTATCATTTGTCATTCATACCCTTCTCTTTCAAGCCGAAACCCTTTCTCTCACTCGAGACTCCCTCGCTCGTGCCCTCTCTGCAACTCTCGCCTCTTCATCTCCTTCTTCCACATTTCATCTACTTGCGCCTCCATCATCCGCTCTTCCTTCTTCACTGCATCCACCATGTCCTCTCCGTCCGCCATGAGTAAGGGGAAGAAGAAAGACACGGAAGAGCAGCAGCCTTCGTCTCCTCAAGCCATGGAGACCGATGTGACTCAATGATATAAGCGTAGATCAAAGAAGTCACATGCAAAGGAAGCAACTTATGAATCGGTTCAGAAGAAGTCCGTCAAGGGGAAGAGGAAAGAAATGGAGGTACAGTCGTTAGAAGATCGTGAGTCAGCAAAGGTTGATGTGCCGCTACTAAAAGTGAAGAAGCTAAAGACAGAACATGGTCAAGGCAAGAGAAAGGTACTCAAAGAAGAAGATATCTAAACTGAGACATCAAGACATGCAGAAATAACACTGGAAGCTGGAAAAATTATTTTCCCACGGTACGTGGATTTTCATGATCATAAAATGATTGAAAAATTTCCTGAGTTGATTGAAATTTTTAGAGTTCAAAAATGGATAAATTTTTTGGGTAAGCACAGAGTATATTATCCAAGACTCGTAGCTGAGTTCTATCAAAATCTGAAATATGATTTGGATCAGGCAAAACTATTTTCTAATGTCAAGGGGTCCATGATTGAAGTCTATAGGCATCTTCTACATAAAGTATTTAGAATACCAGAAGAAGGAGAAACTGAAAGAAAGTTTGCGTATGATTTTCATGATGCATACTCACTCATCACAGATGAGCCTAGGAATCCCCAAGACAAAAATCAATTAAAATTGGGTCAGTTTAACACAAATAATTTCTCTCCTCTAAAGAGATTGCTGCATCACATTCTTACTACTATGATTACTCCACAAGTTGGAGGAAGAGGAAGACTGACCAACACTCAACGATTTGTTCTTTATTGTTTGCTAAAGAGAATCCGAGTTTGCTTGCCTGAAACAATTATTCAGATAATGAGAACTTGCAAAGAGTCTAGAAGACATTTGCCATTTGCAGCCCATTTAGCAGCTATATTTAAGAAGGCAAACATCTCCTTAGAAAATGAGCCTTTAAGAGAAATTCCAAAGGTTAATGTGTACAATATGGATTTCATTGATAAGTTCTTGAGGCTGAAAGATACTGACTCAGAGGGTTCTTCTGGTGAAATTCAAAGAAAGGTTAAATCAGAAAAGTATGCTCCTTCGAAGAAGAAGAGGAAAATTCAAGTTGAGACAGTGTCAGAACAGCCCCCTCAGATTCCTCAAGAAGAAACTCCTCCTATGTCAGCTGAAAAAGATCAAAAAACTGCTGATAAGCCTATTGAGAAGAATCTCAAGGATATGCAACCAGAACAAGAAATACATGAATTGGACTTAACTGATGCTCAAATTGTACAACAACTGGATCAAAATATCAATGAGCTATTTGATAAATTTGGAGTGCAATCTGAGCAGGAACAACAAATTGTTCAAAAAGAACAAGAGGAAGATCAACCAAGTGAAGCTGCTGAACAAGAGGTTGATTCACAAGGTGTAGAAGAGGAAAGAGAAGAAGAAATTGATGTAGATGAAGAATTAATGTCTGAGATGGTTACACAGATTATGATAGACGAGGCTGACAAAATTTATGAAGAAATTGCTGAGTCAGTTGTTAATGAACAGGAGGGTGAACAACCTAGAGAAGAAGAAGCTTAGGATGAAGAAGCTCCACAAGAAGCTCCATAGGAAGCTCTAGGGGCTGCTGAGGAGGATACACAGGAGTATGTCATGGGACCAGCTCCTTTATTTCAATTGTATCCAAGAATGTCTCTTGCCCCTGCTCCCTCATATGGACCCCATCTGGGAGAAATGGTTGGTCTTGGTATACCACTTTCACCATTACCTGAAGAGCAACCTGCCTATCACACTGAATTTCCAGATTCAAGTGCTTCTTCTTTCACTTCACCAGAATCTAGTGATGAGCCCAACATTAAAGAAATGTTGACAAATTTGACAAATATAGTGTTGAATCAGAATGAATTGATGAATGCTCAGTTCCTTTTCACAAACTTTCACCTAAACAGAGCAAATGCCAGAATGCAACATCTGGAAAATATTGTGAAAACTCAATGGATTCAGTTTATGTCTGATAAACAAAGAACTGATGCAGCAATTCGAGAGATTTTGGAATCTCTTATGGGAGTCAGCAATAGAGTTGGTGAAATGGTGAGCAAAATGCAAGATACCCAAGTTTCATCATTCAGCAAGCTTGCTCAAATTCTTGACCACACCTTTGATCTCAAGATAGAATTGAAAAGATAAAGTCTACAATGAACAAACTTGCAGCAAGTCAGCCTGAGATCATTAATAAGTTTAAAGCTATTCAGTCACAATTACAGAACCTCTTAGAAAATATCAGACAGGTTATCACAAAACAAGATTCCAACTCCTCCCTAGTGGACAGATTGGGGAGCACTGTGCATCACAGGTTAGATGAGTTGTCAAACTCCATCAGAGATCTTCAGGCTTCAGTGATGAACAGACTTCCAGCCCCTGGCTCAAGCTCTACACCATATCCAAGAGACCGGGGAAGTTACAGAGGTTACTGATTTCCAAGAGTTCCCCATTCTTTTTGATAATGACAAAGGGGGAGAATTGTGGCAGCAGAGTGGACAGCTAGTCTGTGTATGAAAGCTTTACAGCTCACTGATGGACATCTTTCAGTCTTCTGATGTAAAAAATGCTGAATGAGATATTTCACTCAAACACTAGTCTGTATTCTCTTACGGTACACAGAAATGCAATCTCCATATATTGCATATTTGTGTTGAATGCTTGTTTTATATTGAATGTTATCCTTGCTATGCATGTTAGCAAATAAATTCTCTGTTAGTTTCAATAATACATGAGTTATAGTTGTCATCATCAAAAAGGGGGAGATTGTTGGAACCCTATTTTTGATGATGACAATCTATGAGTCATGTGAGACTAGATTACATAAATATGTTTGCATTTGATCATTGCATATAGGATGTATGTATGTGCATAGTTGAGTCATTCAACATACAAGGTGTGTGTACCTTGCGTTTGTTGCATACAAAGTCCATGCATATGTTGATAAAGTCAGTGCAATGTTACCTCAAGCATAAAAGAAGTAAGTGCATAGTCGTTTGTGCATTCAAGGTCGGTGCACACTTAAAGACTACATGCATTGAAGGTTGGTGCATGTTTAGTCTCTGACATATAGAAGGTCGGTGCACCTTTTAGTTAGGTCCGTGCATACCACGTTATTTGGCAGATAACGTCTGCATATGTCTTAGTCGTTTGCATTCATAATCGGTGCATGTTTTCATGTCCGTTATACTAAGTTTGTGCATGTTTGCACATAACACCATGAAGTCTGTGCATATTCCTGCACTATCCCGCACAAAGTCTGTGCAGGCTTTGGTCCTATGCACATTTTTGTCTAAGGCACATACAAGTTTTGCCTAGGTGCATGTCGCTGTTCCTATGCATATAAATGTCTGAGCATCTTTTGTCTAAGGCACATACCATAGTCGGTGCACGTTCTACGTCTTTCATATGAGAGTCTGTGCATATCATGCATTGCATATAGTCAAAGTCTGTGCAGGTCTTCGAACATGCTAACTGAGGTCTGTGCATAAGTGTCTCTTACGCAACTACCTCAGTGCATACTTCCACATTGATTGATGAAGGTCAGTGCGATTGTTGTTCCTTACACATGCAACGTATGTGCATGATACGTTTATAACACTTCAGGTCTGTGCATCCATGGCACCTTGCACATACAAAGTCTATACACACTCTTCCTATACCTTATCAAGTCTGTGCATATTGAAAATGATTGACTACGATGTGTCTAACAAAAATGCTTATGCTTTAACCAACAGGACTATGAAGAAGCATGTGATCCAAGAGCATTCTGATGAAAGGAGACTTCGCCACGTGGAGTGTAGAGAAGCTAAGATCGTGACACATGGACAGTTGAATTCCAGATCTGATTGAACCTTCTGGGCAGGAAAATTGTTTTCCACGCGCCCCTCTCACACGGGACATATACGATAACAGAAGACACAGCCGTGCGTTTGTTGATGATGATGGAATTGTGAAGATAGAATTCTGAAGAGAAAATTAGTGAGTGAGAATGAGAGAAGTAAGAACAGTGAATAGAGAGTCAGTCAGAGCTGAGGAGAAAAGTGCAGCAGAAGAATCAGTTGTCGTAGCCTCTGGATCAGATCCAAGCTGCGAGTACTCCATAGTGAGCTATATCTTGAGGTGTTATTGTTCAGCTTTTTGTTGCTGTTTTGATTGTCAGTTTTTGTTTTCCATCCTTTCTTTCAAGCTGTATGTCAGCAGAGGTTAAGCTGTAATCCTCAGCGGGCAGAGGTGGATTCCTCTGGATAGGTTAAGCTGTAATCCTCAGCGATTGCAGATGAGGATTCCTCTGGACAGTAAGCTGTGAAGCTCAGCGGGTTGTAGGGATCCGTCCCCGAAGCTGTGGATCAATAGTTGTTCAAACTGTGTGTCAGCAGGAATCTTTACTCGGTTGAGTAAGGGGTGGATGTAGGTCTGGAGGACCGAACCACCTAAAAGCCTCTTGTGTACTGTGGTTTGTTTTCGAAGATTTAATCGTTAGATGAATGTTAGGCGCGCTTACAGCTGAGCTTTCTGATTGATCTTAATTCCGCATTAGTCTAGATCTTTTAGGATAAGTTTTAAATTGACCAAGTTTTTAGAGGGAGATTCATTCACCCCCCCTCTAAATCTTGGTTCGCACCTTTACATCGGGCCAACAATCCCGAGCGGCCGAACGATGCCTGCCCTTTTTCAAGCTATTGAAAGGGCCCAAATTGGCATCTGCTACGTTCGCTTGGGACGAGGAATGTCAGAAAGCTTTTACAGAACTGAAGGAGTTTTTGGCCTCGCCCCCGGTGCTATCGAAGCCAGTCCCGGGTGAAACACTACACCTTTACCTCTCGTCGACTCCTTCTACGGTGAGCTCGGTTCTAGTTTGAGATGACGTAGGAGTGTAGAGACCAGTATATTACACCAGTAAGGTGCTCGGTGATGCCGAACGATGGTACCCCGTAACCGAGAAACTCGTGCTAGCGTTGGTAACCTCGGCCAAGTGTCTCCGGCCCTACTTCCAAGGACACTCCATTGTCGTGCTGACTAATGAGCCTCTGAAGAGGATCCTCGCTCACCCTGAAGCTTCGGGTCGTCTCGTCAAGTGGGCCATAATGCTCGAGGCCTACGACATCTCCTACCGTCCCCGCTCAGCCATCAAGGGACAGGCCCTCGCGGATTTCATCGCCGAAAGTACTGTCCCGATCGAGGAAGTTCATCCGCCGACGCCCGGGCCCACCTGGGATCTTTTCATCGATGGATCCTCCAACTCTGCTGGCGGCGACGCCGGTGTTCTTCTCCGATCCGCGGAAGGAGCGGAACTGTAATACACCTTGAAGTTCAACTTTCCGGCATCTAACAACATCTCTGAGTATGAGGCTCTCATCTCGGGAGCCAGGATGGCCCGACGACTGGGGGCTGAACGAGTCACAATTCACACTAACTCCCAATTGGTCGCCAGCTAGGTCAGCGGTAACTACGATGCTCAGGAAGCACCGATGGTCAAATACCTCCAACTGGTAGGAGGAATATCCCCACTATTCGAGAGCTTTCAGGTCATCCGGATCACTCAGGAGGAAAACTCCCGAGCGGACGCCCTATCTCGATTGGCCTCCTCTGTTGCCCCAGAAGGTACACGATCGGTTTTCCTCGAAGAGATAGAGCGACCGAGCATAGAAGCGGAGCTCATGAATTGAAGTATCAAGCTCGGCGCTTCGTCATCATGGACGAGGCTTTGTACTGAAGGCCTTTTTCTGGTCCCCTCCTCAAGTGCCTCAGTATCAAGGAAGCCGGTCGAGCTATTCAAGAGGTCCACGAAGGCCTCTGCGGCGCACATCAAGGAGGAAGAGCGCTTGCCAGAATCTTGCTGCGGCAAGGCTATTGGTGGCCCACTCTCCAACGCGACTGCTCAGCCTACGTACAAAGGTGCGACCGATGCCAACGTTTCGATCATCTAGTCCACCAACCTGCCTCGGAACTCGTCACCCTTACCGAGCCATATCCTTTCGCTTGGTGGGGGATCGACATCCTGGGGCCATTTCCCATGGACCGAGCCGAGAATAAGTTCGCCATCCTCGCCATCGATTATTTTACAAAATGGATTGAAGCCGAAGCCACTGCTAGGATTACTGAGTCGGCCGTATGGAGCTTCGTGTGGAAATAGATCATTTGTCATTTTGGCATCTCCCGAGTGATAGTGAGCAATAATGGTCGGCAATTCGATTCCCATTACTTCAGGAACAAATGCGCCGACCTTCATATTCGTAACCACTTCACTTTGGTACTCCACCCGCAGGCTAACGGACTGGTCGAAAATGCCAACAAAACTATACTAAAAGGCATTAAGGCTAGGCTCGGTAAGGCCAAGGGTAACTGGGTTGAGGAATTGCCGAGCGTACTATGGTCGCACCGAACTACTCCAAGAACCACCACCGGTGAGACTGCTTTTCAGTTGGTGTACGACACGGATGCCGTGATTCCTTTGGAGGTCGGTAGCCCATCTCTCCGAGTCATCAACTTCTCGCTCGAGGCAAATGAACAAAAACTGCTAGAAAACCTCGATATGGCAAGCGAGATAAGAGAGATCGCAAGCATCCGAGCCATGGAATATCAGCGGCGCCTTACTCGATATTACAGCGCCCGAGTCCAGGATAGACTTTTCCATCCAGAAGACTTCGTCCTAAGAAAAGCTGAAGCCTCTCGACCACTGGAGGCGGCGGGGAGGCTGGCCCCTAATTGGGAAGGTCCCTACCGAGTGGTCGAGACGCTCGGGAAGGGGGCGTACCGATTATCTACCATGGAGGGAGCGCCTATCCCTCGGACGTGGAACGTAACAACATTACGAAAGTTCTACCTTTGAACTTTTCACAGACATGTAAGTAATAAATGGCAACAATTTTCCTTTCATTAATGTCTCTTCATACATCAGATAGGCCATAGCCAATACAACACATATCAAAAGCAAAAATTACATCCATTGATGCTACAACATGAGCTGATGACTCGGTGCGGACATGGTTGGCACCCCCAGACCGAGCCACTGACTCTACCCAGTGTAGAAATTGGCTCGGATAACGGGGCTGCTGACCTCGTTCGCTCGAGAAACTTAGAAAAAAGAGAGGTATCAGAGGAAGAAAACAAAGGAAAACAAGAGAAGGCCTCCTCTGCCAACTCTTTGGAAGGAGGACGGAAGCCGAACAGAAAGCAAGCACCCTCAAGTGGTGCGAGCAAGGATAAAGGCGTCCTCCAAAGAGTGAAAGAATAGGGAAGAAACTGGTTGAAGAGCAGAAGAGGGAGAAAGAGGTCGGCAGGGATGGAAGAGGAGGGAGAGGCGGGCCGAGGTAAAGAAGGAGCAGGGCGAGGCCGCCGTGCAGGACGCCTTGTTTCCTCGAACCTCCCTCCACTTCTACCTTCCTCGTAAGATGGTGGTGGCGGTCCAGCGGTCAGGAACAGGCGCACTGCTACACGCTGTCCCTTCTTGCACGCCGCCCGCCCATCGCTGTCCCTTCTTCCACGCCAAAGAAGCACGAGCGCATGTGGCGACCGCCGGGATCATCGTCTTCCACATCGCCTTCCATATTTCGCTAATAACTTCCCAGCAAAGAGACAAGCACTTCGCGAGAAGGGAGAAAGAGGAAGAACTACAATAAAAGCCTTAAGCATTGAAGAAGAGTGGAGGCACCCTCCGAGACCTTTCTTATAGGCCGGCAGGGGAACACTTGCCTTAAATGATCCTCCCCTCGAAAAAATGCGAAAGGCGGCAACCCTTCCCCAAGGGGCAGTTGCTCTCCCTCCAATGACTTCTCCCCTGGGACGCACGAAATAGCAAGTCATGCAAGGCATCGAAAGTCGGAAAGGCGTTAGTACTGCGACAGTCGCCGCACACGAGATATCCGCAAATAAAAGTCCCACCTTTTTAGCAACTACAGATACGGTGGCCAAATCGCGTCAAGAGCGGTAAGAAACAGTCAATTCTGTATTAAATACTGCTGCCATTACATATCGCAAGGGCCAACCTTGCACGTAAAAAAAAAGGAAAGGAAAAATTCCTTCTAGTCTATGGAAATAGGGGGACTCTAAGAGCCCCGCGGTCTTTCTTGAGGGCCCGTAGTTGAGGGATCCTCAGCACCAAGGGATCCTCCCCCAGTACCCTCGGCGACGGTCGATCCAGATACTGACCCCACTTGTGTGGGAACTGTCTTGACCGTGTGCCCTCTAGAGGTGACCGGAGTTGGTGACCCCTCTGCCGAGCTGCAAGCATCCCCACTACCTCCTTCACTCGACGTCGAAGAGGAAGAATCTGTAGTCTCCACGTTCGAGTCGTAATGCTGCCTGGAAGGAAAAACAAGCTCGTCAGTCACCTACTGCTGGGCCTCAACGACCGCTCGATGGTAACCTTGGGCAAACCCCTTCCGCAACCCCCGACGGTAGCCTGGCTCATAATATGAGAATGCTGCCTCCTCGAGAGCTGCACGATAGCCCTCCGAGCTTCTGTATTGCTCGATCGCCCCCGCCTCGAATCGCTCAGCTTCCTTCTCAAGCTCGGCTATTCTCTGCTCGGCCTCGAGCAACTTCCTCTCAGTCTCGGGCAACTTCACCTCAGCTTCAGTCCGCGCGACCTCGGCTTCCTCCCGCACTCGCTCGCCCCCCTGGACCTTGTTGCTAAGCTCCTCCCGCTCAGCCCTCCATTACTCGGAGCGCTCGACCTGAGACTGACGCTCCTCTTCTAGGAGCTCACCCTTCAGGTCGGCCATATAACAAGCCTGGGCCAGCTGGTCGACCAACGTCGGAGCCTCCTCTTGGCTCGACCGGAGCTGAGCCCGAAACGAGGTGGCCTCCCGCCGAGAAACTTCAAGCTCGGAAGTCAATTGGCTGATCTTCCGGTCAGACTCAGCCCGAGTTCGAGAAAGGGACCTCTCCTCACTGTCCCGCCGAGCAAAAAAATCAGTTATCTCGGCCCCCAGTTGGGCCATGATCAGACCGCCCTCCATGACCCTCTCAAAGAGCAAAGAACGGGAACCGCGTCTGATTTCCTCCTGATTCAACGAAGGCACCAAGGATTGGCACCGTTGAAATAGAGAAGCCCGGACGATAGGTGCGCCAACCAAAGGAGGAGGAATCCTCTCCGGAGGAGCCGGGACCGAAACATCGCCCCCGAGCGTCTCCACTTTTGGGGCAACCATGCTCAACACGGACTGGGGTGTCGCCTCATTCCATGCTCCAACAACTTCGGTTGGAAACTCAGAGGCCATCGCCTCGATCTGCAGCCTGTCGGGTTTGGCAACACCTCCCCCATCAGCGGTAGCCACCTCCGGCTCGACGAGCGGGGGATCCTGGCAACGGACTTCCTCGGTTAGGCGCTCCTCGACTGAGCGGGCGCGCCCCTCGGTCGGGCGAGCATGCTCCTCGGCCGGACGGGAGACCCCCGCCTTCTTCAACCGCTTCTTCTCAGCGGTCCGAGCCTTCATCGAAGATAGGAGCATCCGCTCCCCCGAATCCTTGCACTTGGCCCCACGGCGCTCGGAGGCGTCTCCCCGAGCAATCTGCTTGCCCCGGTCTCGCCCGCAGGAAGAGTCCCCGGAAGCTTGGGGTTCACTCGGAGCAGGCGTCTCCTCTAGGCCGACAATCTCTTGCTCCGACGGTTGTTCCCCCTCATCATTCGTTCGCCTCAAGTCTGAGCAACGAAAATCAACACATCAGAAGAGAGTCTACCTGCTTGACCCGGAAGTGGCGACGCAAGACCCCAAGGTTCTTACTGTGAGACGACAACGCCCGGGAAAGATATTCCTCAATATTGGCCGCGGTCATCAACTCGGCGGTCGACCGACGATTCTCCTGAAGAACCCTAATCTCCTCCTCCAGTTCCGGAGAAATCACTACCTGCTTCGGAGGAATGGATGGATGGAAATTAATCGCCGTCGGGAAATCCCAAGGGGCGTCCTCCACAGACGAACCCACCCAAAAAAATTGGGTCTTCCACCCCTAGTGAGAAGAATCTTTGGCGGAAAGAGACACGCAGCTCCTTCCCCTCCTCGCTTGAAGGTAGAAGAAGCCTTTACCCGTGTGGGTCTACTCCTTCAACTCGAAGAAAGAATTGAAAAGCTCTAAAGAAGTGCAGAGCCCGCACAAGCGGTAGAGAAAGATGAAAGAAAAGATAAAAGTATACGAGTTGGAGACCAACTGGACAGGAGCCAGTCGGTAAAACTGAAGCAGTCGCACAACAAAATGGTGAAGAGGGAGGCGAAACCCACTCTTCCAAGCCAAAAGAAAAGTACAGAAGAGGCCCGGACGATAGGACAAGTGGGATTCATGAGGCTGTGGCGGAGAGAAGAAATATTTCCATGGCAGCCCGTACCGCTTCTCCATCCTACTTACTTCGGCCTCACCCAGCTTACTGCGCATAGGATGCTTGGGCTGTGGCACCAAACTCCCCGTGCCAGGCCCAGCCTCGCGCATCTCAGACGAAGGATGTTGCTCCACCATTAAAGAAAGAGAGGAACTGGAAGAAGAGGGAGAAAGCACCGAATCGGATGATTCCGGAGGAGGTGGAAGCTGGTGAATCGCCGTCGTCGTAATCTCCGCTAGCACCGCAAAGGCCTCCACTAGACGCTGCTCTTTCTGATCTCTCTCATGGCGCATGAGCCCGACCGAGATACTGATGCAGTGGAAAAAGAAAAACCTAAACGAAGGCGGTTTGGAATGCAAGCACGCGCAATATTTATCTCCCCGTGGACTTGGCGGGAAATGACGTGACGTTCCAGAACCCAAGGAGGGGGTTCCCCACATCGACTCAAAAGAAACCATCATTACAAGCAAACTCCCAAGACATCTGCATTAAGTGGCCCCTGATCGGAGATAATTTCCCACTCCAACCGAGCCACCAACGTCATCCCCATAACTACTACTCATCCGAGCCCAATCTTGGCTCGGGAGTAAGAGGGGGACAAGTGGAGAGAGGGAAAATCAACCATCCGAGAGCACGACCCAACTAGGTCCAATTTGACCAAACTAGGCCCAGTTCCCTAAAGTGACGGCCCCATTTTGGGCCCACTTACTTCAAGCCCAAAAATTTTACTCGGAGAAGCACTTCCTAGGCGACCCTCAGGTTCGGAAGTCCGAGCGACAGAATGATCAAGAGATCCCCTATGGGGACCCGATGTGGCCTAATCGAGCTAGTTATACACTCATCGCTCGGGACAAAATCCCAAACGATCGCCTCTGGCTCGGGCCGACTGTCGGAAGCTCATCCTGGCGTCCATTACGCATCCAGAAGGAGCAAGGAACCCCAAAGGATGGGGGAGGGCAAAAGTCCTCGCGCCATAAAGGAGCCCACTACATGGACGTAACCCCCCCGAAGCCCCCTCAACTCCCTAGACTATTACGTTAAACGGATTGCTATATAAATCCCAGGGAAACCTTCCGAGAAGGTAAGGCAATGATCCTGAGAGAAAACCACCACACTTTTTGGTGGAGAATAATCTCTCGCCCTCTTTCTCCTACCCTCTCTCTTCGCCTTTATGCTCTATTGCACTTGCTGACTTAAGCATCGGAGGGTTTACCCCAGGGATCCCCCCCTGGGCACCTCTAATCCGCTTCCTACCTTGCAGATTCATACAGACGTGGTGACCGTGCTCAAAAGATTCTTCCCAGATCTCACCGCTCAGGATCAGTGCGAGATTACGCCTTTTCATTTTGTATTCAATCCTACAGAGAAAGGCTTTTGATTTCATGTATTTGTTCATGTATGAAGAGGAGGTTCCTTAAAGAGTTGTCTCTGAAAAGAAGATTAAGAAAAAGGGTGAAAAGTGGAAAACATAGATCTTCATAGGTAGACTGTATATAACTCTTGGTATAATCATCAAGAATTACTGGTCCACTAGGATGGCAAAAGGCTACTTGTAGTTGTGGCTGTTCATCAACCGTTATCCTTGATGAGATAGTTTCATTACCTGGACAAAGGGGAGAACTATAGTTCTTAAGTGCGCATTTATTGCTGATAAAGGGGTTGTTGAGTCCCGAAAGATGACAATCAAGAGGGGAGGGGTGAATTGATTGGCCAATTAAAATTCTTTCGAAGTGAAACTAAGTAAATTAAGCATACATGCACTTGATCTCACCCGAACATGGATACACTTGTGAATGCATGTGGATTATGGTAGGTGTTTGACAATGGAATTGGTGTACGCTCAACTCACCGTGAAGCCCACTCGACAATGGATGTGTAAGAACAAACCATTAGTGACACACGGAATTTTTAGGTGGTTCGGGTACACTGCCGTGTCCCCTACGTCCACCCCTCACTTGTGAGGATCAAGACTTCACTATGAAGTGAGCCATACACACACGCTGTGTAGAACAGCAAACACACATACGCGGCACCTGATCTAGGCTACCACAAACACACACACACACACACACACACACGTTCGTGTTTCCGAACACGAACAACCCACACACAGATCTGAATCAAGTTTTACATCAAATGCTCAAGTAAACACAAAGTAAATATGAGAGTAAGGAGTGAAGAATGATTTATCCTGGTTTAAGCTCCCCCTTTCACTTCCTTGAATGTAATTGAATACTTCTATAGGAGGAAGATCAATCCTTGAGGAAGAATGAAGCTTTGTCGTACAAATGAGGTTGCAGCTTTGATAACCCACGCAGCTTGTTGTTGGGGATGATATAGAGGCTTGATTCAAGCTTCTTCCCTTCAGTTTCAGGCTCAGAACAAGGTGGAAGAAGGTCCTTGAGCTGCTGCTGTGAACCTGCACACACAAAGGTTAGAACAAGAAGCACTCATTTTGATCTTTCTCACTCTTAGGGTTTCATATCCCAATATGATGTATATAAGGAGCTAGATCCGTTCAAAGACACCCTAGAGATCAGATCCACAATACCTAGAGCGATTTAGGGAAGTTGGACTGGTTGGAAAGACTTTTGGTGCAAGAGCACGGAAGTCCAAAATTACGGCTCAAGGTTAGTAACTGAAAGGGTTGACCCTTGGGGTCGACCCTCGTGTGGGTTTTAGAAGGTTTAAAGGTTTTTGGGCCAATGGGTCGACCCAAAGGGTCGACCCTCGGGGGTTGTCCGTGCGGGTTTTGAAATAAGTTTTCATGGGTCGACCCTTGGGGTCGACCCTTGTGTGAATGGGTCGACCCTTGCAGGTGTGGTCAGGGAACCCGCCGGGTGTAAAAACCATATTAACAGGGGTCGACCCTTGCGGCTGGGGGTCGACCCAATGGGATGACCCTTTCAGCTGGAGATCAAAAGGCCCAAGTTGACAGAACCAGGGGACCTAGGGGTCGACCCAATGGGTCGACCCTTGTTCCAGAACTTCCAAAAGGTGGATTAAAAGGTCACTAAGTGCAAGAACAAGTCATGGGGTTTCAAGTTGAGTTTTTAAAACAAGAGAGGGAATGTTGTTAAGAAATGAATAAGAAAATCCTAATACATTTAAGCTTAGAAAAGACCCAAACTAATATGACCCTTGAGATCAAAAATAATGAACATCAAACCACGAGATTAAGAGCCAATGAGTTGAAGTGGATCTCACTGACCGTCCTTGAGCTTCTTAAGCACTTATGCACGTTCCTTGCCCTATAAAGACATAACTTGTGACATAGATGTTGCCTTGCAATTTTTAAGTTTAAGAAGCTTACCCGTTGAGGTTGTTCTTTAACCTCCTTAGCTCCAAGATCTCAATAGCATGTTGAGCTTTTCAAGACTTTATATGCTAGAACACTTCAAGGACAATATATATACATATAGTGTTTGGTCATCACCAAAAACCATGGCATTTAAGCATTTACTCAAGGAGGGGATTCAACAATCTCTCCCTTTTTGATGATGACAAAATACTATATGCCTTGCATAAACATATGACTTCAAAAATGATTTAGCATTCACATTGAATTCCACCTTCAACCTTCATACTAATTGTAAAACTCAAGATGCATTGTTCTTCTCCGATCCGCGAAAGGAGCGGAACTGTAATACGCCTTAAAGTTCAACTTCCCGACATCTAACAACATCTCTGAGTATGAGGCTCTCATCTCGGGAGCCAGGATGGCGCGACGATTGGGGGCTGAACGAGTCAGAATCCACACTGACTCCCAATTTGTCGCCAGCCAGGTCAGCTGTAACTACGATGCTCGGGAAGCACCGATGGTCAAATACCTCCAACTGGTAGGAGGAATAGCCCCACTATTCGAGAGCTTTCAGGTCATCCGGATCACTCGGGTGGAAAACTCCCGAGCGGACGCCCTATCTCGATTGGCCTCCTCTGTTGCCCCAGAAGGTACACGATCGGTTTTCCTCGAAGAGATAGAGCGACCGAGCATAGAAGCGGAGCTCATGACCATTGACCAGGCATTATCAAGCAACTGGCAGACCCCCTATATATCATAGCTCCAAGATTCTCAAGAGCCCTCTAACCCTCGGGACATTCGAAGACTGAAGTATCAAGCTCGGCGCTTCGTCATCCTAGACGAGGCTTTGAACTGAAGGTCTTTTTCTGGTCCCCTCCTCAAGTGCCTCGGTATCAAGGAAGCCGGCCGAGCTATTCAAGAGGTCCACGAAGGCGTCTGCGGTGCACATCAAGGAGGAAGAGCGCTTGCCAGAATCTTGCTGCGGCAAGGCAATTGGTGGCCCACTCTCCAATGTGACTGCTCAGCCTATGTACAAAGGTGCGACCGATGCCAACATTTCAATCATATGGTCCACCAACCTACCTCGGAACTCGTCACCCTTACCGAGCCATATCCCTTCACTCGGTGGGGGATCGACATCCTGGGGCCATTTCCCATGGCCCGAGCCGAGAAGAAGTTCGCCATCGTCGCCATCGATTATTTTACAAAATGGATTGAAGCCGAAGCAACTGCTAGGATTACCGAGTCGGCCGTATGGAGCTTCGTGTGGAAATCGATCATTTCTCATTTTGGCATCTCCCGAGTGATAGTGAGCAATAATGGTCGGCAATTCGATTCCCATTACTTCAGGAACAAATGCGCCGACCTTCATATTCGTAACCACTTCACTTCGGTAGTCCACCCACAGGCTAACGGACTGGTCAAAAATGCCAACAAAACTATACTAAAAGGTATTAAGGCTAGGCTCGGTAAGGCCAAGGGTAACTGGGTTGAAGAATTGCCGAGCGTACTATGGTCGCACTGAACTACTCCAAGAACCACCACCGGTGAGACTCCTTTTCAGTTGGTGTACGACACGGACGCCGTGATTCCTTTGGAGGTCGATAGCCCATCTCTTCGAGTCATCAACTTCTCGCTCGAGGCAAATGAACAAACATTGCTAGAAAACCTCGATATGGCAAGCGAGATAAGAGAGATCGCGAGCATCCGAGCCATGGAATATCAGCAGCGCCTTACTCGATATTACAGCGCCAGAGTCCGGGACAGACTTTTCCATCCAGGAGACTTCGCCCTAAGGAAAGCTGAAGCCTCTCGACCACTGGAGGCGGCGGGGAAGCTGGCCCCTAATTGGAAAGGTCCCTACCGAGTGGTCGAGACACTCGGGAAGGGGGCGTATCGATCATCTACCATGGAGGAAGCGCCTATCCCCCGGACGTGGAACACAATAACATTACAAAAGTTGTACTTTTGAGCTTTTCACAGACATGTAAGCAATAAATGGCAACAATTTTCCTTTCATTAATGTCTCTTCATACATCAGATAGGCCATAGCCAATACAACACATATCAAAAGCAAACATTACATCCACTGATACTACAACATGAGCTGATGACTCGGTGTGGACATGGTTGGCACCCCCAGACCGAGCCACTGACTCTACCTAGTGTAGAAATTGGCTCGGATAACGGGGCAGCTGACCTCGTTCGCTCGAGAAACTCAGAAAAAAGAGAGGTATTAGAGGAAGAAAACGAAGGAAGACAAGAGAAGGCCTCATCTGCCAACTCTTTGGAAGGAGGACGGAAGCCGAACAGAAAGCAAGCACCCTCAAGTGGTGCGAGCAAGGATAAATGCATCCTCCAAAGAGTGAAAGAAGAGGGAGGAAATTGGTTGAAGTGCAGAAGAGGGAGAAAGAGGACGGCGGGGATGGAAGAGGAGGGAGAGGCGGGCCGAGGTGAAGAAGGAGCAGGGCGAGGCTGCCGTGCCGGACACCCTATTTCCTCGAACCTCCCTCCACTTCTACCTTCCTCGTAAGATGGTGGCGGCGGTCCAGTGGTCGGGAACAGGTGCGCTGCTACGCGCTGTCCCTTCTTGCACGCCGCCCACCCCTCGCTGTCCCTTCTTCCACGCCGAAGAAGCATGAGCGCATGTGGCGACCGCCGTGATCATCGTCTTCCACATCGCCTTCCATATTTCGCTAATAACTCCCCAGCAAAGAGACAAGCACTTCGCGAGAAGGGAGAAAGAGGAAGAACTACAATAAAAGCCTTAAGCATTGAAGAAGAGTGGAGGCACCCTCCGAGACCTTTCTTATAGGCCGGCAGGGGGAACGCTTTCCTTAAATGATCCTCCCCTCGAAAAAATGCGAAAGGCGGCAACCCTTCCCCAAGGGGCAGTTGCTCTCCCTCCAATGACTTCTCCCCTGGGACACACGAAATAGCAAGTCATGCAAGGCATCGAAAGTCGGAAAGGCATCAGTACTGCGACTGTCGCCGCACGCGAGATATCTGTAAATAAAAGTCCCACCTTTTTAGCAACTGCAGAAACGGTGGCCAAATCGCGTCAAGAGCGGTAAGAAATAATCACTTCTATATTAAATACTGCTGCCATTACATATCGCAAGGGCCAACCTTGCACGCAAAAAAAAAGAAAAGGAAAAATTCCTTCTAGTCTATGGAAATAAGTGGACTCTGAGAGCCCCACGATCTTTCTTGAGGACCCGTAGTTAAGGGATCCTCAGCACCAAGGGATCCGGCCCCGGTACCCTCGGTGACGGTCGGTCCAGATACTGACCCCACTTGTGTGGGAACTGTCTTGACCGTGTGCCCTCTAGAGGTGACCGGAGTTGGTGACCCCTCTGCCGAGCTGCAAGCATCCCCACTACCCTATTCACTCGACGTCAAAGAGGAAGAATTTGTAGTCTCCACGTTCGAGTCGTAATGCTGCCTGGAAGGAAAAACAAGCTCATCGGTCACCTGCTGCTGGGCCTTAACGACCGCTCGATGGTAACCTTGGGCAAACCCCTTCCGCAACCTCCGACGGTAGCCTGGCTCATAATATGAGAAGGTGGCCTCCTCGAGAGCTGTGCGATAGCCCTCCGAGCTTCTGTATCGCCCGATCGCCCCCGCCTCAGCTCGCTCAGCTTCCTTCTCAAGCTCGGCTATTCTCTGCTCGGCCTCGAGCAACTTCCTCTTGGTCTCGGGCAACTTCACCTCAGCTTCAGTCCGCGCGACCTCGGCTTCCTCCCACACTCGCTCTCCCCCCTGGACCTTGTTGCTAAGCTCCTCCCGCTCAGCCCTCCATTGCTCGGAGCGCTCGACCTGAGACTGACTCTCCTCTTCTAGGAGCTCACCCTTCAGGTCGGCCATATAACGAGCCTGGGCCAGCTGGTCGACCAATGTAGGAGCCTCCTCTTGGCTCGACCGGAGCTGAGCCCGAAACGAGGTGGCCTCCCACCGAGAAACCTCAAGCTCGGAAGTCAATTGGCTGATCTTCCGGTTAGACTCAGCCCGAGTCCGAGAAAGGGACCTCTCCTCATTGTCCCGCCGAGCAAAAAAAATCGGTTATCTCGGCCCCCCAGTTGGGCCATGATCAGACCGCCCTCTATGACCCTCTCAAAGAGCAAAGAAGGGGGACCGCGTCTGATTTCCTCCCGATTCAACGAAGGCACCAAGGATTGGCACCGTTGATACAGAGAAGCCCGGATGATAGGTGCGCCCACCGAAGGAGGAGGAATCCTCTCCGGAGGAGCCGAGACCAAAACATCTCCCCCGAGCATCTCCGCTTTTGGGGCAACCATGCTCGACACGGACTGGGGTGTCGCCTCATTCCGTGCTCCACCAACTTTGGTTGAAAACTCAGAGGCCACCGCCTCGATCTACGGCCTGTCGGGTTTGGCAACACCTTCCCCATCAGCGGTAGCCACCTCCGGCTCGACGGGCGGGGGATCCTGGCAATGGACTTCCTCGGCTAGGCGCTCCTCGACTGAGCGGGCGCGCCCCTCGGTCGGGCGAGCATGCTCCTCGGCCGGACGGGAGACCCCCCGCCTTCTTCAACCGCTTCTTCTCAGCGATCCGAGCCTTCATCGAAGATAGGAGCATCCGCTCCCCCGGATCCTTGCGCTTGGCCCCATGGCGCTTGGAGGCGTCTCCCCGAGCAATCTGCTTGCCCCGGTCTCGCCCGCAGGAAGGGTCCCCGAAAGCTTGGGGTTCACTCGAGCAGGCGTCTCCTCTAGGCCGACGATCTCTTGCTCCGACGGTTGTTCCCCCTCGTCATTTGTCGCCTCGAGTCTGAGCAACGAAAATCAGCACATCAGAAGAGAGTCTACATGCTTGACCCGGAAGTGGCGACGCAAGACCCCAAGGTTCTTACCGTGAGACGACAATGCCCGGGAAGGATATTCCTCGATATTGGCCACGGTCATCAACTCGGCGGTCGACCGACGATTCTCCTGAAGAACCCGAATCTCCTCCTCCAGTTTCGGAGAAATCACCGCCTGTTTCAGAGGAATGGACGGATGGAAATTAACCGCTGTCGGGAAATCCCAAGGGGCGTCCTCCACAGACGAACCCACCCAAAAAAATTGGGTCTTCCACCCCTTGTGAGAAGAATCTTTGGCGGAAAGAGACACGCAACTTCTTCCCCTCCTCGCTTGAAGGTAGAAGAAGCCTTTACCCGCGTGGGTCTGCTCCTTCAACTCGAAGAAAGAATTGAAAAGCTCCAAAGAAGTGCAGTGCCCGCACGAGTGGCAGAGAAAGATGAAAGAAAAGATAAAAGTATATGAGTTGGAGACCAACTGGACAGGAGCCAACGGTAAAACTGAAGCAGTCGCACAACGAAAATGGTGAAGAGGGAGGCGGAACCCACTCTTCCAAGCCAAAAGAAAAGTACAAGAAGAGGCCCGGACGAATAGGACAAGCTGGATTCATGAGGCTGCGGCGGAGAGAAGAAATATTTCCACGGCAGCCGTACCGCTTCTCCATCCTACTTACTTCGGCCTCACCCAGATCACTGCGCATAGGATGCTCGGGCTGCGGCACCCAAACTCCCCGTGCCAGGCCTAGCCTCGCGCATCTCAGACGAAGGATGTTGCTCCACCATAAAGAAAGAGAGGAACTGGAAGAAGAGGGAGAAAGTGCCGAATCGGATGATTCCGGAGGAGGTGGAAGCTGGCGAATCACCGTCGCCGTAATCTCCGCTAGCTCCGTAAAGGCCTCCGCTAGATGCTGCTCTTCCTGATCTCTCTCGTGGCGCATGAGCCCATCCGATATACTGATGCGGTGGAAAAAGAAAAACCTGAACGAAGGTGGTTTGGAACGCAAGCACGCGCAATATTTATCTCCCCGTGGACTTGGCGGGAAACGACGCGACGTTCCAGAACCCAAGGAGGGGGTTCCCCGCATCGACTCAAAGAAGCCATCCTTACAAGATAAACTCCTAGGACATCTGCATAAGTGGCCCCTGATCGGAGATAATTTCCCCACTCCAACCGAACCACCAACGTCTATCCCCATAACTACTACTATCCGAGCCAATCTTGACTTGGGAGTAGGAGGGGACAAGTGGAGAGGGGGAAAATCAACCATCGAGAGCACGACCCAACTTGGTCCAATTTGACCAACTAGGCCCAGCTCCCTAAAGTGACGGCCCCATTTTGGGCCACTTACTTCAAGCCCAAAAATTTTACTCGAGCAGCACATCCTAGGCAACCCTCAGGTCCGGAAGTCCGAGCGACAGAATGATCGAGAGATCCCCTGTGGGGACCCGATGTGGCCTAATCGAGCTAGTTATACACTCATCGCTCGGGACAAAATCCCGAACGATCACCTCTGGCTCGGGCCGATTGTCGGAAGCTCATCCCTGCGTCCGTTACGCATCCAGAAGGAGCAAGGAACCCCAAAAGATAGGGGAGGGCAAAAGTCCTTGCGCCATAAAGGAGCCCACAACATGGACGTAACCCCCCCGAAGCCCCCTCAGCTCCCTGGACTATTACGTTAAACAGATTGCTATATAAACCCCAGGGAAACCCTCCGAGAAGGTAAGGCAATGATCCTGAGAGAAAACCACCACACTTTTTGGTGGAGAATAATCTCTCGCCCTCTTTCTCCTACCCTCTCTCTTCGCCTTTACGCTCTATCGCACTTGTTGAATTAAGCATCGAAGGGTTTACCCAGGGATCCCCCCCTGGGCACCTCTGATCTGTTTCCTACCTTGCAGATTCATACAGACGTGGTGACCGTGCTCAAAAGATTCTTCCCGGATCTCACCGCTCAGGATCAGCGCGAGATTACACCTCTTCATTTTGTATTCAATCCTACAGAGAAAGGCTTTTGATTTCATGTATTTGTTCATGTATGAAGAGGAGGTTCCTTAAAGAGTTGTCTCTGAAAAGAAGATTAAGAAAAAGGGTGAAAAGTAGAAAACATAGATCTTCATAGGTAGACTGTATATAACTCCCGGTATAATCATTGAGAATTACTGGTCCACTAGGATGGCAAAAGGCTACTTGTAGTTGTGGCTGTTCATCAACCATTCTCCTTGATGAGATAGTTTCATTACCTGGACAAAGGGAGAACTATAGTCCTCAAGTGCGCATTTATTGCTGATAAAGGGGTTGTTGAGCCCTGAAAGACGGCAATCAAGAGGGGAGGGGTGAATTGATTGGCCAATTAAAATTCTTTCGAAGTGAAACTAAGTAAATTAAGCATACATGCACTAGATCTCACCCGAACATGGATACACTTGTGAATGCGTGTGGATTATGGTAGGTGTTTGACAATGGAATTGGTGTACGCTCAACTCACCGTGAAGCCCACTCAACTATGGATGCGGAAGAACAAACCACAAGTGACACATGGAATTTTTAGGTGGTTCGGGTACACTGCCGTGTCCCCTACGTCTATCCCTCACTTGTGAGGATCAAGACTTCACTATGAAGTGAGCCACACACACACACTGTGTAGAACAGTAAACACACATACGTGGCACCTGATCTAGGCTACCACAAACACACACACACACACACACACACACACACGTTCGTGTTTCCGAACACGAACAACCCACACATAGATCTGAATCAAGTTTTACATCAAATGCTCAAGTAAACACAAAGTAAATCTGAGAGTAAGGAGTGAAGAATGATTTATCCTAGTTGAAGCTCCCCCTTTCACTTCCTTGAATGTAATTGAATGCTTCTGCAGGAGGAAGATCAATCCTTGAGGAAGAATGAAGCTTTGTCGTACAAATGAGGTTATAGCTTTGATAACCCACACAGCTTGTTGTTGGGGATGATATGGAGGCTTGATTCAAGCTTCTTCCCTTCACTTTCAGGCTCAGAACAAGGTGGAAGAAGGCCCTTGAGCTGCTGTTGCGAACCTGCACACACAAAGGTTAGAACAAGAAAGCACTCCTTTGATCTTTCTCACTCTTAGGTTTCATATCCCAATATGATGTATATAAGGAGCTAGATCCGTTCAAAGACACCCTAGAGACCAGATCCACAATACCTGGAGCGATTTAGGTAAGTTGGACTGGTTGAAAAGACTTTTGGTGCAAGAGCACGGAAGTCCAAAATTACGGCTCAAGGTTCGTAACTGAAAGGGTTGACCCTTGGGTCGACCCTCGTGAGGTTTTAGAAGGTTTAAAGGTTTTGGGCCAATGGGTCGACCCTTGGGGTCGACCCTCGGGTTGTCCGTGCGGGGTTTGAAATAAGTTTTCATGGGTCGACCCTAGGGGTCGACCCTTGCGGCTGGGGGTCGACCCAATGGGACGACCCTTTCAACTGGAGATCAAAAGGCCCAAGTTGACAGAACTAGGGGACCTAGGGGTCGACCCAATGGGTCGACCCTTGTTCCAGAACTTCCAAAAGGTGATTAAAAGGTCACTAAGTCCAAGAACAAGTCATGGGGTTTCAAGTTGGGTTTTTAAAACAAGAGAGGGAATGTTGTTAAGACATGAATAAGAAAAACCTAATACATTTAAGCTTAGAAAAGACCTAAACCAATATGACCCTTGAGATCAAAAATAATGAACATCAAACCAAATTAAGAGCCAATGATTGAAGTGGATCTCACCGACCGTCCTTGACCTTCTTAAGCACTTATGCACGTTCCTTGCCCTATAAAGACATAACTTGTGAATTAGATGTAGCCTTGCAATTTTTAAGTTTAAGAAGCTTACCCGTTGAGGTTGTTCTTTAACCTCCTTAGCTCGAAGATCTCAATAGCATGTTAAGCTTTTCAAGACTTTATATGCTAGAACACTTCAAGGACAATATATATACATATAGTGTTTGGTCATCACCAAAAAACCATCGCATTTAAGCATTTACTCAAGGAGGGGGTTCAATAATCTCTCCCTTTTTGATGATGACAAAATACTAATGCCTTGCATAAACATGTGACTTCAAAAATCATTTAGCATTCACATTGAATTCCATTTTCAACCTTCGTATTAATAGTAAACTCAAGAAGCATTATTCAACTCTTCATGCATCATATGAACTGCTCAAGAAGCATTATAAAAGTAAAACACAGACCAGCCAACGATGTGAGATTGGTAAGCGAAAACATGTTCCAAAGTACTTTGCCGACAACACAAGTTAAAGGTAAACAAGGTCTGAGTTGAAGGGCAAATTACAAGATGCACTACATGAGATGCAACTGAACACAACTTAAATGCAAACTGAAATGCAACATTGCTAATGAACAGAATCTGATGAAATCACACATGCATGCAAGCACACAACACACATAAAGTATAAGTAGCCGATTGCCGGGGCACACATATAGTACAAAATTTCTCCCCCTTTGGCATCATCAAAAAGAGGGGGTGACAAGGGATAGGAAGTGTGCCATTCTGCAAGAGCATAGCCGTCTAATCATCATCCGGAGTCGGTGAGTTGGGTGGACGTCTAATATACTCCAAGACTTCTTCAAGCATGTGGGATTGATTAGCCAAGGTATCAGTAACATACTGAGAGTGCTCTTGATGAGATAGCTTCAGATCAGCGAGAGCATGTTGCATGGCCTCCATTGTCTCCCCATAATTATCTAAACGATCATAATAGTATCCAAACGGTCCATGAACAGCTGAAACCGCCTCGGAAGGCATCTCCTCAATAGGAATATGTGGCTATTGCACACCGGCCTGCGCATCATCGTCATCCTCCTCCTCAGAACTGATTTCATGTGCAGCACTTTTCAATGTCCGGACCAAGTTACCATCTCGCAATTCAAGCCCATATTATGACAAATGGAATGAACAGTAAATATATCAGCCTCTCTAATGGTTTGAGAAGTTCTTTGGAGAGGTTTATGTCCATGTGTGCAAATATAGCAGTATGTGCGGCAGCATATGGAAGAGTTCTATTTGTGTGCTTCATGCTGTTACACATATGTGCTAAAAACATAGCTGGGGAAATTAACTGGAATACCACCCAAGAGACAATAAAATAAGAACATATGAATCTCTGTCACTTTGTCATGGCCTCCTCCTCTCGGTAGCAGGATAGTAGTGATCATCCTGTGTAATATGCTGCAGGGGAGGAAAATGGTTGGCGTTTAACCAAAACAAGGATTTTCACCTTTTTCTTCAGATGTCATCATTTGATAAACTATTTCTTCAGGAACCACAATATCTCCAAATGTAAAGCCTTCATGAGGAAGATTAAATGCCACTCATAAAAAATTTTGTGGAGAGTATAACC